>JAOWCC010000019.1:85360898-85909364 GCA_030867875.1 Actinernus sp. WN-2022
TTTACCCGTGTAATCGCGATATAAATGACAAAACAGTAAAGTTGGTAAACTGGTTGTATAGAAGTTTTCAGGCGAATTTGAAAAAACTCACTAAAAAGTCACTGTGAGGACTCGCAAGTGACAATTCCTAAATATGAACATGTAGGACGACACGCATTTCTTAAAACAAAATACAATATAATAAAGCACAAACAATTCAATACAAAAAAATGAAATACAGTAGAACGCAACACAATACTTAAAGTGCAACTAACCCCTTTGCAATTTTTATATATATGAATCTTTGAAAGGTTTTGAGTACTTCTGCTAAGACATTTTTGGCTTACAGAGAATACTCTATGTTCTAGGCTTGTTTGAAATGGTGAAAATTTTACCTTTCCTGACCCATGACCGCGTAAGAAAAAGCCTGGGTCGATTCTTGATCTTACGTCATCCAACTCATTCAACTTTGCAATAATTTGAATAAATATTCAGTAGCATTTTGTCTAAAATAACTGTTTTCTTTACTAACAACTCACAGACTGTGTATATTCTCTATATATGGATGTTGTTGTGATGGAAAGGCGCCATGGAGAATAATGCATTAATGAGGTGACGTAAGATCAAGAATCGACCCAGGAAAGGTCAAATTTTCACCATTTCGGCCATCCCTTCATGTAGGACGACACGAATTGCTACCAAATTGTATTCTATTGTATTGTATTGTATTGTGTTGCGTTCTATTGTTGTATTGAATTGTATTGTGTTGTATTCTATTGTATTTTTGGTAAAAATTCGTGTCGTCCTACATAAAGGGATTGCCACCATTTCCAACAAGCCTAGAACATAGAGTATTCTCTGTAAGCCAAAAATTTATTCGCAGAAGTACTCAAAACCTTTCAAAGATTCATATGTATACAAATTTTAAAAGGGGTTAGTTGCACTTTAACAAATAAAAGATGGTTCTCCTTGTTCTAAAAAAAATTTTTTTGCACGCTCGAGGTCTTGAAAAACTGCGGATGCACGAGCAGAACGCGGGTACATTTAGCAGCATTTCAAGACCTCGAAAGTACATTATTTTGTGATAGAACAAGGAGAACCATCTGTTATCTGTTTTATAATATAAACTTCCATCTAGACGAAGGAAAGTAAGCTATCTAATTTAAGAACCCAAATAAAAATCTACTGAGCAAATAAACTGACTACAGCGAAAACTCCATTTTACTGTCCTGAACTTGTTAACAACATTTCTCGTCGCTGATTGGTTCAATTCTGACAGCTTGACATTGACGATCTGAAAACTACTTAGTTGGATGAAATAACCTGCTATAAAAAGAACATGTCGATTGATAAAAGTGAAAGATAGAAATTGCAAGACTGCCGGCCGCAAACGGGCTGTAAAATTGTCAACTGATCAAAACTGTTGCAGGAAACACAAGTGTTTTCTTTTTACAATGTATGGCCAGCACAGGAGAAGTTAATCTGCACATTGTGATAGTGTTGAAAATGCATGATGGAAAAACATTCATAGAGAAAGCGTTTATAATATAGCGAATTCTGAGACTGAGTTACGTGAATTGAGGTTCCCGACTATATTTTCTACAACAACTGCATCGTTGTCAGACACTGGCTATTTATTCTGTGGTCTGAAAAAGGATATTTTCATTATCCCAAGAAACAGTGTTTAACTCAGTGCTGCTCTGATGGCAGTGAGTTGCGTAGCTTTTGAGGCTCAGTTCGACTATACGGCTTTCGAAATTCTGGGTTCTTTGCAAGTTTTATCGTCCGTTTTTCATTCACGAACATTCAGGATCCTCTTAAACGAATTTCTACAGGAAACCAGGGAAACCCAATATTGTATTCTTTGCCATTCACTGTTCTGGCTTCAGCATAAAAGTACAGGAGTATTAAAGTTATCGCCGAGTTCTTGGTGAGTCATTTCTTGTAGTTGTGTTGTATCAAACTGTGAATGAGTAACACTGTATATTAGAACTTCAATGTCCATTGTATTTTGGCGTAGGATAACGTAAAATACGGGCAGAAAACCAAGGTCACCATGCAGCCACGATATCTTCCACCTCCTCGCTTATTTTTAGCTTTCTCTGAAACTTTGTCGCTGGAGTCCGCCATGTTTGTAACAACGAGTCCTCACAGTGACGTCACGCAGCTCATTTGGCCGCGCGGCAAACCGGACAGTTTTTAGCATAAAGTAGTCAATTTGAATGGCGAAAATGAGACCTTTCCGAAGGCGGAACTGAAAAATAAATATACTCTTGATAATCAGAAAAGAATGAACTTTATTATTCTGCAATAAAATAAATATGCACAATTTGGTTTCATAAACACTTTAAAGGTTTTTGTTCGATTTGGCAATACTACTTGTTCCTTTTCAGCAGTATCAGTGTAGGGCTCGGCTGTAGATACTCGTGCTCATAGAAACATTTTAACTCTAGCTCCTGGAGACATTTAATAGGCAAAAATAGGTAATTGTGAAAGCTGATTAAGTATGCATACAAAGTGGATGAATACCTTCACTTAGCAACAGGCACTTGTATTTTAAGATGGATGTACATGTTGGAACCTTTAACTCACATATTGCCTATTGAGTGCAATTAACGTAAGTTACACATCTATAAATAGTGACTTCCTCACAAAAAAGCGATAATTTACTTTAAAACTGTCTGTAGATAAGCACGTCAAAAGCAATTCAAATGTGGGCAAACCCTTTCTTTTTCTTTTTAAAGTGTTTTAGCGTCGCTGTAAATACTTTCTTTCGGATAAATTATGCATTTGGTCTACATCTCTATTTATAGGTAACGTAAGTACACGTTTTTTTTTTCTATTTCCATGATTTCCATTTTCTGCATGATTGTCTTATACTTTCTAGTCTGTCTGAGACAAGGAAACAAAAGCAGAAATAGTCACGTCATCCATTGTCATTAATGTGCCAACCAGAGATCCATTGACACAAAGCGGCCTTTTGAAATCATGGTTGGAACATTAGCATAACAATTGCAATGTTTATCAACACAAAGTATCGCTCTACGAGAGGTCATATAGGAGAAACAGAAGCAGGTGAAAGGCGAAGCATTTCTTGCAAAACTGTGTAAGAAAATATTAAACGAAAATGGAGGAATATTTGACACTTTTATTATGGATAGAAACAAAAGTAATCCTTGTGTTGCATACTTCTGTTATACTTGCTAAGCATTAGTAAGAAATGTATATCAGTGACTGTCAGGAATCGGCATTCACGCTTATCAAATCAATTTAAAGCAGCAGTATGCGTTGTCGAATGGTAAAGAAAAACATTTTTTTTATTTGAAATCAAATAAACTAAATGAAATAATAGGGAGCTTCAGATTCGAGTACGAGTATATATACGACTTTTACTACGAGTACGACTTTTAGACTCTGTTGCCAAGCAATGCTGCAGACACGAGAACAAGCTACTAAGAGTATACATGTTTGTTCATATATCTTTTTAAAGGCTTACTGTATTTTGCGAAACGAAACAAAACGAAACGAAACGAAGTTGTATTTTGCGAAGTTGTATTTTGCGAAGTTGTATTTTGCGAAGTTGTAATTTGCGAAGTTGCATATTGCGAAGTTGTAATTTTAATTTGCGAAATAATACTGTTGCTTTTACTGAAGGTCAATGAGCGTAAGATTCCTTGCTAGCAGGTAAAATGGAGACTGCTGGCAGAGAAAACGTAAAAAATATCTGATTTCCTAGTTTACATGATGTCGACGTTTGTGGCGGAAGCTGTCACTTTTATCACTGTCAAATTTTCGAGATACATTCTCCTTGGGAGAGAAACGAGATGCATGATATAACGCTGCCTATACGTTTTCTCTGCTAGCAGTCATTTTACCAGTAGAGAGATATCTACTAGCAGGAAATAATACGTTCAGTGACCTTCAGTAAGTATTGTTTCGCAAATTAAAATTACAACTTCGCAAAATGCAACTTCGCAAATTACAACTTCGCAAATTACAACTTCGCAAATTACAACTTCGCAAAATACAACTTCGCAAAACTACAACTTCGCAAAATACAACTTCGCAAAATACAACTTCGCAAAATACAACTTCGCAAAATACAACTTCGCAAAATACAACTTCGTTTCGTTTCGTTTCGCAAAATACAGTAAGCCCTTTTTAAACTGTTCGTCGATTCTGAAAAGTCGTACTCGAATCTGCATAAAGCTCCCTAATTACTTTGGATGCGACCTAGCGATTTTTTCACATCATGTTCAAAAACTCATAAATAATTACTGAGCATTTCGTCCAATCAGATGAAGCAAATCAGTCACGTGCATGCTCCTTTATACCTGATAAAATCTCATCATTTCTATTGATGTTTCAGGCAGCCGGCTTTCTCATAGACCCATTCGAAAAATGGCGTCCAATTTAACTAACTGTTGTTTAGGACTGACTAGCCTCGCTTACACGTTCAAAAGCTTTTGTGTGGACTGACTAGCCTCGTGTTCACCTTACCAGGACAATAGCTTTTTAAATTGGACTCCATTTTTCGAATGGGTCTATTGAATTGATAATTAGGATGAACGTTTTATTTAAAGAATACTAATGAACATGAAATTTTATATAAAAGGTTCATCCTAATTAAGAATTCACTGATAAGACCCAAAGATAGCAAAAAGTACACGAATCATAAGGTACCTAGATAATCAATTTTGCACTAAATTTACTAATATCAGCAGACTACCGAGATACACAGATAGTATTTTTAAAATGAAGTTATCCAACTACCATTACTTGTTTACTGAGCCACTGTTTAGTCTCAATTATTAAACCAAACTCAAAGTCGTAAAATAATAAAAACGTACATTAAACTTACAAACATCCTCTTCATATTGTGTACCGGAGTCAAAAATATAGAGTCTGCCGTTATGTCAGTCACATCGCTTTCCAAGTCTTGAACTTTATCGATGTCAACCACGACACCAAATCCTTCAAGTGCAGGTTCTTCTTGCCCTTGCTGGTTCTTTGCCACACAATGCTTTCAGCATTGCGAAACGTCCGCTTGAAGCCAGCCAAACAAACAACATAGTATGGTAATTTCTTCATGTCATTCCCTTGAAATGTTCGTAATCGCAGGTAGCCTGCATCGCATCCGAACTGAACTAAATCGCAGGCGGTGATTACTCGAATTTTTGCATGGCATTGTGAATACAAAGGTTCAATGGTTAATTCAAAAACTCATGAATAATTAATGAGCATTTTGTCCAATCAGATGAAGCAAATCAGTCACGTGCATGCTCCTTTATACCTGATAAAATCTCATCATTCTAAAAGGCCCGCGGAGGGATTTGAATTCTGTCCCAGAGGGAAACGGGGTTAACGATTGAGACAATGGAATTTCTATTGATGTTTCAGCTTTCTCACTGAATTGCTAATTAGGATGAACGTTTTATATAAAGAATATTAATGAACATGAAATATTATATAAAGTTTCATCCTAATTAAGAATTCACTGATAAAGACCCAAAGATAGCAAAAAGTACACGGAACATAAGGTACCTAGATAATAAATTTTGCACTAAATTTACTAATATCAGCAGACTACCGAGATACACAGATGATATTTTTAAAATGAAGTTATCCAACTACCATTACTTGTTTACCGAGCCACTGTTTAGTTCCAATTATTAAACCAAACTCAAAGCCGTAATATTATAAAAACGTGCATTAAACTTACATATTTTGTGTCGGAGTCAAAAATTTAGAGTCTGCCGTCATGTCAGTCACATCGCTTTCCAAGTCTTGAACTTTATCGAGGTAAACCACGACACCAAATCCTTCAAGTGCAGATTCCTCTTGCATTGCGAAACGGCGCTTCAAACAACATAGTATGGTAATTTCTTCATGTCATTCCCTTGAGATGTTTGTAATTGCAGGCGGTGATTACTCGAATATTTTGCATGGCGTTGTGAATACAAAGGTTCAATGGTTCATTAAGTAACCATTCCCTTGAGATGTGCGTCTTTCTTTCATTGCATTCTTAAAGCGTTTTTGAAGCCGTTTAAAACACTCACAGCACGTGTTTTATCAAGTCTAAAAATTCTCGGCCTTCGCCCTCGAATTTTTAAACTTGATAAAACACTGCTGTGAGTGTTTTAAACAGTACTTAAGCGCCATTATAAATTTTTGAAGCCGTTCAAAATACTCACAGCACGTGTTTTAAACTTGATAAAACACTACTGTTCTTGTTTTAAACAGTAGTAATTGAACTACAATGCAGTTATTGCCTTATTGAATCATTTCATTGGTAAGTTACAGTTAAAAACGGCTTGAATTATAATTATATTCATCAACTGCTATGTAACTTACGTTGCCATAAATCATTATGTAACTTACGTTACAACGTTTCTAATGTTGCCTCAACCTCACCAAAAGCACGCAGGGGGTTTTATTTGATTTTTCTTAAAACGATGGTGGATATATGTTAAAATCAAAGTACGAAACCTTTCATCACGTTAAGAGGTTTTTCTCCGAGGGAGATTTCTAAACTATATACCATGCTCAAGTTAGTGGTTTTAAAGGCAACGTTATTAAAACGAAATTCAGTGTGGTATTTCCGAAAATATGACGCTGTTATGTTGAAAATATGACGCTGTTATGTTGAAAATATGACGCTGTTATGTTGAAAATATGACGCTGTTATGTTGAAAATATGACGCTGTTATGTTGAAAATGTACAGCATTGAATTTGGATATCCTTTAACTTTTCGCAATATTTTAAGAATAAGAAATTAAACGGATTTACGAGAACTTCATTTTTGACCTTTGAAGTGTCAATTGGGCACTTTAGCTGAGAATCAGTGAATTTTACACGTATTTAAGCAATACTGGGAATAGCTAAAAACTATATTAAACTTAATTTATACTTACCTTCAAGTATATAGCGCCGTGTAGGCTTTTTTCACACAAAAACTCCTCTTTACAGTTCCGGCGATCCTGTGCCATATTGGAATAGTATAACCACACTATAAAGTAAAGTAAAGCAAGTATGAACTCTATTTTACGTCGGAACTCGCGACAGTATCACTTCCGCCTTGACCGAGGAAACCGAGGTTCGAGTCCTCCCCGGCGAACCACGTTTTCACATAGTATGTCATATCTTTTTTCTTTCATGCCTTTACATACTCAGTACTTTGGTATGACATATCTATAGTGATGCTATGTGACATGTGCTCTAAGCTGTCATGGCTTCGCCATTTTCGCGAAACTCGTTATCTGCATGTGATTTTTTAGCCCTAAATCTCCGTCGTTTACCTCGGAACTTATGTTTACTAACCGGTTAGGGTATGTTTTATAGTTCGGGTTTTAGTTAGTTTATATGATCAGAGGTTGGAGCCATTCCTGTATTTAGCTGCGAAATGATGTACAACTCAGAAACTAGTAAGGCAGCAGAGAGTATTCTAACTTTGAATTTCTAAGTGTAATCAGCCACATTTCACATAGATCACTGTAGAGCTGTCATATCAAAGGTACTAAGTATGTAAAGGCATCAAAGAAAACGATATGACATGCTATGTGAAAATGTGATTCGCCAGGGCGGACGTAGGCCGTTCAAGGCGGACGTAGGTTCTCCGTGGCCATCGGAGAACTACGGACCGCTGACCGGATTTTATAATTTGCATTCAGCACTGATTCAGTACTGATTCAGCATTCAGCACTGATTCAGCATTCAGCACTGATTCAGCATTTAACATTCAGCAATATTCTGCAAAACACCCCCTCCGCTTTCGAGCCTGCTGTGGGTCAACATTCGAAATCTAAAAACGAAACTCCGAGACTACCATCTGGTTTTCGAGTCTACATTCATTTCAATTGTTTGTAATTACTGGTCTTGCGTGAGGTCACATAGCTGTTAATGTTTAATGTCGATATTAGACGAAGTCAGTGTTTTATTTGAATTAAAACTCTTGCTTTCTTTATTTAAAACGTAATTCCATCCTAACTTTGTTTATAACACATTCTATATCATTCACTCTCCTTGCTGAAGTTAGATACTGATTTGGATGAATTCGAATTTTAATTAACCAAATACATATATAATAAAAACACGTCTCATATAGGATTTGAAAATCGTGGCAAACTGATTGCCCACCGAATGCTTTATAATGTTTAGCGTCAGGATCATCTACCTGTTTATACAAGGAATTTCAGCGGACATTCCACAGGCGTGTATTGGCTTCTGTGAGCGAATGAGCTTCAAGGTAGATAAGGATGCAGTGACAGACCAAACACTTGAAGGGCATGTTTTCCAGAAGACCAAAGTCACCAACCCAGTACAGTGTCATCATCTGTGTCGTGATAACTGTCGCTGCCTGTCAATCAATTACAAAGATCGCGGTAACCATGGTGAATGTGAACTCAACGATTCTGACCAGATCTTGACACCAGTAGATATGAAGAAGACTCCAGGGAGCCGATACTACGACTTGAAGCGAAGATACAGAATTCGGGTAAATTACCGTAGAATCCCATGGTCCCCTCCTGTCAACTCCATGCACATGACCTCCATATATATATATAGGGACGGCGGAACGAAATTTCAAGTGGGGGGGGGGGGCAAAATTGTCATTGAGCCGGTATGACCAAACTATATAGTCTTAAACTGACTGAGACTAGGCAAAATATTTCTTTGAGGGGGGGGGGGGGGGGGGAGGGAGGGCTACCCCAGCCCCCAGCCCCCCGCCTGCGCCGTCCCTGATATTTCACCCATGTAGGAAGTACCATCCCCATAGATAATCCCCCTGTATAGAGTACCATCCCCCATGGATAATCCACCTGTAGAGTACCATCCCCCATGGATAATCCACCTGTAGAGAGTACCATCCCTCATGGATAAGCGTCTCCGGCAAGTTTATCAAAATAAGATTGATTTCAAGTTAGTCAGTACTGCGAAAAGGCCGTCGAACGCTGTCGTGTCTGTCATGTCTGTCTGTCATATAGTTAAAGGGATTAGAAATAACTCAAGCTGTGTTTAATTGATGGGAATGTAGAGAGTTTACTGGGACCCCCTGGTGATTGCAGAGTCCAGCTCTGCAATCACCGGGAGGTAATATGGTTACTAAGAAGCTCTGGCTCGTTATGGAGTACCATCCCACATGGATAATCCCCTGTAGAGAGTACCATCCAATATGGATAATCCCCGTGTAGAGAGTACCATCCCCCATGGATAATCCCCTGTAGAGTACCATCCCCATGGATAATACCCCTGTAGAGAGTACCACCCTCCATGGATAATCCCCTTGTGGAGAGTATCATCCCCCATGGATAATCCCCTTTAGAGAGTACCATCCCCCATGGATAATCCACCTGTAGAGAGTACCATCCCCCATGGATAATCCCCCTGTAGAGAGTACCATCCCCCATGGATAATCCCCCTGTAGAGAGTACCATCCCCCATGGATAATCCCCCTGTAGAGTACCATCCCCCATGGATAATCCACCTGTAGAGTACCATCCCCCATGGATAATCCCCCCTGTAGAGAGTACCACCCTCCATGGATAATACCCCTGTAGAGAGTACCACCCCCCATGGATAATCCCCCTGTAGAGAGTACCATCCCCCATGGATAATCCCCCTGTAGAGAGTACCATCCCCCATGGATAATCCACCTGTAGAAAGTACCCATCGCGTACAATTGCCCCTAAAATCAGGTCATGACCGTGTGGAAGACTGAGAACGAGCACACAACAACTCTATTGCTTTTCTCCGTTTTAGTAAACTGGTTTTGTCAACAAACTCGAATAAAATTTGTATATTTACTATTGAAACAGGGAAGGAACATTTTTCACGAGCGAGAGAAAACTATTTTATTTCCCGCAAAAAATATTGGACTCAGGTCCCACGCGTCCAAGTCGCCAGTCCTCGGAAGCGCTCTTTGGCTGAGTTTTACCGTGTTTGAACTTGAAACTAGGTACGAAGCAGCTCGGTTTCTGTAGTAACGGAGGCCTGGCTACTATATTTTCCAATATGGCTGACGAAGAAAGACTTCTGGCAAGAGAAAAACGCTCGCGAACTTGGGCAATTTGGGGTACTTATACAGTTCTGTCTCATACAAACGGCCCCTACAGCGACCCCAAAAAACCTTGAGAAATCGCATAATACGTTTTATTTATTGGCAAACAAATACAAGTATCTTGAATGGCTTTAGAAGTACATCAGATTCCCGATGTTAACTATTTTATTGTGGCCCTTCGTAAAGCACAACAAGCTGGTTTTCTTCGCGACGGACTCATTTCCATACAAGACGCGGCCATTTCGGGGCCATATTCATGGGAAGAAAATCGCTATATAGACCTACAGTACAGAGGTAAGGATTAAATTAAGTTGTGTTATTGTCGTAATGATTTTATTTCCCGATGTTAACTTTTCTTCGATACGTGCTGTTATCTTGCCATACGTTTATGAAAGTACGGCTGCACGCGTGTTTACTGTAAAATTTCGGAGTTAATGAGCTTGAAACTTGAAATTTGACGCCAAGATATTATGCAAATTAAAAAATACACCGGAAATGACCTCCAATTTTACGCGATGCATCCCCCATGGATAATCCCCCTGTAGAGAGTACCACCCCCAATGGATAATCCCCCTGTAGAGTACCACCCCCCATGGATAATACCCCTGTAGAGTGCCATCCCCCATGGGTAATCCCCCTGAAGAGTACCATCCCCCATGGATAATCCCCCTGTAGAGAGTACCATCCCCCATGGATAATCCCCCTGTAGAGAGTACCATCCCCCATGGATAATCCCCCTGTAGAGAGTACCATCCCCCATGGATAATCCACCTGTAGAAAGTACCCATCGCGTACAATTGCCCCTAAAATCAGGTCATGACCGTGTGGAAGACTGAGAACGAGCACACAACAACTCTATTGCTTTTCTCCGTTTTAGTAAACTGGTTTTGTCAACAAACTCGAATAAAATTTGTATATTTACTATTGAAACAGGGAAGGAACATTTTTCACGAGCGAGAGAAAACTATTTTATTTCCCGCAAAAAATATTGGACTCAGGTCCCACGCGTCCAAGTCGCCAGTCCTCGGAAGCGCTCTTTGGCTGAGTTTTACCGTGTTTGAACTTGAAACTAGGTACGAAGCAGCTCGGTTTCTGTAGTAACGGAGGCCTGGCTACTATATTTTCCAATATGGCTGACGAAGAAAGACTTCTGGCAAGAGAAAAACGCTCGCGAACTTGGGCAATTTGGGGTACTTATACAGTTCTGTCTCATACAAACGGCCCCTACAGCGACCCCAAAAAACCTTGAGAAATCGCATAATACGTTTTATTTATTGGCAAACAAATACAAGTATCTTGAATGGCTTTAGAAGTACATCAGATTCCCGATGTTAACTATTTTATTGTGGCCCTTCGTAAAGCACAACAAGCTGGTTTTCTTCGCGACGGACTCATTTCCATACAAGACGCGGCCATTTCGGGGCCATATTCATGGGAAGAAAATCGCTATATAGACCTACAGTACAGAGGTAAGGATTAAATTAAGTTGTGTTATTGTCGTAATGATTTTATTTCCCGATGTTAACTTTTCTTCGATACGTGCTGTTATCTTGCCATACGTTTATGAAAGTACGGCTGCACGCGTGTTTACTGTAAAATTTCGGAGTTAATGAGCTTGAAACTTGAAATTTGACGCCAAGATATTATGCAAATTAGAAAATACACCGGAAATGACCTCCAATTTTACGCGATGCATCCCCCATGGATAATCCCCCTGTAGAGAGTACCACCCCCAATGGATAATCCCCCTGTAGAGTACCACCCCCCATGGATAATACCCCTGTAGAGTGCCATCCCCCATGGGTAATCCCCCTGAAGAGTACCACCCCCCATGGATAATACCCCTGTAGAGTGCCATCCCCCATGGGTAATCCCCCTGAAGAGTACCATCCCCCATGGATAATCCCCCTGTAGAGAGTACCATCCCCATGGATAATCCCCCTGTAGAGTACCATCCCCCATGGATAATCCCCCTGTAGAGAGTACCATCCCCCATGGATAATCTCCTGTTGAGAAAACCATCCCCCATGGATAATCTCCTGTTGAGAGTACCATCCCCCATGGATAATCTCCTGTAGAGAGTACCATCCCCATGGATAATCCACCTGTAGAGGGTACCATCCCCCATGGATAATCCCCCTGTAGAGAGTACCATCTCCCATGGATAATCCCCCTGTAGAAAGTACCATCCCCCATGGATAATCCCCCTGTAGAAAGTACCATCCCCCATGGATAATGAGTGTTGGCTGTTTTTCCTCCTATTTTTCTCTGGCACCGTTCCATAATATCGGGCACCGGAAATAATACTCCCCCCTTATTATGATAGGCCACAGGAAGTATAATATACATGGGATTATACATTATGTTTATATTCTAAGCCGGTTCTTCAGGACATATATCATTCCACTTGTATTCACGTGCAATTAGAAAACGGTCAAAGAGGACAGGGACGGCTACGAAGTTGGGGATGGAAAAAAGGAAGTAAAAACGGCCAAATCATATGTTGCCGGGGTACAAGTCGGGATGACTGTTAGATTTTTCGGGTAAAGGTATTGCTTTAGTAAAAGTATCCTGTGTGAGAACTGCATACACGAGAGCCATATGCACTTATTATTTTTCTTATTCTCTTTTAAAGGATCAGAAATATAAACCCGAAACTGATTTGTGTGTGAATTGGTGCTGCCACAAAAACCCGTGCCCTGCCCACGCAACCTGCAAGGAGATATGCCATCCGAAAGCAAAGAGATTCCTGTGTTCCTGCTCCAATAGAAATACAAGCAATGCGTGTTCCAAACTACCACGATCCTGCAGTGATGTTCAGAAAAACATGAATATGAAAGGAGCAAAGAACGGATTGTACTACGTTTATGACGACAAAGAAATGCCATTTCAAGTCTTTTGCGACTTCAACTCGAAGCCTGGTTTTGTGTGGACTTTAATGGAGTCATTTTCTCTTGGTAATAACAACGCGTTTAAAGTTGCCGGCTTCATGACGAATAACCCTGTGAACCAAGACTACTTCGACTGGAACGCATATCGACTGTCTTTGGCACGTACGAAAAGCATTGCCGATTCATCCACTCATGTCAGAGCAATGTGCAACTTTCCAAAGGAAGGGCTAAAGAAGACGGATTATCTTCGTGCTAAGTTATCGGGATATGGTTTGTTTGGAACAATCAACAATTGCAAAATGTACGAGAAGATCAACATTCGTGGAATTGAGTGTGAAAACTGCACGGCTTTTACATATCAGGTGGCACACGAACATTTGCATATCCCAAGCTATGGCAGCCAAGCTGCAGGCTGCGAATTCGATGGAAAGCCCTCGCAGGGAATCCCTCAAGAGCAAAATTTTGGTTTTTACAATGCTCGTAATCCAAGATTTCGTTGCTCGGCTTCAGATGCTTCGACAACCCAGTACTGGCTTGGAGCTCTGTAAATGAATATCAAGTGAACCAAGACTGTCGTGAGAAGACTGTGTTAGCTGAGTTGGTTAGAAACCTGTTAAAAAGCTGGATTGTAATTAAAGTGTAGTAGGCAGAACAAATGCAAAGCACGGTTACACTCGTTCTCAATAACACGTGCAGGTTCGAAACGAAACTCCTGACTTCGAAGTCGTTTCTGGTGGATGTCAATCAAACGGTTTCCATGGAGTTTGAAGTGAACCGTTGTGTGAGTAAATTCGGGAAACTAGCATTTTATAAACATGGCAAAGTCTTTCCCAAAGTCGCTTAGATGGAGAGTAATCATGCTTAGAGCCAAGGGTTTGCAAAATAGGGAAATCACATAAACTTTATGTGTGAGCGAGCGGTTTGTGTATAAGATCAAAATAGGGAAATCGCATAAACTTTATGTGTGAGCGAGCGGTTTGTGTATAAGAAATCTGATTGTTTATATAGCTTCAAAGGTCTTGGAAAAAGAATTATTGTTATTTTTATTCATCCAGTTGCGGATATGCTCCTTATAAGAGGTTTTATCGAGCAATACCCTCGAGCTCTACCTCGACGAGCTCCAGGCATGGATACAACATTCGACAGGGCAAATATTTTTTAAAAACTCTCAGGACATGGATTATCGGCAATGCTCTCTACTGACATTTCGGTGAGGAATTCAAGCAAATAACAATCGTTTTTCGGCTTAGTATCCGCCATATCTCTACCTATGTCGCCTCAAATTACTTACGATTTCGTTGACCTCCTACACTATTTATGTTTCCTCCACATCTGGGAGTTGTATGGCGACGTTTTATTTAGCATGCAGACCAGTGTTGCCATAGAAATATAGTTGAGTGACATCCACCAAATTGACGTTTTCCGTTGGAAATTCAATTTCGAACCTGCACGTGTTATTGAGAACGAGTGTAACAGACATGAGAGATGGAACACAATGCAATTGAGAGAATTTCACAAAAAGACGACACCTTGTAGAAAATACTCTTCACGCCGTGTTTCAATCCATGTTCTCAAAAATATTTGAGAAAATAGTAATTTGTGAACAATTGACTGACTACTTAGAAAATAATAATTTATAACTGATCAGTTCCAATTCAGTTTTCACAAAGGTGAAACACCACACTGGCAATAACTAATTTCATTGAGAGGTTCTCTGTAGCAATTTTGATATTTTTTGTAATTTTGATAGTTTTGCACTTTTCAATTGAAACTCCTCTGGCATATGGATTTTTTGTATAGAAAAGAAGGGAGGGGGCGGCCCAGGGGATAAGTACAATAGTCATTAGTATTCTATTACAAAAGCTTCCATATTATGACATTGAAGGAAAAGAAAGAGATTGCTTTCAAAGCCTATTTGAGTAATAGTAGTATTTTTTATAGCAGTAGTATCAGTAGTAGTAATAATAATAGTAGTAGTAATAATTATAGTAGTAGTAGTAATAATAGTAGTAGTAGTAATAATAGTAGTAATAGTGGTAAAAGTAGTAAAAGTAGTAATAGTAGTAATAGCAGTAATTATAGTAGTAATAGCAGTAATTATAGCAGTAACAGCAGTAATAGTTAATAATAATAATATTTAATAATAATAATAATATTTAACAATAATAATTGTTATTATTATTTTGTAGCAGTGTAAAACGTTTGTATGCTGAATCTTATAGGGCGGAAATAGGGCACAAAGGGCGCAAATAGGGCGCCAACAGGGCGCAAAGCGTTACCTATAAGCGGGCGCAGATAGGGGGCAAAGCGTAACCTATAACCTATATCTGAATTTAGCAATAGTAAGAACAAAGAAAAAACAACTAACTAAAAATATAAACGTTTTTTAAAGTAGCGTTTTTCGGATAGGCGATGTATATTGTTCTAAAAAGCGTCTATTATTGTTGTTGTTGGTATTGGTGTTGTCGTAGTCGTAGTAATTATTAATTACTGGGGGGATAGTCAACATTGTTTTGTACATATTCTTTTCTTTTCGTCTTTGTACTTGTTATACTTGTATTTGTTTTGTTTATCTTTGCAACCAATAAAAGCTGTTAAAAACACATGTTACAAAAATGATGTATCCTAGATAGAACACTGAAATGTGTAGAGTATATTAATGAAAGAAAAGAAAAGTAAAAATATATTAGTCATAAGCCGGTCCATAGTTAATAGAGTGGAATGGTTAGGAAACTCAGGGACCTTCTTTGTTATAGGTCTTTGTTAGCTTTTTTCGACCTTGAACGTGCACAAAACACAATAGAAATTCCAACATGTTAGTCAATCAGCCAATAGAAACGTGTGAGTTCAGTCGTTCAGGGAACGCTAATGAACTATGATAGCGCACAATCTTTTCCCCTTCCAACCTCAATCACAGCGCCTTTGTTAGCCCTTTTGAAGTTTGCCGGGTTTCCTAACCATTCCACTCTATTAACTATGGCCGGTCCAAAGCGGTACGTCTTCCAAAATTACAGTAGCACCAGTATAGTATACACGACAGTCATAAATGACCACAGCTAAGTTTAATGTTTTAATGAGAGTAAACTCTTTCATATCAAAGAAGATGCTTATATTAGTAAAGTGTAGAATTAAGTTTGAAAATGAAATTATAATAGTCCAGTTTCGTATTCGAAAATTACCGCTGAATGCAATGACTACAGACGCATGTACGCAGGGTTACCCTCATACTGAAGTTAAACATTTTTAAATACCAGCGAGAAGGTGCAAAACGCGAAACTATAACAATACACAGTTGTGAATAGCCCACCTTCTCGCTGGTTTTTATGAATGTTTAACTTCAGAATGAGGCTAACCCTGCGTACATGCGTCTGTAGTCATTGCATTCAGCGGTAATTTTCGAATACGAAACTGGACTATTCCCTTTATTGATTTAAGAAAACCATCACAACACGGCTTAATATGATACCCGACTTTAGGAAGCCTATATATGGGCTTCGTTATAGTTATATATCGTTGGCTAATGTGTTATTATCAAGCAAGAGAGAAAATCCAGAATGAGGATAGAAGAGCTAAATAAAATCATTTCCAGGGTACAAACTAGAAATAACGAATCGTTATGAAGTGCGTGCGAGTAAGAGGAGGGTTCAAGGATTTTTAGTATTTCATTTCACTGGTCTACCTGTGTTAAACTACAGCGATTCTGTTCAACATTCGACTTTGGTTTTGCTTTCAACAATTTGATACGTCTTAGTGCCCCAAAATGCGCCAGATTGCATCTATGAGCACCAACTCAGTTTAAAACATTTTAACAGTTTAAACTCATTCCCTGCGGCACTCGTTTTGTATCTCTAATATACAAAAAAAATATTAGAACAAAGCGCAGCTAAGGGGGTGAAGAGAGCATTTCTTTTGGATCGATCTGGTTGCATAAGCACATATCCCACTCAGTTTTAATCAAAATTAGCAAACTTCACTGATAAGCATGTTACCCACCCAATGTTATACAAAACTAATTAATAATCCTAATAACTATCATCATACATCATTTTGCCATAGTGTAGGAGAAATCAAGCTTTCAGTGACTTACAAATTGCATCTTCAAACACAGGTAACTGATTTTTTAACATGATGTGATAAATACCTGAAATAACAGTTACACTTGGAGATGACCGTGACTATAACAAAACATGTTTAAAAAAAAAGAAAGAAAAAAACTGTCTCTGGCGTAACTCGAACTCCCGATCTTGCGAACTGGGAACTCTTAAAAAAATGCACGCTACAGGCTGAGCTATCGAGACATTGGCGTTCGGTGAAAAAATGCTACAAATGGGCGGGCGAACAGGCTGTCAGGGCGGTCTGGCAGACACGATCAGAGTATAGTAGCATTTGTTTTTCTGTTCGATCGCTTGCTGCTATGTATATACATGGTACTCCGCTCGTGCGCCCAGGTGACTCCGCTATAAATTTTATTCACGATATCTTTTCGGGATTTCTCCGTATAATATTTAAACTTTACAAACATGTTGATTTGTGTCCTCTTTTAGATGGCAGTAGTTATTTTTATCGAAAAGATCTCTGTTTACCAAGCTCAAAATCATCACTTACGAACAAGGAGGTGTATTAATAACATGACTATATTAGCATGCTAGCGATTTTTTGCTAATATATTTTCGGATTAGGCTACCTGTGGTGCGCGGTCAAATAAATTAGCAAAAAAACACCCATAAGAGCCGCGAGCAGGCAATGACTATGGCTAAACCGATCTCTATAGGAACAAGAAGTCCACGACAACAATATCATATAGCTAGACGGGCGGACGGATGGGCAAGCCTATGCGGCTGAGCTCCAATGATACCTGATGAATCGTATGGACTGCCCGTTGAACTTCTTCATTTCTTTGATCTGAACAAAGATGCCATGTGGAAACGTGTTTTTCTTTCTGTCAGCCATAATTAACAGTTCTGTAATAAAATCGCTTCACTTAGCACATGAATTCGAAAATCGAACGCACCGCCAGCTTATACAATTGATATAGCCGAGGGATTCCGTAACAGATAGGTAATAATATTGTACATTCCCATATCAACAACGTTTATAACTCAGCTGCTCTTTCAAGCAGAACTGCCATTTCCCGATCTCGTTTGTTGCACAAGATCTCGTTTGTTGCACAAATCTAACCCGACCGCCAGCTTATACAATTGATATAGACGAGGGATTCCGTAACAGATAGGTAATAATATTGTACATTCCCATATCAACAACGTTTATAACCACTGCTCTTTCAAGCAGAATTGCCATCTCCCGATCTCGTTTGTTGCACAAGCTGACTTCAAGCTCTCGAATCGCTTAAATATAATCGTTTGTATGGGAATGCAACAAACTTAAGCCTTCAAGGAGCTAACATACGAGAGTCTCGTAAATAAAGATGCCTTTATTACTTGTTCAGTTGCTGCTTGTGTGGTCATCGGGCTCAGGTAAGGCGATTTCAGCGTGTTCGCTTTCGATCCCTATGACTATGAATCCTCTTGTGTATGAATCTGTGGTGTGGATGTAATGTCCGCGCAAATGTGGCATTCACGGCTATCCATAATTCTGGAGGTAACACGAGAACAAAGTTAACGGATGACCCTAGCATTTATGGTGTTCTTAAACGTTAGCGGTGGAATCGCCCAAGGGACCGCTGCAGTCCGAGCAGAATTCATCTAAAGGTATAGTGTCTGGGTAGTCCGAGTGGCTGGCAGGGGGTCCCACTGGATCACGGCATTTTTGCATAGCGTAGCATAGTGCGCATATCATCACAAGTTAGAGCGAATGCAGTGTTCACCAGGACCTCTAAGATTGGGGTTTCTGTGGTTTCGTGAATGCGCTTAATGTCGTCTCTAACTTGTTGAAGTTCAGTAGTTAATCTGCCGTCAATTGTTTGAAAGGTGTCATCGAGTGCTTTGAGGGTACTTTTGTTAAACGTCAGGGCTGGCATGATTTCCAAGGTTGCAAAGTCACGTCGTCTGAGGTTGGGAGCCATTGTACATACTTGACTGAGTGGTATGTAAATATTGGCAAGAACAAGGTAAGGTAAAGGTAAGTAAAGAAGAAGGTAAGGTCAATTTAATATGAGGTAATTTGGCCCTAAAGTGTGGAATTCTCTAGAATGCTCACTGAAATCCACTACAAGATCCAGCTTCAAACTAAAATTTCAACACAAAATGATAAGCATTTACATAATTATATAAACTAATATGTTATCCAGCATTTGTTATTTTGTATCGTGTTGCATTCCCATATGTATTATTGTTCCTGTTATCCGTACTATCATTATTATGATTACAGACCCTGGCCTGATTACTGTTAATTTGTCTATTGTAACTGTCATCTGACTAGCTAAATTGGCTTTTTAGCTATTTCAAATGACATAAGCACCTGTATGTAATTTTTCATTCTTGTGCAAAATTGAAACTAATTTATCCTTTGCTTGAATAAAGTATATATTGTTGTTGTTGTTGGAAGTGGGACATTTCCCAAGTCCTATTCCATCGCCGCCGTGGTCATATTGCAGGATATATTATATATAGTTAGTGATGTCATAGTCAATGTTCCATTGTGTAGTTGCAGCGTTCAATTTGACGTGTTGTTCACAAATAGTAACGGCCACCAAAGTGAAGTAGCGGTTCTAGATGTCTACATGATGTTGACTTGTGGTTGCGCCACAGTAAGCCCAAGCTCTGTTTATGTCTATTTTACAAGGTCTTACAAGGGTTTGTATGGGGATTTTAAAATCTAGCTTTTCGATAAATATACTGTAATAAAATGAATAAAACTTACCTGGTGTCTATCATCTGTGTCTTGGCTGTGTCTGTACGTCGTTTCAGCGAATTTGGGCGAATTTTAAATCCCTTACTCTACATACTAATTAAAGAAGAAATTGAAGGTAGGAAACGAACTTCAAACCTCGGGTTCAAACCCACTCACGTTTGGGTCGATTTTTTCACGAAAATCGCATCGATTTTACTTTTTATCCCCATCAGCATGCGCAGCGATAAATTTCCAGTCGATCTGTGCCAACCAAATGAGGACATCTGCATTTGCCGAGCTACAAGCCACTGTTGAGTCCGCCAAAATCTCGCCAGAAGCAGCCATCTTTGCCCGTGACTCGGAAGACTTTTTAGAATATTATCAGGCGACAATTTATTTAAAGAACCGTACTCTTCATATGCTACCTGCTAAGGCGCACAATACAATTAATCCTAGCCAGGTTAAACAATGTACTGACCACGCGTCGGAAACTTCAATTTTGCCACCTCGCCCCGAGTCAATCTTCTACATAGAGCACCAATTTAACTCGGCTGATACATAGATTACTTAAGTAAACAACTTATACATTTCGTTTCCTTACAGGTGATCCTGTAATAACGATCCTCTTGCCACTTTTATTAATTAATCCTTTCACCCCTAACTTGCATTTATACTAATGATAATTTAGATTAGCACAGGCAACCCGATTATGTATTATCCGTCCATACTAGTGTTAGCTCGTAATCCTAGACCTAAGTATTTTTGAAGATACCAAACTCATCAATATAGTGTTAAATAACCACTAACGTTAATCAAAAGGAAGTAATCATTTTGATGAACAATGTCATTACGATTCAACTTTAGAAATGTTTTCTAAAGTCTCTTTTGAAACAAACGAAGTGTTTTCGTCAATCTTATGTCTTTTTGAAATCCAAGATACCGTAAATCAATTGCAAGTTTCTCGTTTTCCAGATAAGGAATTAATTGGCTACAATGATTTACCTAGATTTTTACTCTCCGTATTATCTGCCAGATTAAAAATACAAAAACATATAGCATTGAGAGTCGAAGCCCTTGAGCAAGGCTACTTATCAGTCCAGTTACAGAATATAACTAGACAAATAAATTTATTATTCTAGTTACGCTACCTAAACTTTTGAATAGGAATTCAATTTGCACAATAGAGTACTTAACTCCATTGAAATATACGATTTTACACAATTGCTATATTCAGGACCATTAACGCGTGACGAACTCGCCTTAATCACAGCAGTGTCCTGAACCCTAAAACTATTGCCATAGCTGACGCCCTTTAGCACTAAGTGTTATTCTCAACATGGCACACTTATCCGTCCAACTAATGTAATAAAACTAGTCAAAAATATTGAGTGGCTTGGTTTAATTGATTTCTCACGCAAACACAAGCCAACTACATGTCGAGTAGTATCTGTAGTAGTTGTTTTGTCAGTGTCCAGTAGTATCTGTAGTTGATCAGTGTCCAGTAGTATCTGTAGTTGATCAGTGTCCAGTAGTATCTGTAGTCGATCAGTGTCCAGTAGTATCTGTAGTAGTTGTTCAGTGTCCAGTCGTATCTGTAGTTGATCAGTGTCCAGTAGTATCTGTAGTAGTTGTTCAGTGATCAGTAGTATCTGTAGTTGATCAGTGTCCAGTAGTATATGTAGTTGATCAGTGTCCAGTCGTATCTGTAGTTGATCAGTGTCCAGTCGTATCTGTAGTTGATCAGTGTCCAGTAGTATCTGTAGTAGTTGTTCAGTGATCAGTAGTATCTGTAGTTGATCAGCGTCCAGTAGTATCTGTAGTTGTTCAGTGTCCAGTAGTATCTGTAGTTGTTCAGTGTCCAGTAGTATCTGTAGTTGTTCAGTGTCCAGTAGTATCTGTAGTTGTTCAGTGTCCAGTAGTATCTGTAGTTGATCAGTGTCCAGTAGTATCTGTAGTTGATCAGTGTCCAGTCGTATCTGTAGTTGATCAGTGTCCAGTAGTATCTGTAGTAGTTGTTCAGTGATCAGTAGTATCTGTAGTTGATCAGCGTCCAGTAGTATCTGTAGTTGTTCAGTGTCCAGTAGTATCTGTAGTTGTTCAGTGTCCAGTAGTATCTGTAGTTGTTCAGTGTCCAGTAGTATCTGTAGTAGTTGTTCAGTGTCCAGTAGTATCTGTAGTTGTTCAGTGTCCAGTCGTATCTGTAGTTGTTCAGTGTCCAGTAGTATCTGTAGTAGTTGTTCAGTGTCCAGTAGTATCTGTAGTATATGTAGTATCTGTAGTTGTTCAGTGTCCAGTAGTATCTGTAGTTGTTCAGTGTCCAGTAGTATCTAGTTGTTCAGTGGCCAGTAGTATCTGTAGTAGTTGTTCAGTGTGTATTCCTGGATTTCGTCACTCCCGACATCTTCGTTGAAGATAACAATTTTTTTGTCAATTAGATCACGCCTTTGTCATTTGAATCTTGATTGCAAACCAAGAATGTTACGTACTACGCCGAAAAATAAAAGTTTGCTTGAGCGACTGAAGAATTTGGTAATTATAATTGTTTTATCTCGGTTATTGCGTTTGCGCTTTTCTGAGAAGCACGAACTATTCCAAGAACCACAAACGTCAATCAAATTGAAATCGAAATCCAAAAGACCAGTGTCTATTGCCGCGAAATCAGTTTTAATTCCCCTTCTGTTGTTTGCTCTTTGCTTGTCCTACAAAACCTCATCATTTTGGGAATCAATTTGTGATACAAGATATCGTGACGAAGGTTCCAGGCTGTCAGTTACCTGGCCCTGCTGTGTATCATGCATGTTATGGCCTGTTTGCATTGGACGATATTTTGTTTGTTTTGCAAACAATCTGCCAAAACCTTCTAAGTTTGCAAACCAAAATGTTGTCGAGCACTACCAAATATCAAAGACGTCGAACAGCAGCGATTAATGAGCGGCGATTTCAAGAGCGGCGCCACAAAACAATTGTCTTTAATTAATTACAAAATACAATTACTCCACTTGAAATCGCCGTTTAAATCGCAACAAAAATCCTTAGTCATGTACACGGGGCTTCAGGAATCAAATATAATGAAAATCCCTTCCATGGCTCACATAACCTGACAGAAACTCACCCCAAACTATATGGTTGGTAATGATCGGTAGAATGAAGTGATACTCAGCAGGGGTCAGCTGCCAGGTGTAACATTTGTTTTGTTAGAAGTTAGGAAACAAATAACCTTAGATATCACAAAATCGAGCTTAGTTAGAAGTTAACGTCATTTGCATGTATATAATTCACTGTGTGAAAAGCAAAGTACTATTATACATACAGTGTTGCATGAACATCAGTATCAATCAAAAGCCGTTTTCTTTATAACTCTATATTCAGTTTTGCAACGGAACAACGGGATAGTTTTCCAAGCTTCATAAAACTCAATAAGACCGACTCTTGATGTATAGACAGAATGCGTAATATAATGTGCTAATTCATCTCTAGATAATTACACAAAACCGTACCATTGGCTGTTGGTCATAATAAAATTAGGTGACTCACACAGTAGAGGTCTGTCGGCAGAGTTAGGACTGAATCTAACAAGGTCATATTCTGTCAACAGCGGACAGAAAAAGAACTCACCAAGAATATCAAACCAACCGACAGTACTTGCTGATTCACTGAGAGAAAAATGAGACTCGTTTTAAGGTAAGCAATCGCAGAGTGCCACCGTATCAAATTACAGTTATGTGGTCTCACGCGGGACCAGTAAAACAGACAATTACAACGGACTTTTAAAAGCCTTGACAGGGTAAACAGGGTAAACCTACGACCCTTGAAAACAATAACATAAGACCCCCTCTTTCTTCTCGAGAACTCGGAAATAAAGTCCCTGTACTTTGCGAAACCACTGATTCTCAGCTAAAGTGCCCAATTCATAAATTGTATGTCTCCTAACTTTGTACCTACAAAACAATTCATTAGTAACATTAATTTAAGGATTTGGCCTCTTTGCCAAATGTATCTGTAGATCGAGAAAGAAGATACTCAGACCAGGAGGCGAGGTACAGTTATTGATAAATGGATTTTTGAGTATTGCCATCCCTGCAGATAGGTGAAAAACCCTGTTTTTTTTCAAATCGTCAAATTCGCCTGAAAACGTCTACACAACCAGTTTAACAACTGTTTATTACTGTTTTGGCATTTATATCATGATTACACCGGTAAAAACCTAAAATTATTCACATAGAAACAGTCAATGTTTGCTTGACAACGATGCTTTCGTCTCCCCATGGGACTCTAAAATTATGCATATCGAAATTCTGGGTTCTTTCTAAGTTTTATCGTCCGTTTTTCATTCACGAACATTCAGGATCCTCTTAAACGAATTTCTACATGAAACCAGAGAAACCCTATGATTGTATTCTTTGCCATTCACTGTTCTGGCTTCAGCATAAAAGTACAGGAGTATTAAAGTTCTTGTAGTTGTGTTGTATCAAACTGTGAATGAGTCCCGGGGGGGGTACTCCTGTTTGTGACGTATTATGTATGTGCCGCCCGGGTGGGTCAGGGTTTTGAGCTCAGTTTGGGCAGGTAGGGTCAGGGTTTTGACCTGATTTGGGCAGATCAGGGTCAGGATTTGAGTATAATTTGGGTGCAGTCAGGGTCGGGGTTCAGTATTTTTTAGGCAGTTAGGGTTCAGTTCGTTTTAGCTACTATGTCAAAAAAAATACATTCTGTTGCCGCATTTTGATCGCCTGTCCACATGCAAGCACTGAGGTTCCCTTACATTGTGACGCCGCTAATTCGTACTTCAGTACTTATCTATGTACTCCATCTGCTGATTTGTTTACCCAATACCGTCCCGACTTGAAATGTTCCGTATTTTGCATGCAATCCCGGTACGCGGTATACCGGCCGGGGTATATATCCGACCGTGTTTTGAAAACAATTTAAAGAAGGGCAATAAGGTTTTTTTTCCCAAAAAGGGGGCAATCAGGGTTTTGGAGCTCGGATTGAGTCAAACAGGGTCAGGGTTTGAGTCTCTTGGCCTCACATACATACCCATTTTTCATGTAAGTACCCCCCCCCCCCCCCCCCCCCCCCGGGGAATGAGTAACACTGTATATTGGAACTTCAATGTCCATTGTATTTTGGCGTAGGATAAAGTAAAATACGGGAAGAAAACCAAGGCCACCATGCAGCCACGATATCTTCCACCTCCTCGCTTATTTTTAGCTTTCTCTGAAACTTTGTCGCTGGAGTCCGCCATATTTGTAACGAGTCCTCACAGTGACGTCACTTACCGATCCGAACACTAATTCTTTATTGAATATTGCGGATATTTATAATTTGAAGCAATTAATTAAGGAACCAACACGTATAACACCATCTAGTAGTACTACGATTGATTTGATTTTCTCTAGTCATCCAGATAATGTGATATGTAGTGGCGTCACGCATATTGATATAAGCGACCATAATTTAGCCTATGTCTATCGTAAAATAGGTGTAAACAATGTCGTGTTCAGAGATTTTAAAAAATTCAATAGAGATGATTTTCGGAATGACGTATTAAATCAGCCATGGAATAGTCTTGCTGGAATTTCAGACCCTAATGAAATGTGGTATAAATGGAAGTCTTTGTTCCTCAACATCTGTGATAAACACGCTCCCATTCGAACCAAACGCGCTCGTGCGTTTACGAGTCCGTGGATCAACTGTGAGCTAAAGAAAATGATGTACCAACGAAATCGTTTAAAGATCAAAGCTATTCGATCTAATGACCCAGCTGACTGGAGCGCTTACAAAACATTTCGTAATTATGTAAATGACAATATAAAGAAGGCTAAAAGACTCCATTATAATACGGCTTTCAATAACTATAACGGAAATCCACGCAAGACTTGGCAAACAATCAATGAACTAACAGGCCGTAAAACCAACAAATCAGCTATAAATAGCGTTGAATCTGAAGGCAGATCAGTAAATAATCCCGCCCAGGTTGCTGAGGTTTTCAATAATTATTTTGTAGAAATAGGACCTGAACTCGCAAAAAGCATTAAGAACGTAGATATCTCGCATGAAGAATATCTTACACAAACTGATAATCGCTTTTGCTTTAAGGAAACAACAATGTCTCAAGTATTTGCGTTACTTTCTAAACTTTGTAAATCCAAGGCAACCGGACTGGATAATATTTCAGCAAAACTTTTGAGAGAATGTCCGGACTTGATTTCCGAGTCTTTGACTTGTATATTTAATCGATCAATAGTTACTGGCATATTTCCGGAGGATTGGAAGAATGCCAGAATAACCCCTTTGTACAAGAACGCAGGCAAGCGGACAGAACCAACTAATTATCGCCCCATTTCAATAATTCCTGCGATTGCGAAAGTTTTCGAACGTATAATTTACAATCAGTTATATAATTATCTTATTGATAATAAATTACTCTCATCCAATCAGTCAGGTTTCCGCTCATTGCACTCAACTGTCACTGCCCTATTGGAAGCCACGGATACTTGGTCTTTGAATATTGATCGCGGCTGCGTAAACGCTGTTGTCTTCCTGGATTTTAAAAAAGCTTTCGATACCGTAGACCTAAACATCCTCCTATCCAAGCTAGGACACTACGGTATTCACGGCTCAACATTGCAGTGGTTTAGCTCTTATCTATTAGATCGCACTCAAACGTGCCAAATCAATGGCCATAAGTCATCTCAAACAGTTGTAAGGAGTGGCGTTCCACAAGGGACCATACTGGGACCGTTATTGTTTTTGCTCTATATAAACGACCTACCCAACTGTTTATTATATTCTGAGCCAAGGATGTACGCAGATGACACCAGTTTAACTTTTGCCGGTAGTGACATGAACATCATCAACGAACACATTAATGAGGATCTAAATAGAATCAACGTCTGGTTAGCAGCCAATAAGTTGACATTGAACATGACAAAAACTGAATTTCTCCTTATTGGCTCTCGACAGCGGTTAGTGCATTTCAACGAAGATCCCAGTTTTGACATTGATGGTGTCCCTATTAAACAGGTGTCATCTACCAAGTATCTTGGGGTTGTCATAGATCAGAATTTGAACTGGGAAAGTCACATTAAAATGATTTCTCAGAAAATTGCTTCGGGTATTAGTGCAATTAAGCGCTTTCGCAGTTTCGTCCCACGTGAAACGCTACTCACTGTATTTCAAGGCCTGATCCAACCTCACTTCGATTATTGCAATGTTGTCTGGGGAAATTACAGTAAAGGCCTTTCAGAAAAACTTCAAAAACTCCAAAATCGCGCTGCGCGTATCATAACCTTTGCCACTTATGATAGCCACGCGGACGAACTTTTCCAAACCCTCAATTGGGAAAGGTTAAGCCATCAGCGGGAAATTGCTAAATCAATTATGGTTTATAAATCTTTGCACAACGAAACTCCGGATTACCTTACCACAAAATTCCATTGGAATAACAACTCAAAGTATAACCTAAGGAATTCGGAAAATAAGCTGATACTTCCATTGCCTCATACCAACTATGGCAAAAAGAGCTTTAGTTACAGCGGAGCAGCTTTGTGGAATAACTTACCTGTGCAAATAAGACAAGCGCCATCGCTGATAAATTTCAAGGCTCAAATACGAGGTTTCAATTTCACAACAAACACGGCATCTTTGTAAAACAGGGATTTTTCGTTTTATTATTGTCTATTTCATACATGTACATATCAGTAGTTTTAAACATTATAATTAGCGCTAGAATATTTTTTTAATTGTGGTATTTTATATCTTTTAGTATTTTTGTATAGTTAACCTGATAGATCACCGTGTCTAAATAAAGTTTGACTTTGACTTGACTTTGACTTTGACGCAGCTCATTTGGCCGCGCGGCAAACCGGACAGTTTTTAGCATAAAGTAGTCAATTTGAATGGCGAAAAAGAGACCTTTCCGAAGGCGGAACTGAAAAATAAATATACTCTTGATAATCAGAAAAGAATGAACTTTATTATTCTGCAATAAAATAAAGATGCAAAATTTGGTTTCATAAACACTTTAAAGGTTTTTGTTCGATTTGGCAATACTACTTGTTCCTTTTCAGCAGTATCAGTGTAGGAGTAGATACTCGTGCTCAGAGAAACATTTTAACTCTAGCTCCTGGAGACATTTAATAGGCAAAAATAGGTAATTGTGAAAGCTGATTAAGTATGCATACAAAGTACCTAACTAAATCCTGCACTTGGTATTCCCTGGATGAATACCTTCACTTAGCAACAGGCACTTGTATTTTAAGATGGATGTACATGTTGGAATATTTAACTAACATATTGCCTATTGAGTGCAATTAACGTAAGTTACACATCTATAAATAGTGACTTCTTCACAAAAAAAGCGATAATTTACTTTAAAACTATCCGTAGATAACTGAAGCTCGTCAAAAGCAATTCAAATGTGGGCAAACCCTTTCTTTTTCTTTTTAAAGTGTTTTAGCGTCGCTGTAAATACTTTCTTTCAGATAAATTATGCATTTGGTCTACATCTCTATTTATAGGTAACGTAAGTACACGTTTTTTTTCTTCTATTTCCATAATTTCCATTTTCTGCATGATTGTCTTATACTTTCTAGTCTGTCTGAGACAAGGAAACAAAAGCAGAAATAGTCACGTCATCCATTGTCATTAATGTGCCAACCAGAGATCCATTGACACAAAGCGGCCTTTTGAAATCATGGTTGGAACATTAGCATAACAATTGCAATGTTTATCAACACAAAGTATCGCTATACGAGAGGTCATATAGGAGAAACAGAAGCAGGTCAAAGGCGAAGCATTCCTTGCAAAACTGACCAAGTGTAAGAAAATATTAAACGAAAATGGAGGAATATTTGACACTTTTATTATGATAGAAACAAAAGTAATCCTTGTGTTGCATACTTCTGTTATACTTGCTAAGCATTAGTAAGAAATTTATATCATCAGTGACTGTAAGGAATCGGCATTCACGCTTATTAAATCAATTGAAAGCAGCAGTATGCGTTGTCGAATGGTAAAGAAAAACATATATATTTTTTTTAATTTGAAATCAAATAAACTAAATGAAATAATAGGGAGCTTCAGATTCGAGTACGAGTACGACTTTTACTCAAGTACGACTTTTAGACTTAAAATATCTCTGTCGCAAGAAAGTACAAATCTTTCATTTCTGCATAGCAATGCTGCAGACACGAGAACAAGCTACTAAGAGTATGTGTTTGTTCATATATCTTTTTAAACTGTTCGTCGATTGTGAAATGTCGTACTCGTTGTCGTACTCGTACTCGAATCTGAAGCTCCCTAATTACTTTGGATGTGACCTAGCGATTTTTTCACATCATGTTCAAAAACTCATAAATAATTAATGAGCATTTCGTCCAATCAGATGAAGCAAATCAGTCACGTGCATGCTCCTTTATACCTGATAAAATCTCATCATTTCTATTGATGTTTCAGCTTTCTCATAGACCCATTCGAAAAATGGCGTCCAATTTAACTAACTATTGTTTAGGACTGACTAGCCTCGCTTACACGTTTAAAAGCTTTTGTGTGGACTGACTAGCCTCGTGTTCATGTTACCAGGACAATAGCTTTTTAAATTGGACGCCATTTTTCGAATGGGTCTATTGAATTGATAATTAGGATGAGCGTTTCATTTCATGTTCATTAAGAATACTAATGAACATGAAATTTTATATAAAAGGTTCATCCTAATTAAGAATTCACTGATAAGACCCAAATATAGCAAAAAGTACACGAATCATAAGGTACCTAGATAATCAATTTTGCACTAAATTTACTAATATCAGCAGACTACCGAGATACACAGATAATATTTTTTAAATGAAGTTATCCAACTACCATTACTTGTTTACTGAGCCACTGTTTAGTCCCAATTATTAAACCAAACTCAAAGTCGTAAAATAATAAAAACGTGCATTAAACTTACAAACACCTCTTCGCATTGTGTACCGGAGTACAAAATATAGTCTGCCGTCATGTCAGTCTCATCGCTTTCGGAGCGATTGCAGAATACAACGTCAATTTTCAACGTCTCCCAAAAAAGCCCAGCTCCGCGGTTCCGCAGACCATAGGAAGCTAAAACGACACTGAGTAACACTTAAACTTAAGTTAAACCAGCCTTAACACTAACATGAGACTTAGCCTAGTATATTATTATTTAACTGAGTCGTTATAGATTCCAAAAACGATGCCTGTCTATACCCTACCAATGCAAGGTTCTATTTGAAGTGGCTCCGCGGCTCCGTGGCTCCGCAGTGAAACTCATTATAGATTCCGAAACACGATACCTGTCTATACCCTACCAATGCAAGGTTATATTTGGAGTGGCTCCGCAGTGAATCTCATTATAGATTCCGAAACACGATGCCTTTATCGTTTAATCCAAACCCTAATCCATCATTTAAAAACACCCTAACCATCAACAATGGGTGATCACTAATTTAGCGTTCTTTAGGGCTAAGTCACTAAACAACACAGGAACATAATGCTTCTTAAATGTTCCTATCAATTAATCCAATCCCTAATCCATCATTTAAAAACACCCTTAACCATCAACAATGGGTGATCACTAATTTAGGGTTCTTTAGGGCTAAGTCACCAAACAACACAGAAACATAATGCTTCTTAAATGTTCCTATCAATTAATCCAAACACTAATCCATCATTTAAAAACACCCTCACAAAGAGACCATCACATAAGAGAACTGATCTCCGTACCCTATGATAGTCTGCGCCAATCTATTTTTGGCTCAGTGGACGTCACGATGCTATTTTAAGATTCGGTACCAGCTCCTCACGGATTTTCATCGCTTCATCCTCAACCTTGATTTCAACAAAGAAAGAGAGGCGATCGATGGATGCGAAGCTTCAAAACTCTGAATTATGACTCTGAATTATGTGTTGCTCCATAAACTTACTACCCGGACTGGTATGGGACGGATCTGACCTGATCTGACTTGAAGACTCGATAAAATGAACTTTGAATTGAATTAATATAAGCTACGGAGTGTAATTTGAAAACCCGTTACAAATATTGCCGTTTGGATTTGACTGGGAAACTGTAGGCTGTATTAAGCCAGACCCGTAAAAAATTCGGATGTGACCTGGAAGCCGTGAAAAGAAACTAGAGTGACCTGAATTTCGTGAAACTATCAAATCAAAGGAAATCAAGAAAAACGAAAAAAAAGAAAGAAAAACGTCCTAGGGGACGAAGTCACAATGAGGTGCGATGGGCTTATTTTAAGATTTGATTGAATTAAATTATGGAGAATAAACACTATATTATGGGATTCCTGTGTGTTTTGTTCATCCACGGCCGCGGAGCCGCGGAGCCACGGAGCCATGACCTTTGCTCTCTACTTTGTGATGATAATAAATTCAAAATGGAGGTTGTAAGACTTAGCTAATCCTAACCCCTTTGCCTAAGATTAGCTACAAAATGACTAATACAGTTAAGTACTATTTCAGTTCCTTAAAACGACTGCGCGGGCAACTACGGAGCCACGGAGCCAGATATTTCTAAAGAGCTTCAAGAGTGCCACTGTATTCTGCAATTTAGCCTCGCTTTCCAAGTCTTGAACTTTATCGATGTCAACCACGACACCAAATCCTTCAAGTGCAGGTTCTTCTTGCCCTTGCTGGTTCTTTGCCACACAATGCTTTCAGCATTGCGAAACGTCCGCTTGAAGCCAGCCAAACAAACAACATAGTATGGTAATTTCTTCATGTCATTCCCTTGAAATGTTCGTAATCGCAGGAAGCCTGCATCGCATCCGAACTGAACTAAACGCAGGCGGTGATTACTCGAATTTTTGCATGGCATTGTGAATACAAAGGTTCAATGGTTAATTAAGCGCCATTATAAGTTTTTGAAGCCATTCAAAATACTCACAGCACGTGTTTTAAACTTGATAAAACACTACTGTTCTTGTTTTAAACAGTAGTAATTGAACTACAATGCAGTTATTGCATTATTGAATCATTTCATTGGTAAGTTACAGTTAAACGGCTTGAATTATAATTATATTCATCAACTGCTATGTAACTTACGTTGCCATAAATCATTATGTAACTTACGTTACCACGTTTCTAATGTTGCCTCAACCTCACCAAAAACACGCAAGGGGTTTTATTTGATTTTTCTTAAAACGATGGTGGATATATGTTAAAATCAAAGTACGAAACCTTTCATCACGTTAAGAGGTTTTTCTCCGAGGGAGATTTCTAAAATACCATGCTCGAGTTAGTGGTTTTAAAGGCAACGTTATTAAAACGAAATTCAGTGTGGTATTTCTGAAAATATGACGCTGTTATGTTGAAAATATGACGCTGTTATGTTGAAAATATGACGCTGTTATGTTGAAAATATGACGCTGTTATGTTGAAAATATGACGCTGTTATGTTGAAAATATGACGCTGTTATGTTGAAAATATGACGCTGTTATGTTGAAAATGTACAGCATTGAATTTGGATATCCTTTAACTTTTCGCAATATTTTAAGAATAAGAAATTAAACGGATCTACGAGAACTTCATTTTTTGACTTTTGAAGTGTCAATTGGGCACTTTAGCTGAGAATCAGTGAATTTTACACGTATTTAAGCAATACTGGGAATAGCTAAAAACTATATTAAACTTAATTTATACTTACCTTCAAGCATATAGCGCCGTGTAGGCTTTTTTCACACAAAAACTCCTCTTTACAGTTCCGGCGATCCTGTGCCATATTGGAATAGTATAACCACACTATAAAGTAAAGTAAAGCAACTCTATTTTACGTCGGAACTCGCGACAGCATCACTTCCGCCTTGACCGAGGAAACCGAGGTTCGAGTCCTCCCCGGCGAACCACGTTTTCACATAGTATGTCATATCTTTTTTCTTTCATGCCTTTACATACTCAGTACTTTGGTATGACATATCTATTAATAGTGATGCTATGTGACATGTGCTCTAAGTTGTCATGGCTTCGCCATTTTCGCGAAACTCGTTATCTGCATGTGTTTTTTTAGCCCTAAATCCCCGTCGTTTACCTCGGAACTTATGTTTACTAACCGGTTAGGGTATGTTTTATAGTTCGGGTTTTAGTTAGTTTATATGATCAGAGGTTGGAGCCATTCCTGTATTTAGCTGCGAAATGATGTACAACTCAGAAACTAGTAAGGCAGCAGAGAGTATTCTAACTTTGAATTTCTAAGTGTAATCAGCCACATTTCACATAGATCACTGTAGAGCTGTCATATCAAAGGTACTAAGTATGTAAAGGCATCAAAGAAAACGATATGACATGCTATGTGAAAATGTGATTCGCCAGGGCGGACGTAGGCCGTTCAAGGCGGACGTAGGCCGTTCAAGGAAGACGTAGGCCGTTCAAGGCGGACGTAGGTTCTCCGTGGCCATCGGAGAACCTACGGACCGCTGACCGGATTTTCTAATTTGCATTCAGCACTGATTCAGTACTGATTCAGCATTCAGCACTGATTCAGCATTCAGCACTGATTCAGCATTTAACATTCAGCAATATTCCGCAAAACACCCCTCCGCTTTCGAGCTTGCTGTGGGTCAACATTCGAAATCTAAAAACGAAACTCCGAGACTACCATCTGGTTTTCGAGTCTACATTCATTTCAATTGTTTGTCATTACTGGTCTTGCGTGAGATCACATAGCTGTTAATGTTTAATGTCGATATTAGACCAAGTCAGTGTTATATTTGAATTAAAACTCTTGCTTTCTTTATTTAAAACGTAATTCCATCCTAACTTTGTTTATAACACATTCTATATCATTCACTCTCCTTGCTGAAGTTAGATACTGATTTGGATGAATTCGAATTTTAATTAACATGCAAATACATATATAATAAAAACACGTCTCATATAGGATTTGAAAATCGTGGCAAACTGATTGCCCACCGAATGCTTTATAATGTTTAGCGTCAGGATCATCTACCTGTTTATACAAGGAATTTCAGCGGACATTCCACAGGCGTGTATTGGCTTCTGTGAGCGAATGAGCTTCAAGGTAGATAAGGATGCAGTGACAGACCAAACACTTGAAGGGCATGTTTTCCAGAAGACCAAAGTCACCAACCCAGTACAGTGTCATCATCTGTGCCGTGATAACTGTCGCTGCCTGTCAATCAATTACAATGATCGCGGTAACCATGGTGAATGTGAACTCAACGATTCTGACCAGATCTTGACACCAGTAGATATGAAGAAGACTCCAGGGAGCCGATACTACGACTTGAAGCGAAGATACATAATTCGGGTAAATTACCGTAGAATCCCATGATCCCCTCCTGTCAACTCCATGCACATGACCTCCATATATATATAGGGACGGCGGAACGAAATTTCAAGTGTGGGGGGGGGGGGGGGGGGGGCAAAATTGTCATTGAGCCGGTATGACCAAACTATAGTCTTAAACTGACTGAGACTAGGCAAAATATTTCTTTGGCAGAAAGTGGGTGGTGGGGGGGGGGGGGGGGGGGGGCTACCCCAGCCCCCAGCCCCCCGCCTGCGCCGTCCCTGATATTTCACCCATGTAGGAAGTACCATCCCCATAGATAATCCCCCTGTATAGAGTACCATCCCCATGGATAATCCCTGTAGAGAGTACCATCCCCCTGTAGAGAGTACCATCCCCCATGGATAATCCCCTGTAGAGAGTACCATCCTTCATGGATAAGCGTCTCCGGCAAGTTTACCAAAATAAGATTGATTTCAAGTTTGTTGTATATCCCCAGTTGGTTCATCCAGTGTGAAGTCCTGGCAGCTTAGTCTGCCTGAGCGCTTCAGGGATATAGAACTCAGTCATTTCTATCTAGCGTCTCCGGTAAGTTTACCAAAATAACATTTATTTCAAGTTACTTCCATATCCCCAGTTGGTTCATCCAGCGGGCGTCCTGGCAGCTTAGTCTGCCTGAGCGCTTCAGGAATATAGAACGTAGTTTTCCAGCGACTCCGACAAGTTTTCCAAAATAAGATTGATTTCAAGTTAGTCAGTACTGCGAAAAGGCCGTCGAAGGCTGTCATATAGTTAAAGAGATTAGAGATAACTCAAGCTGTGTTTAATTGATGGGAATATAGAGAGTTTACTGGGACCCCTGGTGTTTGCAGAGTCCAGCTCTGCAATCACCGGGGGGTAATATGGTTACTAAGAAGCTCTGGCTCGTTATGGAGTACCATCCCACATGGATAATCCCCGTGTAGAGAGTACCATCCCCCATGGACAATCCCCTGTAGAGTACCATCCCCATGGATAATACCCCTGTAGAGAGTACCATCCTCCATGGATAATCCCCTTGTGGAGAGTACCATCCCCCATGGATAATCCCCTGTAGAGAGTACCATCCCCCATGGATAATCCACCTGTAGAGAGTACCATCCCCCATGGATAATCCCCCTGTAGAGAGTACCATCGCCCATGGATAATCCCCCTGTGGAGAGTACCATCCCTATGGATAATCCCCTGTAGAGAGTACCATCCCCCGTAGAGAGTACCATCCCCCATGGATAATCCACCTGTAGAGAGTACCATCCCCCATGGATAATCCCCCTGTAGAGAGTACCATCCCCCATGGATAATCCACCTGTAGAGTACCATCCCCCATGGATAATCCACCTGTAGAGAGCACCATCCCCCCATGGATAATCCCCCTGTAGAGAGTACCATCCCCCATGGATAATTCCCCTGTAGAGAGTACCATCCCCCATGGATAATCCCCCTGTAGAGAGTACCATCCCCCATGGCTAATCCCCCTGTAGAGAGTACCATCCCCCATGGATAATCCCCCTGTGGAGAGTACCATCCCTATGGATAATCCCCCTGTAGAGAGTACCATCCCCCATGGATAATCCCCATGGATAATCCCCCTGTAGAAAGTACCATCCCCCCATGGATAATGAGTGTTCGCTGTTTTTCCTCCTATTGTTCTCTGGCACCGTTCCATAATATCGGCCACCGCAAATAATACTCCCCCATTATTATGATAGTCCACAGGGAGTATAATATATATGGGATTTTACATTATGTTTATATTCTAGGCCGGTTCTTCAGGACATATATCATTCCACTTGTATTCACGTGCAATTAGAAAACGATCAAAGAGGACAGGGACGGCTACGAAGTTGGGGATGGAAAAAAAGGAAGTAAAAACGGCCAAATCATATGTTGCCGGGATGACTGTTAGATTTTTCGGGTAAAGGTATTGCTTTAGTAAAAGTACCTGTGTGAGAACTGCATACACGAGAGCCATATGAACTTACTATTTTTCTTATTCTCTTTTAAAGGATCAGAAATATAAACCCGAAACTGATTTATGTGTGAATTGGTGCTGCCACAAAAACCCGTGCTCTGCCCACGCAACCTGCAAGGAGATATGCCATCCGAAAGCAAAGAGATTCCTGTGTTCCTGCTCCAATAGAAATACAAGCAATGCGTGTTCCAAACTACCACGATCCTGCAGTGATGTTCAGAAAAACATGAATATGAAAGGAGCAAAGAACGGATTGTACTACGTTTATGACGACAAAGAAATGCCATTTCAAGTCTTTTGCGACTTCAACTCGAAGCCTGGTTTTGTGTGGACTTTAATGGAGTCATTTTCTCTTGGTAATAACAACGCGTTTAAAGTTGCCGGCTTCATGACGAATAACCCTGTGAACCAAGACTACTTCGACTGGAACGCATATCGACTGTCTTTGGCACGTACGAAAAGTATTGCCGATTCATCCACTCATGTCAGAGCAATCTGCAACTTTCCAAACGAAGGGCTAAAGAAGACGGATTATCTTCGTGCTAAGTTATCGGGATATGGTTTGTTTGAAACAATCAACAATTGCAAAATGTACGAGAAGATCAACATTCGTGGAATTGAGTGTGAAAACTGCACGGTTTTTACATATCAGGTGGCACACGAACATTTGCATATCCCAAGCTATGGCAGCCAAGCTGCAGGCTGCGAATTCGATGGAAAGCCCTCGCATGGAATCCCTCAAGAGCAAAATTTTGGTTTTTACAATGCTCGTAATCCAAGATTTCGTTGCTCGGCTTCAGATGCTTCGACAACCCAGTACTGGCTTGGAGCTCTGTAAATGAATATCAAGTGAACCAAGACTGTCGTGAGAAGACTGTGTTAGCTGAGTTGGTTAGAAACCTGTTAAAAAGCTGGATTGTAATTATAGTGTAGTAGGCAGAACAAATGCAAAGCACGGTGAACAAACATGAGATGGAACACAATGCAATTGAGAGAATTTCACAAAAAGACGACACCTTGTAGAAAATACTCTTCACGCCGTGTTTCAATCCATGTTCTCAAAAATATTTCAGAAAATAGTAATTTGTGAACAATTGACTGACTACTTAGAAAATAATAATTTATAACTGATCAGTTCCAATTCAGTTTTCACAAAGGTGAAACACCACACTGGCAATAACTAATTTCATTGAGAGGTTATCTGTAGCAATTTTGATAATTTCTGTAATTTTGATAGTTTTGCACTTTTCAATTGAAACTCCTCTGGCATATGGATTTTTGTATAGAAAAGAAGGGAGGGGGGCGGCCCAGGGGATAAGTACAATAGTCATTAGAATTCTTTTACAAAAGTTAATAATAATAATATTTAATAATAATAATAATAATATTTAACAATAATAATTGTTATTATTATTTTGTAGCAGTGTAAAACGTTTGTATGCTGAATCTTATAGGGCGGAAATAGGGCACAAAGGGCGCAAATAGGGCGCCAATAGGGCGCAAAGCGTTACCTATAAGCGGGCGCAAATAGGGGGCAAAGCGTAACCTATATCTGAATTTAGCAATAGTAAGAACAAAGAAAAAACAACTAACTAAAAATATAAACTTTTTTTAAAGTAGCGTTTTTCGGATAGGCGATGTATATTGTTCTAAATTATTGTTGTTGTTGGTATTGTTGTTGTCGTAGTCGTAGTAATTATTAATTACTGGGGGGATAGTCAACATTGTTTTGTACATATTCTTTTCTTTTCGTCTTTGTACTTGTTATACTTGTATTTGTTTTGTTTATCTTTGCAACCAATAAAAGCTGTTAAAAACACCTGTTACAAAAATGATGTATCCTAGATAGAACACTGAAATGTGTAGAGTATATTAATGAAAGAAAAGAAAAGTAAAAATATATTAGTCATAAGCCGGTCCAAAGCGGTACGTCTTCCAAAATTACAGTAGCACCAGTATAGTATACACGACAATCATAAATGACCACAGCTAAGTTTAATGTTTTAATGAGAGTAAACTCTTTCATATCAAAGAAGATGCTTATATTAGTAAAGTGTAGAATTAAGTTTGAAAATGAAATTATAATAGTCCAGTTTCGTATTCGAAAATTACCGCTGAATGCAATGACTACAGACGCATGTACGCAGGATTAGCCTCATACTGAAGTTAAACATGTTTAAATACCAGCGAGGTTCAAAACGCCAAACTATAACAATACGCAGTTGTGAATAGCCCACCTTCTCGCTGGTATTTATGAATGTTTAACTTCAGTATGAGGCTAATCCTGCGTACACGCGTCTGTTTTCATTGCATTCAGCGGTAATTTTCGAATACGAAACTAGACTATTCCCTTTATTGATTTAAGAAAACCATCACATCACGGCTTAATATGATACCGGACTTTAGGAAACCTATATATGGGCTTCGTTATAGTTATATATCGTTGGCTAATGTGTTATTATTATCAAGCGAGAGAGAAAATCCAGAATGAGGATAGAAGAGCTAAATAAAATCATTTCCAGGGTACAAACTAGAAATAACGAATCGTTATGAAGTGCGTGCGAGTAAGAGGGGGGGGGTTCGAGGATTTTTAGTATTTCATTTCACTGGTCTACCTGTGTTAAACTACAGCGATTCTGTTGAACATTCGACTTTGGTTTTGCTTTCAACAATTTGATGTCTTAGTACCCCAAAATGCGCCAGATTGCATGTATGAGCACCAGCTCAGTTAAAACATTCCCAGGAGGCATACCCCCGGACCCCCTAGGAAAACTCATTCCCTGCGGCACTCGTTTTGTATCTCTAATATACAAAAAAACACTTTAGAACAAAACGCAGCTAAGGGGGTGAAGAGAGCATGTCTTTTGAATCGATCTGGTTGCATAAGCACATATCCCACTCAGTTTTAATCAAAATTAGCAAACTTCACTGATAAGCATGTATCCCACCCAATGTTATACAAAATTAATAATCTGAATAACTATAATCATACATCATTTTGCCATAGTGTAGGAGAAATCAAGCTTTCAGGGACTTACAAATTGCATCTTCAAACACAGGTAACTGATTTTTTTAACATATGATAAATACCTGAAATAACAGTTACACTTGGAGATGACCGTGACTATAACAAAACATGTTTTAAAAAAAAGAAAGAAAGAAACTGTCTCGGGCGTAACTCGAACTCCCGATCTTGCGAACTGGGAACTCTTAAAAAAATGCACGCTACAGGCTGAGCTATCGAGACATTGGCGTTCGGTGAAAAAATGCTACAAATGGGCGGGCGAACAGGCTGTCAGGGCGGTCTGGCAGACACGATCAGAGTATAGTAGCATTTGTTTTTCTGTTCGATCGCTTGCTGCTATGTATATACATGGTACTCCGCTCGTGCGCCCAGGTGACTCCGCTATAAATTTTATTCACGATATCTTTTCGGGATTTCTCCGTATAATATTTAAACTTTACAAACATGTTGATTTGTGTCCTCTTTTAGATGGCAGTAGTTATTTTTATCGAAAAGATCTCTGTTTACCAAGCTCAAAATCATCACTTACGAACAAGGAGGTGTATTAATAACGTGACTATATTAGCATGCTAGCGGCTCTTATGCGTGTTTTTTGCTAATATATTTTCGGATTGGGCTACCTGTGGTGGACGGTCAAATAAATTAGCAAAAAAAACACCCATAAGAGCCGCGAGCAGGCAATGACTATATCTAAACCGATCTCTATAGAGGTTTTGCACCACTATCTGTAATAAAATCGCTTCACTTAGCACATGAATTCCAAAATCGAACCCACCGCCAGCTTATACAATTGATATAGCCGAGGGATTCCGTAACAGATAGGTAATAATATTGTACATTCCCATATCAACAACGTTTATAACTCAGCTGCTCTTTCAAGCAGAACTGCCATTTCCCGATCTCGTTTGTTGCACAAGATCTCGTTTGTTGCACAAATCGAACCCGCCCGCCAGCTTATACAATTGATATAGACGAGGGATTCCGTAACAGATAGGTAATAATATTGTACATTCCCATATCAACAACGTTTATAACCACTGCTCTTTCAAGCAGAATTGCCATCTCCCGATCTCGTTTGTTGCACAAGCTGACTTCAAGCTCTCGAATCGCTTAAATATAATCGTTTGTATGGGAATGCAACAAACTTAAGCCTTCAAGGAGCTAACATACGAGAGTCTCGTAAATAAAGATGCCTTTATTACTTGTTCAGTTGCTGCTTGTGTGGTCATGGGGCTCAGGTAAGGCGATTTCAGCGTGTTCGCTTTCGATCCCTAAGACTATGAATCCTCTTGTGTATGAATCTGTGATCACCGCACGATCCCCGAGGCATGAAAACAAAGCCGTAAAATCCAAACATACTCAAGTACATTAAGGCCTGGTTTTTACATGAAAGTGAGGCTAAAACGATAATTTCCACTTTAAGTATCTACCTTAATTATGCAGACTCGCATAATTCGTCCACTTCGATATTTTGAGGTCCACAATTATGCAAATGAGGTGACATAAAATTTCAATTGCAAATGTATGAGTCTTCTTGTTACGCCAAGGCACACGGAGTTTTTCTGTTTCTCTGGTGCCTGCCTTCAATAATCTGCCCTCACAGTAGAACATATTTTTATCCATATAATCGATATTGAGCAAATCAGATCACGTGACCTTGTACTCGATTTATTGATCAGCAGTTTTCTCCTTGCCCAATGAATAAAAGTCATGGTGTGAGGGTAGATTTGTGTCTCCAATTCCCCAATATTTTAAAACCAAACGGTTCTTAAATGGATTGTCCTCATTACTCCATTTACAGTTGAACGTTCACACGTGGAAGGGTCACGTGACATGTCACATGACTGCAGTTTTCACTTTAAAGTGTAAGGTTCGCGAGTTATGTTGGAATGTGCAATTTGGTAAAGTTTCGCTTAAAACCAATTTCATAACAGAGAGTGAGCTATGTTGAGCTGTAGTGCTGATTGCATGATGGTAATCGGTGAAGTCTCTATGTAAAAGGAAAAACTAATATTTTGTACGCATATTTTATTGTGGACGTTGTTTGCACAGCCTATAATTGTTTAGTGTGACGAGATTAGTTTCGCTGAAAGCCTGTGTAGCAGTTAAAGGTAACATACAGAGAGCGAAGGAGTGTAATTCACTGTGAGTTTACTAAGTTATCATAAGATTGTTTACAAAAAAATCTAAGACCTCGGAAATTTGTATTTGAACTCCAGAGCCAGCGGAGCTAGCACAACGTTTTTGCCGTGGTGTGAGTCTCGTATATCCACAGTGAGAGCTTTTGTAACAGCTATTTTGGGCGTTGCTGATTGGCTAAAATATCATTTTCCGCAGGAAAATTGATATTTATGAGTAATACTTACCTAAAATCTAAAATGAATAATGCTAATCCGCCGTTAAACAATATGCACCAGAACAAAGAACTTTCAAGTTCCCGTATGTAATACCATGTAAACTGGCCTACTAACCTCACTTGTTGTGTAGCCCTCAGAATGGCTAGGAGTTCCAACTCGTTTATGTGTCTCTGTGCTTCTGCTTATGTCCAAATGCCCGATGTGGACAGATGAGCACAATGAGCACCCCAACCCTCGGTCGAGGCATCCGTGAAGAGGGCAAGCTGAGACACTGGTGGATGCAAGGGCATGCCACACAGAACATTGGATGTCTTTGTCCACCATAGAAGAAATTGGTTTAGGAATGGATGATCTAATGAAATCCGATCGGAGAGGGAACCCTTGCTGGGGCGCCAATGAGCCAGCAGATACAATTGTAGGGGACGGTACCTGAGCCCGTCATATTCCAGGTACCATAAGGAACCATGTCTGCCATTGCCACTAACTTCCCGATGAGTGATAGGAAGTCTTGGGCTGTGACATACTTGGCGAGCTTTCGCTGCCACCTGTATGACCCTTGGAACAGGTGAGTACATCATGCCCAGGTCTGTTCGATAATGAGTGCCGATAAACACAAAGTCCTGTGTTGGAAAGAGCTCTGATTTTGCTCGACTGGGGAGCCAACCCAATCGAGTGGTCAGACTCGACAAGCTTTGCGTCTGCTGCATTAGAGCTTGGCAATGTTGACTTCTTAGAAGCCAGTCGTCCAGATAATTGTGAACCTGCATCCCCAGTGATTTGACATGAGCCATCATTGCGTCGACTACTCTCGTGAACACTCTGGAGCTGGACGAGAGGCCGAATGGCAGCACTCTGAATTGAAAGACCTCCGACTTGTACATGAAGCGGAGGAACTTTCTTGATGATGGATGAATAGGGACGTGGAGATATGCATCTGTAAGATCCACAGATATGACCCAATCTCCTTCCTGAATGGCGCAATGGAGATTGCGGGAAGTTTCCATGCGAAATGTTTCCTGTACAAGATGGCTGTTCAGAGCTCTCAAATCTATGACCAGCCGCCTCTTCCCATTCTTCTTGGGCACGACAAACAGGAGACTGTAAAAGCCTGGAGAGTGAATGCTTTCTACCCTCTCTATAGCTTGTTTCTGTAACATGGATTGGATCTCTAAACCCAAGTGTTGTCTCTTGCTGCTGGCCTCTGGCAGTGGGAAAGGCACTGGGTTGACGGTTAGAAGCAGTTTTCTCTGAAACTGAAGCTGGAAACCATCCTGGAGAAGCAGAGTGACATAGCTGTCTTGGGTAATGGACTGCCACTGACTGAGGAAGAGTGAAAGTCGACCACCCACTGGAATAGAGGGTAGAGGTAGGTCTATTAAAGGCTGGGTGAGAGGACAGGGTGAGGCCAGCTCCCCGTCCAGTCACAAGTTTTTTGAGGTGGTCTTAGTATTCCTACTTCGGCCATACCTATTTCCCCTACCACGGCGTTTTGGCTGGGCTGAAACAGGGGATGAAGTCATAGAAGGCCGAGTTTGTGCTGGCCGAAATGACTGTCGATGCTTAGGATTGCTGAGGGCGAGATACCGTAGCAGTGGAAGACCATGTTCTCCGAGGAGTGGCATTTGAGAGCCTTTTGCGACGCTCTGTCAGCTCCTTAGCAAAGGAAGTTATTTGCCCCGCAAAGACTGAAGAGTGTGTAAGAGATGTGCACCGCATGCGCAGGTAATTACGCAGCTGTTGATCCATAGCTACCTTGGACCTGGCAAGGAAGGAGTCTCTTCTGGCCAGTACCACATTGCTCAAGAGTTTGTCATTGATATTGGCCACATGCGAAAGGGCCCTAGCCTGGGATTTCTTTAGATTAAGAAGCATCTGGGCTTTGGGTAATCTGGACTCCTGGCTGTCCTGGCCAACTTCAAAATGCTCAATGTACGACAGTACATCCAGAAAGGAACGAACAAGGGCTTCCATAGATTTGAACTCAGAAGCTTTCGTAGCTATCATGGATTCCGCAGGAGCCGAGAGTGCATGGTCGGCATCTAAAGACTTGCGGACGAGGTTCAACTGTGTGCTCATGAATGCGGTATGAAGACACAGGATATATCTTGTGGCGTTTGACGGTGAACATTTTAGAACCCGTCATGGCTCTGTGGTGGGCCTGTAAGGAGTCCTTGTGTTGTTTGAGTACGTCTCTAACCTCCGTTCCACGAATTGTATCGTTGGTTTCTTTTATCCAGTGAGTGACTGAACGCGATGGAGGCAGGGATCTGGGCGACCGTTCCTCGCTTTCAGAGGAAAGGAGTTGTTCCCCAATGTTTCTGAAGAACCCAGACGAGGCACTCTTCTGCGACAGAGGAAGGAGGTCAGACACGAAGGCCACATTGTCAGTATCCGAGGGCTGTTGACGTGATAAATAGTTCTCTGGGTCCACTCCTGAGTGACATGGGAGCAGCTGGTGTGAAAGCTGGGAATCCCCGAATGCAGAGTCCAGGGGAGCATATAACGATAAGTCATCCCCGACTTTAGGTCGTTTAAAGGAAGATTGACTGCCGGATGCAGAACGACTTCGTTTCGAGCGAACCGAGTGTATTTCCGACAAATCTGGCTGAGGCTGAACTGGTTGGCGAGCCTTTAGCCATTCCACTCCCTCCCTTAGAGCAGCAACCACAGGTTGATTGGCCTGAAACTGCTCTATAAGTTCCCCTGTGGCAAGCTGATCTGAAGCAGCCACCGAGGAACTATTTGGCGCTACTGCCGATACAACAAGGCTTGAACGGGTAGTGGCGAGTCCAGATCTCTCCCAAATGTTTCTCAGTCCTCTCGTCAGATGCAGACATGGTAGATCAGACTGGAAGAGATCATGAACAATACTGCTGAGACGGGCAACATACAAAAATATACAAGGTTGCGAAGTATCGCCGGTAAGTAACGTTTCACTCGAACGAGAGAAGGTAACGTAACGAACCACGTGTCTTAAAATAAATGAGACAAAACGTATAAATATATCCAGCACCCTGAAAACAGAATAAGCTGGCTAAATAAACAAGGTATAACCAAAGAAGATACCTAGTTCGGGGAAAAACGCAAATCCAAAATGGCGGCAAGTTACGTAAGAAAACGCTACTCTTACCGCGAAAGAAAGACCGAGAACACCCCTATCTGTGCCAGCAAGGTCCAAATAATACTGATAACCCTCAGAGTCGATGGAACTAATCCAAGAGAAGCCCCGAGGAGTCCGGTGCAGAACGGCGAAGGGGATTTCACGCTGGGGCTTCACACACGTGTTGCTTCGAGCGTGCACAAATCCAAAGTGAGGTTAGTAGGCCAGGTTACATAGTATTACATACGGGAACTTGAAAGTTCTTTGTTTTGGTGCATATTGTTTAACGGTGGATTAGCATTATTCATTTTAGATTTTAGGCTAAGTTTACGAAATAAATACAGAACGCATGCGTAAGCATTTCTCGAAAACGAGGAAGAAGTCGACTTCCGGTCAAAATAAAGCGAAAAGACATGAAAAGATGGCAGAAGATATGAACAGTGTGTGGACCCAAGTTCTCCCTGCGTCAGGAAAAAACGGGAACAGGAACTTCGGCAAGAGCCAAAAGAATCCTCAAACGAACTTCCATCACAGTGCCACAAATGGCCGACCATGTTCTCGGGATGAGAAATAAAAAGGTTAGTTGAATTAACTTATTTTTGCTATGTTTTTTTGCGAAAGCGTACTTTTAGGATAATGAGCGGGAATTTCTTGAGCAAGCTACATGTACTTTAATTAATCTTACTGATTATAAATATGAGCGCTCGAGCTAAAGAAAATCATAGCTTAATCATTTGAGCTTAATTAATGGTCAAGTATAACAACATGATCATGCTACATTTTGTACATCCAAGAGTAGAAGTCGATATAGCTGCGTTGCATGCTCCGAACAAACACATGTAATTATTCAGTAGGATTTCTATAAATAAATCTGCAGCCACCAAAATATATATTGTCATGTGAAATTCTCCTGAATGATCACTATGGAAACACAAGTGGAGTAGTTTATTTAGGATAACCACTACAAAGGTTCCGTTGAAACTGTGAGGGGAATGGGTCCAGGCGTGGACGTTTAAGTGTACAGGGGGCATTAAGCCCAAAAAAGTTCTGGGAACAAGATTGGAGCAAAAACATTAGCCAACATGGCTATCGATGTTGAAGGAAACTGTTTGGATTTTCGACATAAATTCAGTACAAAACCAACCAAACACACATACATGTATGTTTCCAAAGACCTCCTAAAGTTTCTTATGGAATTGTAAACTGAGCTCTCAGTACTTTTTACAGCATCATAACTTGACGACAACAAAAATATGTGGATGTTAAGGGGCGAGGGGAGGGGTGTGACCTTAACATCCATTGGACGTGAAATGGGGCACTAATAATATGTCGACGGTCGTCCCTAACTGGATACAATACATGAAAATGTGCCATTACAGCAATACTTATTAATCTCTTTGCCCGTGCATGCACAGTGACTGTACATAGTAAAAATAAACTTTTATTGGTTAGATTTAAGATATGTAATAGTTAAAAAAAAATAAAAAAATGTGATTTTGTACATTTACAATTACTAAATTACAATTGATACAATATCTTACAATTCCACTGTATAAGAAATTTAGTTTACTACACACATGCACGCAGACTTTGACTCCTTGTTACAGACAAATGCATGGAAACTGAAAACACAATTGCACACTTCCCAACACTGCACAGCTACATCCCTCAAATTTTGATCAGTTAATCTTTTACCTGGTATCTTAAGTTTGCAGACAGTGAATGTTTCAGAAATTTGATTTTACGAAACTTATTTCGTATCAGATTCCCATACAAACACTGTATTTCGCGTCATGTTTGCACCACTTTCAAACTTAGTGTCGGCATTATATAGCCACGAACTGGTCTATTGAATTCTATATGATTCTAAATAACTGAAACAGGAAGAAATTCCCCAAAGACTTGAAGTGGGAATTAAAACATTGAATTATATTTATATCTAAAAGATGAGCTGCTGAGTTACCTTGAAGTCTAAACTGACTGCCTTAATTTGTTAACCATATCTGCAAGCTCTATATTTGCATTGTGTGACCACTTTTGTATTTATATCTGATATATATATCAAGCCATTATTTCACCTAATTCTCAGATAAAGAAAATAAACTTACGTTAAAAGTTTGCCGTTGTCCTGTTGTTTCTCTGGGGTCTAGAAATGGAGTTTATGGGGCATTTCTCTCACTTTGGGCCTTATTTCCTCCATCAGGTGAAGGTAGATTAAGTTTTTCTTACCCCAGAAGTTTTCAGACTTGAGAAATTCTTATCCTATTTAACTCTTCCAAATGAACTCATATCTTTGAAAAAAATCGTCTCATTCTTCGTACAGGACTGCGTGTTCGAATAAATTCGGACATGACCATTGTAAACTCGGCTTTGTAGCCTGGCCTGCTGTCAAAAATCTTCTTTCCAGCAGAGGGACAGTCAATAAATTGCAAGGTTTAATACAACAGTCACATTCAAATTTATTCTAACACGCAATCCTGTATGAAGAATGAGAGAAATGAGTTCATTTGGAAGAGTTAGGATAAGGATTTCTCAAGTATGAAAACTTCTGGGGTAAGAAAAACTATCTACCTTCACCTGAGGGAGGAAATTACGTCGATCGGATAGGTTTTCGTGAGAAAAATTGGCCTCAAGTGAGTCGTGTGCAGCCTTTCCTTTCTTTTAGACAGAGAGAAGAGAGACAAACCCAAAGTGAGAAATGCTCCATGCCATAAATGCCATTTCTAGACCCCAGAGAAACAACAGGACAATGGCAAACTCTTAAGGTAAGTTTATTTTCTTTATCTGAGAATTAAATGAAATAATGGCTTGTGGTCACAGTCAGTGCAAATACAGAGCTAGGGCTGCCTGTCTAATGTCTTCGAGAGAAAAACATACATTATTGGATAACATGCATTGATTGTGGTAAATAAATGATAAATGAGGTGATACACAGCAGGACCCGGGGTTTAATCGCGAAGCCGAGGTTAAACTGTGCAAATTACAATAACAGTTATAGGCGAATCTGTGTTTACGTTTTTTCCGCCGGGTGTAAAGTACAGGTCACAGGGTCAGGTCACAGGTCATGTTGTTAATTCTAAGACAAATCCTAACCCTAACCACAAACCTAACCCTAACCATCGGACGAGTTCACAGGTAAACGACGGGTTGTCACTCACCTAGACTAGTAGTTCACAGGTAAACATGAAGTGACCTGACCTACGTACCTGTAACCTGACCCGTACTTTACACCTGCCGGTTTTTTTCTCATTACACAAAATGTAGTTACAATTTTCCCTCATTTACTCCCGCACACCCCAACATTCCAACAAATACGTTCACAACCATAACATTACCTCTAGGCTGTGCTCAACTTCTCATCCCCCTCCTCCGTTCGCTAAACATTCCATCAACTGTCCGCCTTTCCTCCCTATCAGATCTCTCTGTATCGACCGACAAAATGGCCGCCATTATATCCATAAGGGGTATCGTATATGGGCCACCAGTCCCTCGCGTCCCACCACAGGCAACCCATGGAACGCTCCACAGGTATCCCATCTCCACACCGACAATCATCCCCCTTCGGCCTCAGCTCTGGTTTTCTTCCGTTTTAAACATGACCCATTCACCACATTCACCACACCCTCCAAACACACGGCATCAAAACATAAACCGCCATGCCTTCGTCTTATGACCTCAACCCCAAGATTCCCTCCCTAACTCTGCGTCGCCATGTACCGAACAGAACTCAAAGATCAGACCGAAAGACTGGCTAGATCCCTAGGATTCATTTCCACTTACCGACCTCCAGATACCCCTACATTTATTCTATTGTTTACCCTATAGTAACATCCGCTCTCCCATAGCCTGTTATTCTCCCTAGCAGTTCAATGTCCACTCTATCACGTGTCGGGTGAGAATGCTCCAGACAGGTCTATTTAGCAAATTTCCTCTGTTTTTCCGTGGTGTGGACTCTTATTTACCACGATTTACGTCATCACATGGTCAAAATGTGTTGTGGACTCACTCGGACTCACTCACACGGAAAATCAGAGGAAATTTGTTTTTTTATAACTATTAGAAAACGTACAAGGAAGTATCGTTACAAAGCGTGAAAAAGCGTGACAGATTTGAAAGAGCCAGCATTGTCTATAACTTTCTCGCGTCAGCACCGTTGTCTGGACGGCCCATTTACCACCGCACATCGACCAATCAGATCGCGAGATTACCGGCAATTGTGGTAAAAAAGCATTTCGAAACACGTTAAATCTGCAGCGTTTCCCCTCCGCACGGCAATTCTTATTCAACACATGCATCACCCCTTCCATCCCTCGGTACAATTCCTCGGTTTTTCACGCATTTTCCCTCACACAGTATTGTACGTTGTATAGTTACTCTCTCCATACAGCTGCAGTGTTTACTGTATATCATCCCGCCCCTGATGAGACTGCTGTACAGGATTTTGTGGACCAACATTGAACTTGCTCCATTTCCCTGTGAGCTCACTAGGATCCCCAGTTATGCCTTATTTGTTTATTATCTGTATTGTAGCTGTTCTATTTGTTTATTATAGCTGTACCCTCGTTTTCACTCCGCACTTCGTAGTTCGTAATTCTAGCCCACCCCTTGTCCCCTCTCCTTTTATTCTTCTTTCATTCGCGTATTGATACGTACGACCTTTCACTTCAGTTATATTCTCCTACATAAAAACGATTTCACTTATTGAGCAATCTACCTCATTCAGCGCACATACTACCACGACCGGCCCGTCCCCATTTTCTGGCATTTCTCGACTTTGGCAGGAGTCACATTCCTCTCCTACCACATCAATACATTTGCGAAATCAATGCCCTTCCTCTCCCCAGTCTCTGGCAACCATTCTCACACTCAACCCCACGTAGATATTTTTCATTTCTTGTATCGAACCATACATGTACATGCATATGTACATAGAGTCATGTCTTTTACCATTAATCTTCTATTTTGTGTAATTCTCGAAGCGCCCCACAATTATTTTCATCTTATGTACTTTTCTATTTAGTTTTTTCCACACGCTTTCTTCGCATATTATTTTATTCGCACATTCCTTTGTTTACACACACCTCGCTTACATTTCTCTTTGCCGAAAAATCTACCCCTTTTGTTTTGCTTTTCTCCCTCCCCTCGCCCATCAATTTTACGTCAGAACCCTGCCGTATACATAGAGTTCACATACCCGGCCGCAACTTACACCATTACCAATACAATACAGGCTCCTGTACATATTTAACTTCCAAGCCTCTTTTTTGTACTTCATTTATTCATTTTCTGTCATTTTCCACGTGGTATTTTTACACTTTCTTCACCCATTATTTTCACTACAGTTCACCCTAAATTTACTTAGATTTTACTTCATATATTACTACCACCCCCTTCCCTTTCACACAACCTCTCAACCTTACAATTTATAGCTCTGATTTCATACATTAAGTTTATATACTCGCACTTTACACTTAAATCCCAACGATTATGTAATTCTAGCCTTCCCGCTTTATATATGGAGTTTTTTTTATAGTTTCACCACTTGCTTACCCTAATAGGGGTTGGCTGTGCGAGCCTAAACATTGGTTTTACATCATTATTCCCCACAATGTACCAATCGGCCTGGCATCGTTCTTTTTATACTTTCACAATTTTGCTTTTTCTATCCCATCCTTATATATCCGGTCCTTCTGCTTCGTCTGTTGGTCCTTGCTAATTTTTACTGAGCATTTCTTTCACCATTAGCCGTCACATATTTTCATTTTCTTTTCATTCCCCCCTTTCTACTACTCTATGGCCACATTCCCCCATTTCAGGTATAATCTTTGCCAACAACTGACCCAGCTTCTTTCAATCTCTTTCCTTCCCATCGTCCCGTTTTCTGGCTTGTCGCCCCTAAGGTTGTGCAATACACTCCTGTTTGATGTATTGTACGAATACCCGCATTTAACACGCACAAAAAAATAGGTAACCAGTGGGTACGTGTGTCTACTGCTTTTGTGATACAAATGTAAAGCTGAGGCCCCCTCTGAGATCTTGGGTGGGGGTGCGCCACCTGGGTCTCCAAGCGGTGACCCTATTTCAGACCAAAATATTAGATTTTCCATACCGTTTTTCGGACCTGTACCAGGAGCCCATTACCAGGAGCGTTCCTCTGTTATGGGTTGGGCCCCCAGCACAGGAGTAGATGAGGCTATTTTTAGATTCGAAATTCCCGTGAAAAGAGGTTGCCGCTATGTTGGTGCCCTTAAACAATAGATTCCTCGTTAGCTTCTTTTGTTGGGGCACCAACATTTGAATCTCTGGGGATTGAGTGAAAACCAGCAATTCGAATTCCCGCGTTGAAAGTGAAAAGAATGTTAATGAGAAGTGACGTTAGCTATCTGATTGGCTAAGAATAGCCTACCTTTGTTCTTTTTCGCGCGAAACGCAATGCTAAAAATAGCCTCATCTACCTCTGTGCTGGGGTACAGACACAGTGGGGAAGATGGACGCTCCTGGTAATGGGCTCCTGCAGCCTGTACTGATCTCTGTTATTACAAGCTAAACAAATGGTAATGTACGCCTTCAGCATGCAATTGCCTACCCCCATCCCACACCTCCTTGAAAATATGTTTTCTAATGTTTTCTAAAAAAGTTGTATTTACTAAATAATAACACAATAGCTATATGGTATACAGTTTTTATTAATAATACAGCATATAAAGGCTTTACAGTGTTGACTGCAATGTCATATTGGTTAACTTATGCAACTTGTATTATATGTTATATAATGTTGATCAGCAAACATTTATTTTGTTGGTGGTCTCAGATGTTTAATTGATAAGGGACCAGTCATTATTTAACTTGGAGGGGGGGTGGTGGAGAAAATGGGGGGTCTTGTAAATAACATATTGGAGAAAAGGGGGGGGGGGGGTCCCAAAATAGAGGTACTCTAGAGGGATATTGAAAATTAATTGGATACCAAAGGGGGGTTGCTTTAAAAAGAAAATTTGCAGGCTAACACGGGTTTGGAAATTATTTTTATTAAAATAATTTCTCCTCCACCAACACCCCCACCCCCGGAGTGACGTTAATTTTTTCTTCGAATTTGAGAGAGTGAAAAAATACGTCTGCACAGCAGGCTACGTAGTGTGTGGCGTGCAATGATAACGTTGAATCAAATCTATTTTTAGTAACCTGAAGCAGCTGAAGCAAAGTGAGCATTAGCCTGCAATGCAAGCCTCTCATTTGGGAAACCACAATATATTTGGACGAGGGAAGAATGAAAGGAAGTAGGGGGAGGGGAGGAGAAGGGAAGGAAACAATCTCGTACCCAGACCCCATTTGTTTTTTACTGCGCATGTTCGACGAAAAAATAGGGCTCTGGAAAAATCCGATTCCGGAAGTCCGCGAATCACGGACTTCCGTTGACTCTGCGCATGCTTATCATTACGTCACCCTGAGAAGTCGTTTCTTCGAGCCTAGTTTGGACGTTCACCCGATATCTTGATAATGATCTTTTGCCGTTTTTAGTTTGGATTTTAAGGCTTTATTTCCATGCATTAGGCTCGTGTTTCTTTATCGTGCGATGGATATCAGACATCACAGATTCCCGAGTATATTTAAACAAGAGGATTCATGGGGATCGAAAACTCGCTGAAATCGCCTTACCTGAGCCAGATGACCACACAAACAGCAACTGAATACACCGTAGAAGCAAGTCAAGGCATTTTTACTTACGATTCTCTCGTATTTTAGCTCTTTGAAAGCTGGAGTTCGTTACATTCCCATACAAACGCTTATATTTAAGCGATCAGCGCCTGTTCTGCCTGTTCACAAGTTTACGAAATCGGAAAACACCACTTCTGCCTATAGAGCACTGACGAACATTGTTGTTAATATGGGAATGCTAGTATTACCTATTTGTTACAGTAAATTCCTCGACTATATCCAGTTGAGTTCGATTTTCGGATTCTGAGAATTCATGTACTGTGTGCGACTGGTATGTTGACGATGAAGTGATATGAACTCCCGAGTGGATACAAGCAAATATCTAAGGATCCCTGAAGAATTTTAGCGGCATCCATTTAGGTAAAATCCAACGGTTTTTAGCGTTTAGATAACCCGGCTCCAATTTCCAATGCCTTTGTCCAAATAAATCCACCCTCCAGATATGCTTTATGTTTGACTTCCGGTGAAATTGCATTGTTCAGAACAGCCAATCAGAATACACAAAAATCGGATTCTTCCAGAGCCCTATTTTTTCGTCGAGCATGCGCAGTAAGAAACAAATGGGGTCTGGGTACGAGATTGGGAAGGGAACGCCTGCCCGCAACGCCTGTGATTTTGAAAAACGCCTCCTAATTAGTTAAGCATGTCTGATCTGTCAAACATTACCAGTTCAACTTTCCTTGCTGATTGTAGGCCTCAGAAAATGTACATTTCCTCCACAATTTAATGGGGTTATCAACCTCTAAATCATCAACGTAACTTCTGTGATATCAAGCGATTTTAATTAGTGTTTTTGTAGCAGGTTTTCTATAGCAATTTGGCCGCCACCAAGATTTCAATTTAGTAAACTATCTGATGCGATGTAACCGCAGTGTTGGGTTTCGTTAACATCATTGTTTGCACATCATGAGCTGGGAATATAACTCGAAAGAATCTGAAAACAGTACTTTACTTTCGAAATAACTTGAAAACTAGAATCAGGCACCATCGTAGTTCTTACATATGTACAGGAAGTTCATAGTTTTATTAGAAGTGCTTGAAATAAAATTATTTATGCGCTTGAATATGGTCGTTAACTTTTAGACTTCCGCCACGTTTGCCCAGAAAATGTCAGGGGAAAATGAATGTTTTCTCCAAAATCAGTCGGGCTAATATAAAAATCATAAACATAACTTCTGTATAATGTCAAGCAATTTGGATTGCCTGTCTGTAATTTGTATTGTAAATCTAGCCTTCAATTCCATTTTAGAGGTGAAACAACGGCTTCATCATCAGTTTCCTTCATACGAACAAGGAGCATATGAACAAGGAAAATCAAACTTTTTCCCAAAACCTAAAGAGAAGTTGTTACAAACCTTTAATATTTCTGTTCCAGCCTTATTTAGAGCGAGATTTAGCTTTAGTGCAGGAAAATTAACACTTTGGTATTGATCAATTGGTGGGAAGTACATCGACCTAGACCTTGAAAGTACCTTTGGAAACCTTTCATTTGACCGGTTACACACACTCTGCGAAAACTGTAGCTAATCTAGTTTGTAAATCTTAGAAAATTCATGGTAAAATAACAATATTACTCACCGCTCTAGCTCTCCAAATCGTTGTGACGAAATTGAAAATAAAGACCACCTCGCGACCTCGTGAACATGTCACCATCGGCATATAGTCGTCATCTCCATTGCCATTTTGTGATTGGATATTGTCGCTAAATGAAGATTCCGAGTAATGCACGAAAGCTAACGACACATTCAATTGGTCCCGAATAAAACTTCACGACGACTTATCGACAATATTAACAAACACACTATCTTACGCGCGTCATAGGACTCGATAACATAGTGTCTACAGCTTCTTAAGAAGCAGTAGACACAAAAACCATTCCCTTGCCCGCCACCCCCAAGGCTGCGCATTAGACTTCTGTTTGATGTCTGGGTGCAAATATCCGCAATAACACAAAAACAAGCAAACAAAGTCCATAAATCGAAAGAGATTATCACACTTGATAATCACCAAACATTTGACAGTGATATGATAAATATAGTTTGAGGAATGAACGTTTAAAAATCTCAAAATATGGCTTATTAGAATATGACTGTAGTCTGTTTGTTTGTAGCTTGAAATTTAATTGCTGCTAATGAGGCAAAATGTAACATGACGTAAAAAAGGATGGCCTATAGCGAACAACCGGGCCCATCTGCCAGGTGCGAGACTGGTTCTTTCAATTCTTGGTCTTTGCTTCTTAGGGATCAAATTCCCGTACATAACGCACATAAAGGAATTCACCCAAATACATCCCATTGGCTACTTTTTAAGATAAAATGAGGTGATACTCTGCAGGAGTCTGCCAGGTGCGAGACGGGTTCTTTCTTAGGAATCAAATTTTATAATCCCTTACATATAGCTCACCATAAAAGGAGCTCACCCAAATCTAACCCATTGGCTTCTTTTTAAGATAAAATAAGGTGATAATCAGCAGGAGTCTGCCAGGTGCGAGACGGGTTCTTTCTTAGGAATCAAATTTCATAATCCCTTACATATAGCTCACCATAAAAGGAACTTACCCAAATCTATCCCATCGGCTTCTTTTTAAGATAAAATGAGGTGATACTCTGCAGGAGTCTGCCAGGTGCGAGACGGGTTCTTTCTTAGGAATCAAATTTCATAATCCCTTACATATAGCTCACCATAAAAGGAACTTACCCAAATCTATCCCATCGGCTTCTTTTTAAGATAAAATGAGGTGATACTCTGCAGGAGTCTGCCAGGTGCGAGACGGGTTCTTTCTTAGGAATCAAATTTCATAATCCCTTACATATAGCTCACCATAAAAGGAATTTACCCAAATCTATCCCATCGGCTTCTTTTTAAGATAAAATGAGGTGATACTCTGCAGGAGTCTGCCAGGTGCGAGACGGGTTCTTCCTTGGGATTCAAATTAAGAATTTCATAAATATGGCTCACCATAAAAGGAACTCACCCAAATCTATCCCATTGGCTTCTTTTTAAGATAAAACCAGGTGATACTCTGCAGGAGTCTGCCAGGTGCGAGACGGGTTCTTCCTTGGGATTCAAATTAAAAATTCCTTAAATATAGCTCACCATAAAAGGAACTCGCCCAAATCTATCCCATTGGCTTCTTTTTAAGATAAAATGAGGTGATACTCGGCAGGAGTCTACCAGGTGCGAGACGGGTTATTTCTTGGGATTCAAATTAAAAATTCCTTACATATAGCTCACATAAAAGGAACTCACCCCAAACTACCTAAAGCTGCAAGATGGTGTCAAAAGAGCTGAGTTAGTAGATCAAACCATTACATTTATATCAAGAAACTTCCATCGGTTTCATTGCAAGGAAAACATTAGCGCAACAGCTTTTTATATTTGCAACGAAACAATGGGATATTCTTCCAACCTTTATATTAAAAATCAATAAGCTAGGATATTAAGACACTGAGATTGACTCTTGATGTCTTGCCAGACCGCGTAATTTGCTACTTCATCTCTGGATAACACACCATTGGTTGTTGATGATAATAAAACGAGGTGACTCACTGCAGAGGTCTACCAGGTGTAAAGCGGTTATACTCTTGTGTATGTGTTTGTTAGGAATCAAACAAGGTCAAATTCCGTCCACACCACACAGGAAAACAAATCCGGCGCCAAGAAGATCAAGCTATACACTAACGAAACCGTTATATTGCATGAGCAGTTCGAGAAAAATGAGCCTCATTTTGAGGTAAGCAATCCTTTTGTCACCATCTCAAATTTAAGTTTTAGTTATTCTCTATATATTACACCAAGTAGACCAATGTTAATAAAACTAATGCTACAATATTTGATGTGTATCAAAAATCTTGATTTCCCAGTAACTATAACATAAGGTAAGTCAACCTATTATCGGAAAGATTACCGTGTACTGCTATATATAGTGACTGACGAAGTAGACTCTCGCCTAACTATTTTTCCTTTGTAAACTTTAGTTCTTCTATTACAATTTTTGTATCGCGATACAAGTTCAGAAAGCAATTTCGTCCCGAAAACTAAATCGGACTGAAAAGCCTTAGTATACGGTTTTCCAACCTATCGGACTTGCGTTACATCAAACATACTGAACATAAGCGACGGCCGGTCTGCATTTATCTGGCCTTTCTTCAACTTCCTGTTAACCCTGGAGTCCCTGTCCTTTGGACCGAGAATGAGAAAGTCGGCGTCCCCACGATGTTCCTCTATTTTCGATCGAGTTTCCCGCGAAAAGACCCTCATGTGACTACATGATTAGCTAAATTGTCCCCACGCAGGTGAGACTTGAAAATCGACATTCGCAATATTTATTGAAAAATGAAAATTGACTGTCGCAATATTTGTTTTTCATATTTTATAGCTTTTGAAAAATGAAAATTGACTGTCCCAAGACTCATTTTCATTTTTTTCTAAAATGAAATTTGATTTCTTTCAACTGCTTTCATTTTTTTCAAATAGTCAGATAAATGAATGACCCTAAGATACACGCATTTGGGACAACCGCAATCTGCCATTTCTGTTAGGAGTCTTTACATAGCGTAGCAGAGATATGTGATGTGATGTTTCTGAAAACTGTCGATTTTTCCACGGAGAAACGTCACAAGTACCATCTCTCATCCCCAAATAATCAGATGTGCCTAAAGTTGTCAAGAAAGCCTTTTATTATTTTGAAAGTCACTGTATCTGTACTCTGTAGTTGAATCGGAGACAACAGACTCCTCGTGGTTTCGTTATTAACTTCAAACGCTAATTATTACCAGTACAAAAGCATTATAATATAAACAGAAAGCGAGTGCTGTCTGCTTTTCCTCCTTTTTTCTCTGGCATATTGAAAGTACTGTGCACAATATCCACTGCAAATAATACTCCCCCATTATGAATAGTCCATAGGGAGTATACATGGGGTTCTCCAGCATGTTTAAGTTCTAGGTTCTTCACGACAGACGTCCTCCCCCTGAAACGGTCAAATAAGGAAAGGAGAAAAGGACAGGGACGGCTACGTAGGGGATGGGAAAATCACGGTAACATATGGCCAAATCATACCTTTAATTGCCGTGACAAGGCGGGATGAGAATTAGATTTTTCGGTGTCAGGAGAACTGCATACACGAGAGCCATATAAACTTACTATTTTTCTTATTCTCTTTTAAAGGATCAGAAATATAAACCCGAAACTGATTTGTGTATGAATTGGTGCTGCCACAAAAACCCGTGCCCTGCCCACGCGACATGCAAGGAGATATGCCATCCGAAAGCAAAGAGATTCCTGTGTTCCTGCTCCAATATCGGGGGTAGAAGCGGAATATTTTCACTCTAAAAATTCCGTATTCCTCTGCTCTCCTGAGGTAAATATTTCCATTCCCTACTAATTTTTTTTTGGATATTCCTTATTCTTTTTATTAGAATAATTAGAATATTCCCTATTCTCTATTTGTCATGCGCTTTATTGAAATATTCCGTATTCAGTATATTTTTCAGGCAAATATTCAATATTCCTCAGTTTTCAACCACGATATTCAATATTCAATATTCCGCTTCTACCCCCGATCCAATAGAAATACAAGCAATGCGTGTTCCAAACTACCACGATCCTGCAGTGATCTTCAGAAAAGCATGAATATGAAAGGAACAAAGAACGGATTGTACTACGTTTATGACGACAAAGAAATGCCATTTCAAGTCTTTTGCGACTTCAACTCGAAGCCTGGTTTTGTGTGGACTTTAATGGAGTCATTTTCTCTTGGTAATAACAACGCGTTTAAAGTTGCCGGCTTCATGACGAATAACCCTGTGAACCAAGACTACTTCGACTGGAACGCATATCGACTGGCACGTACGAAAAGCATTGCCGATTCCTCCACTCATATTAGAGCAATATGTAACTTTCCAAACGAAGGGCTAAAGAAGACGGATTATTTTCGTGCTAAGTTATCGGGATACGGTTTGTTTGGAACAATCAACAATTGTAATGCGGGTATCAGCGGCCATCCCGAGGGGGCGGCCCCCGGGCAACCCACGGGCAACCCAGGGGCTTAGCAGGGGATTTGTAGCAAAAACATGCTCCCACACGCGGAGCATTAGAGCGCTTTTGCGTTTTCGTCAAAATACCCCGGGGACATACCCACGGGGTTTGCACATAATCTGCTGTCTCAACGTTCAGCGGTTTTCGCCACAGGACTCTCGATCGATCGACGTTCTTCGATTTCTTTGTCCTTGAGGTAAGTCATATCATTATCATTCAAATTAAGAGATTAAATTAAGCCATCCACTGTCGGAAGACAGAACAAAGAAATAAAGGATATTTGTATAAAACTATTAAGATTTTTGACACTTCTAAAACGTTTAGCTTCTAATACTTATAATATGTTGCCCAGGTTGCCCCAGGGGTGGGGGTTTTTGTCACAATTTTCTGCCCCACCCGAGGGGTTTTAGCATGTATTTGTCATGGCTGCTGTGACAAATGCCCCTGGGTGCCCGGGGGCCGCCCCCTCGGGATGGCCGCTGATACCCGCATAAAATGTACGAGAAGATCAACATTCGTGGAATTGAGTGTGAAAACTGCACGGCTTTTACATATCAGGTGGCATACGAACATTTGCATATCCCAAGCTATCTCAGCCGAGCTGCAGGCTGTGAATTCGATGGAAAGCCCTCGCATGGAATCCCTCAAGAGCAAAATTTTGGTTTTTTCAATGCTCGGAATCCAAGATTTCGTTGCACGGCTTCAGATGCTTCGACAAGCCATTACTGGCTTGGAGCTCTGTAAATGAATATCAATCTCAAGTGAACCAAAATACGTGAGAAGACTGTGTTAACTGAGTTTATCAGAAACCGTACCGGCTGTGTAAAAGCTGGAATGTAATTAAAGTAGTAGAACAAATACAAAGCACGGTTAACAAACACGAGACATGGAAAACAATGAAGATGCGAATTTCACAAAACGACGACGCCTTTAGAAAATACTCTTCACGGCGTATAAATGAGAGAAAATAGTTAGTTTTCTCAAATTACTATTTTCTCAAATTTTGAGAAAATTGGCTGACTACTTAGAAAATAATGATTTATTTGATCAGGGCCAATTCAGTTTCGACAGTGGTAAAACATGCATATATTAGTCATATTTACAGCTAGGAAGAAAAAGGTTTGATGTGAAAATTAATATATACTATGATGTTAACAACTTATAAAGAGACGAAGAAGAAAACGTGCTATACGACTGCCATAAAAATGAGAAAATCAGGAATTCAGTGATAGTTGTGAATTAAGTTTAACGATTCAAGAGATAAGTGTTTTTTTTTAAGAATTAGCTGATAGGTCTTTTAGGTCAGGAGAGATGCTTTCCCATAATTTGGATGTTAAGTATTTGAAAGTGAATTTGCAATAATTTATTCTTATACTTGGCCTAAGTAATTTTTTTCTGGATGAATATCTTGTATTATGAGAATGGATACTTGATACAGGGATGATCGTTGTCAACACTGACATAACAGAAGGCCCGATGTCAACAAAGTGCTTGCAATTTGATCATGACGTTAAAGTCCGTTTCTGTAACTCTAATTCGTACAAATTACCACAAGGTTTTCGTTCTGGATATATGCCTTTAATAAATTGACTTTACGACCATATGTTCTGAGGTAAACATGTACAAATCCTTTGAGTGGGCTCCATGTGGCTTTATAAAGATCGCTTATCAAAGCTTTTAAAAATCTTCTTCCCCTTAGTTACTAGCTAGAATACTTAGAGCTAAAGGGGCGGTCATTAATTACTGGGGGGGGGGGGGGGGGGGGTGGGGTGGGGGGAGGACCTGTAAATTTAGGGGGAGGGCTAATATTTTTTGGGCTTCGATTTGGGAAGGGTCACAAATTTTTGGGCGCCTGTTTTAACAATGAAACTTTTACAATATGTTTAGGCTATTTCAATCGACCATTCAGCTCCACCTTGGAAATGTCCCTGAACCAGCAATCAGCGCGTGCTGGATGCTGCTAATGGGCAACGTTCGAGACCTCAAACATTCTGCTTGATAACGAGGTTTTCAGGAGTAAAACAAAAGAAATACTTTCCTCTTTTGTTAAAAAGAAGACGTCATTTTTTGATGTTTTGGGGAGGCCCAACATTTTTGGGTCCTCGTTTTATATATTTTATCGATATCTAAATCATATTAAAAGAATAGCTTCATATATCTCATAGTTTAGATTTTAGAATTTTGATGACGTCACATGAAAAGGATCTATATGTTTCCTACAGTCAGGGGCGTTCTCGCCGTGGTCTAACTGGTCTTTATCTTAACACAAATATTGCTAGAACCTATTCCTGATTCCTGTATTCCTGATGTCTCACTACATGCGTCTGCAGAATGTTTTTGACGCCAACAGCATTAGATCCTACAAAGTTAGTAGTTTGTCCTAAATGCCGCCGGATTAACCCTTTTTCAACGTGGATTTTCTTCTTATTTTTCTTTGTGTGTGTGTCGTTTATGACCATTTGATTAATTGTTTTCATATCCGTAATCTTTCTTTTCGGCAATTTAACGTAATTGTTACTCATTGACAATTTATATTTATCTTATTAGTGATATTTGTCCTTTAATCTTTTAGTTATATATGTACTTAATGTATTAATTACTTAATTACTTATTATTGATTATCTTTCTTATCATGTTTTTAAAGTTATTAATGGTGTAATATGGGTTCAGTTTTCGATTTTCTTGTCGAGCGGGTTGGGTTGGGTGTGAAAGCCTTGCAGGAGGCTTTGCCCATATGGTGAATTGGTAATTAAAAAAAAAAAATAAGGATGCACTGATATGGAAATATTTCGAAGAATCTTTTCCCCAAAGAGCGCAACAAACGTGCACAGGTCTATTGTACTTGATATTCATTGGGTTCAAGACTGCGCCGCGAGTCAGTGTCTTCATTCTCATGTTCAAGCAACTATGTAATATATAGCCTGCGAAACAGGCCCTCAGTGTTATTTCAACGCAGAGGAAGTAATAAAATAATTTGCCGCGCAAATGGAAAAAGGAGACTGGCACGAGAGAGGAGAAGGAGGGCTTTAACATACATTTTAATTTCCCGTTCAGATTCTGAACGTGAAATACTGATTGGTCAATTAGCTGTCATGTGTCACGAAATGTTGCACATTCCTATTTGTATTAAGGCTTGGTTTGAACATGAAAACAAGGCAAAATCAGTTATTCGTGTTTTCTTGACCCCGGCGGAGTGAGTTCAAGTAAAAATCATAAAACTTTACAGAATTGTAGAAACTGGTTGCTTAAACCACGAGTGATACCGTTACCATAGAAACCACCGTTGCGAAAAATTAGGCGGGAAAATACAATGCAAATTTGTATATGACGAGCATGCAAATTAGTTAAAACAATAGCGAATTTGCATATTTGCTGTACTTTGAACGTTTCCACATACAACAAATATGCAAATTAGTTCTAGATTACATTTCTAAAAAGGGTTATCAATAACTACATTCAGAGACATGACAAATGTAATACTTACATATTTGGTTGCAACCTCTTGGATAAAATGTCATGAGCCACAAAGGAATAAAACTTTATGCGGAGTGCCGAACAGAATTCCAATCAAAAATAATCTAAACTTCATCCTACCACAGGAAACTCAAGCTTTGTTTATGGCTATTTGATAAGGTCTGTTGGGAATTTTTAAATCTAGCTTTTCGATAAATATACTGTAATAAAATGAATAAAACTTACCTGGTGTTTATAGCCTGTGTCTGCCGATGCAGTTGCAGCGAACTTAGGCGAATTTTAAATCACTTACTCTTCATACTAAAGAAGAAGTAAGGGCATTTAAAATTCGCCAAAATTCGCTGAAACAACGTACAAACACAGCCAAGACACAGATCATAGACACCAGGTAAGTTTTATTCATATTATTACAGTATATTTATCGAAAAGCTAGATTTTAAAATTCCCATACAAACCCTTATAAAATAGCCATAAACAGAGCTTGGGTTTCCTGTGCTTTAAGGCATGAATCACTTCCGCGATATGCTTTACTTGTCACGCACAAATGTTTCAATACGAGGCGCCGTGCTAAATTAAATTTAACCTTTTCTCTGTGAAACGAATAAATTTAATTTAGCACGGGGCCTCGTATTGAAACCTTTGTGCGTGACAAGTAAAGCATATCGCGGAAGTGGGCTATTAAATATGATTACCAAACCCGATATTATTTTAGAACGGATTGCTTTATACTCTCGGTCTTTTGTATTTGAGAATTACAGCTGATCACTGGTATAGCACATTTCTTATAATAATAATAATATCTGACTTATATAGCGCTTATGCATTAAACTGCCCTAAGCGCTTTACAATACATTTTCCAATAACAGTGATAATAGTTAAAAATTGATAAAATAGAAAGATATGAATATACAAATACAAATTGATAATTATGCAATGTAAAAATGTGAAAAATCAATTGTAAGCTAATTTAAAAATAAAATATTTGCTAGCGAATAGTATTTTTATGTCTTTCCTCCGCTCAGTGTTTTTATAATAATTTATTTATGAGGGGGAGTGGGATCTGGGGAGGAGATCATTCGATACGTTTTTAACTTAGACTTAAAAGCAGCAACGTTCGAGCAAGTCCTAATTTCCATTGGAAGGTTATTCCATTGCTTAGGAGCATGAACTGAAAAGGCTCGATAACCATATGACTTTAAATTAAAAGTGGGAACTCGTAAATGGCTGAAAACGACGAGGAGCGAAGTTGTCTCGCCGGTTTATACTGTTCAATAATGTCAGTTAAGTAACAAGGAGCAAGTCAATCCTGATCGTTAATCCTGATGCACCTACATGTTTTAAGAACATGTTCCATTTCATCTCTACTACTCGTAGAGCTTCTGGCCGCTGCACCAGAGCCAGCATGCATAACCTCGCTGTACCGTACTTGCAGTAATTCTGACAAGCGCACTCTGGCTTATAGCGCTGCTATTCTTTTCAATTCCTTCGATCCTCACTTCAAGCAGCTTGCAACATCTACTACTGTGCTCTCTTCTGATACTTTGCCTACCAGGCTGGCTTCTATTAAGCATAAACTTCGTAACGTTTTTCTTCCGCACATCTCCTCTGTTAACCATCTAGAGGAGCTCCTCTGCTATAACTGTCTCTTCTTGCTTCATTGCTGTGCTGCATTTCTAGCACCGCGTCCAGGGCATAGCCCCTTCCATTGCGCATAGTCTTCTAGTAAGTATATATATTTTTTATTCTATTTCATATTAATTCTCTTTTATATCTTGTAATGTTGTAGCTCGTGTGTTAATTTTCCCCCATATTTTCTTTCCTTTTTATCACGTCTTATTTAAAACATAGAGGGCCGCATGTTAGATAACTATATGTAAGGTTAATGTGTCGTCCCTCTTTAAATAAAGAATATTGTATAAAGTTGTGTAATACGGTTGGGTATTTTTACGAGTCAGTTTTAATTTTTTGAGCCTCAAAGGCGAGAAAAAAAAAATTATATTGACGAGTAAAAATTCCCAGCCGTATTACACAACTCTTCGCGTAATAAATTGTTTATTATACAACAGCTAACACGAACAGAAAATGTTTGTTTTCGCTTACCTTACTGCTCTGTTTGAAGAAAATCTTGAGAGAAGAAATCTCTCAGCCTCAATTGAAGTCCAATGTCGGGGGCGGGCGCGTACTGAAAAAGCGCCAAAAGCTGATTGGCTGTTACTCAAACAACCCCATTTCGATTGGCTCGCGTGCTTACAAAACCTTTAAGTGTTGAATAAACCTGTGCAAACCTGTTCGCGACTCGTGTAATATGGTCTCATATTTGCACTCGTTTTAGCCCGTATTTGCACTCGAAAACTCCAAGTCGTATAATAATGTATTGTGTTGTATTGTATGGTTGCAGGTGCGTTGACTCAATATACTCTAGATTTCTAATTCGCTGTTGGCTTACACAGCTCCTATTACCATTTTAAAAGTGTAACTTTAAGCTTTGATAATTTCACACATTGTTTTCAATATAATAGTCTAATTCGGTGGAGCGTTTCGAATCAATCATGCAAATCAAGACAACTCTAAAGAATCAGTGTCGTGTAAGAGAAACAGACTTTTCCGCTTTGTGACCAACAAAATGGCTTCCCAGTTTTTCGTCATAGAGAAAGCGAGGAAGAAAGTTCGGAATTTGTGAATGCGGAATAAATAACCTTTTGAAGAAGAACATAAAAAATTGGGAGACGAAAGCTTGTGTTAAAAATGTTTGGTCTGAGTTTATATGATTTGAATAATCCAGTTTCGTATTCGAAAATTACCGCTGAACGCAATGACTACAGACGCATGTACGCAGGGTTAGCCTCATCCTGAAGTTAAACATTCATAAATACCAGCGAGAAGGTGGGATATTCACAACTCTGCATATTGTTATAGTTTCGCGTTTTGCACCTTCTCGCTGGTATTTATGAATGTTTAACTTCAGAATGAGGCTAACCCTGCGTACATGCGTCTGTAGTCATTACATTCAGCGGTAATTCTCGAATACGACTATTGGCCGGTTCAGCTTTGATCTCTCTTTAATGTGTGCTTTTAATTTCAGTCTTGTTGTGAATGCGGTTAATATAATAAAGCGTACCTTGTGTTCATTACTGACTTTCAACAGCAGTCAACAGCAGTCAACAGCGATAACAATAGAATAACCTATCTCCCACACTCTAAAAACACCCTTAAAAACAGAACTTCTACGAACTATGGTCTAGTATTGACGTCGTATTTGACGTTCACTAAGTATTTTATACATTATTGTTTCTTCAAAGTTATGAACTGATCAGCGGCTACACCCAGGGATAGGTCCCCGGGCCGACGAGTCAAAGTCCCCTGGGTCATGTTTTTAATAGAAAATCTCTGTCATATGAGATTATAATCTTGGAACTTCAAGCATTTTCCCCTACCCAGGGGCTAAACTTACATTCAGGGGGATATGTTGGGTAATACAAGGGGATTGGTCGGACCGGGCGATTTTTTTTTTCCAGCCTAGTTCATTGCGCATCCCCTTCTGCGCATAATTTTGTTTACCAATTGGTGAAGCATAACACAATTGTCTACTCTATATATATTGTATAATCCAATTTATAATATAGATACGATAGTACGCACGCTTTGATTGGCTAAGAAGCCATGTTTTATCAGAGTATATAACATGGTTAGCCGTGTTATATAGTTTTCAACTGGCGGTTTCCTTTCATCGCGCGCGTAAATCTATATTATAAAACAGATAAAGAAGCCTTAAATCCATGTTTTATACTATCATAAAACACTCTGGTCATTTGAGAACACTCTAGAAATGTTGAAAGCACGCGCCTTCGGCTTGTGCTTTAACATTTCTCTCATGTTCTCAAATGCCCATTGTGTTTTATGATAGTATAAAACATGGCTAAGGCTTCTTTATTTGTTAAATGGCGACTATCCCAATCGCGATGTAACGAACAACTTCAATTTATCAGCAAATTGAATAAGATTTATTCATTTCATACCAAAAATGAATATTATCTTACAATGAGAATTATGATACTGGACATATGTAATAATCCTATCGGCGTTTCGATCCCAACAGCAATATTGCCGTCAAGAATTTGAATAGTCCGAAGTCGAAGACCAAACCATGTCGAGTGCTCAACTAGCAATACGAATTTCAGCTTCCAAACAACGAATTTCACCTTCAGAACTATTCTGTTGCGAGTACCAAATGACCTAGAAACAGAAAGATGCGGCTCGATCGATGAACGGATTACCCTCCTGTTCGTCGAACAAACTAGGCTGTGAATCGATTATACAGCCCACTTCATTGCGCATACCCTACTGCGCATCGAAGTTTTAGCAATTGGTGACCGTGGCATAATACGTGGCATTCTATTATCCAAGATGGCGGCAGTTTTGTCTTTGTTTAGATGTACGTACTCGAGCCGTGAGAGTGTCTGAACGAGTTTAACAATGACAGAGGAGCTAAGAAGTACTGGCTGGAATAACAATATCAATTATCAGCTAAATATCAAGCCTGAAACAATAATTATTACAAACTCCTGGGAGACTCGATCGAGGAAACACGCACGTTTTAAATCCGGTTTTAAATATAAATGTATAGCTCTTCCTTTATACTTTTGTATAAAGCAGCTAGTAGGGATACCAAATCAGCTTTGAACATTGGAATTTACACCTTCAGAAGTCTTATGTTGCGAGTATCAAATGGACCCTAGACTCAGATGTGACTCCAACGAACTGGGCTGTAAATCAAACGTACAGCCTAGTTTATTGCGCATGCTCTTCTGCGCATTAGAAGATTTGAAAGACCTGTGGAGGACAACAACTTCAAAGGTGAAACATTTTATTTTAGTTTACAGCATTATTGAAAACAATTGATACATCCACAAGTCCTGATTTTATTTTTAAAACATGATGAAAATGTCCTCATTAACTCCTTATTATAACTTATTCTATAAACTACAGTGCTTTACAAGGATTTCCTGTGCAACCCCTTATCTTGGCAATATGTACACTTCTCATGTCAAGAGTCCATGAAAACATTCCTCAAAGTGCAGAAATTGTTTACTGTGATGCCACAGCAGGACTTGAACGATTTAACAACCCTCTTTTCATAATGTCCACTAGCAATGCTGCTAGAGGACTTCCCTTGGGTGTTGTCATGACTTCTGGAGAAAGTGAAGCTATTATATCTGAAGCTATGACAATGCTCAAGGAGGTTCTTCCCAAAAATGCATTCTATGGAAGAGGAAAAAATAAAGGACCTTTAGTTTTTTTGACCAATGACAGCCAACCAGAAAGGGATGCACTTCACAATGTTTGGGAATTAGCCCACTTACTGCTCTGCATTGTTGGTCCCACAGATTGCAATTCTTTTCACATACCTTCTCAGAGGTGTGTTTTCTTTTTTACTTACTGAGTGTGCTCCAACACTGGCAAACTGATGCTATTTGACATATGGGCCACGTCAGGCAAAAAGGGCCCGGACGACATAATATGTAAATGTCTTTTGAAATTGTACCATGTTTTTTATACTTGTGGTGCGATTACAATATACATCGTGAGCGCCACATTTTGCTACTAACAAGTAGTGTTGATTTCATGAAATTGAGAAGTGAAATCGAAGACGAAATTTACGACATTTTTACACAAGGGTTTGATCACAATTTTAGCAGGCGCAAATCATTCCCTATCATCAGACGATTGTTTCAAGGTGTAACTTATACTATTGCTAAAATCGTATTACGAGCTACGGGGAGCAGAATGACTGCAGAAAAGAATTTTTTTAGCCAAAAAGGTATCATCTCATTCATCTTATTATTTTTTTTACTCTTTAATGCCAGCAGGTAGAAATTAATGTCATACATCAAAATCATCCCCTCTGACAGAATTCCTATTTTTTGTGGTCATATTTGTAATCGGGCCCTTGCATCAAAATCACGTAAATTTCACCCCTGATTTTTGTTGTCAATTTCTTGAAACTGACATTTATTGTTAGGAATGAAATGTAGCGCTTCTCGTCAGGAATACAATACAATCTTCAAACTGTTATTAGGAACACCATTGTAGGAATTATTTAACTTGAATGTCGTCCGGGCCCTTTTTGCCTGACGCGGCCCATATGTTATTTTTCTCATTAGCCATTTTCTGATAGCGTTCACAGAACTTACAATATTTAAAAAAAAATACATTTAAGTCTAGTTCCTTAACTGAAACAATAGTGTTTGGATCATTGGTTTGGTTCTCTTCTAGTACAGCATTAATATTGTTAATGTCTGTTCTTTTATCAGCAACAAACTCTGTAGTAGGACAATCTGTCATTACATATGTGTCACATGTATTTTCAAGTACCGTATTCACTCACGGATAAGCAGCACCTTTTTACCCGAAATCTTCGTTTAAAATCGGGGGTGCGGCTTATCTGCGAGAACATCTACCAAACAAAAGGTCCGGAAATTTCAATAAATTAACATTTAAAAGAAATACTAAGCTATAATAATAAATACTACACCAAACCAAAAGAAAGTTTGGTGGCTCCAAACAAATCCGTTTATGTTGTGAATATTTGTTCCTCCGCAAGCGATAAATACCACGCAAAATGACACAATGTTTCTTTGCAGCTTTGCACTTTAACAAAAAAATTGTTGAACAGATCTTCCACCTCTCTTTGAGTAACAAGTTTCTCTCCAATAGATGGCTTCCGGATATCCTTTTAGTCATGATAGCAACAGACAGCTGATGAAAAAGCAAACTACTCCATGTTGTTTTGACTTTGTTCAGCGAAAACAAAACTTCTACTGGTTACTAAGCTACGGACGAATGTGAGCATGTTGTTGGCTTCGTTGACATGTAAAATTTGATCTAAAAAGTGACCCGAATGAAAAGATATTGGTAAACAAACACTATGGAAAGATAAATCATATATCTAAGTATGTAGACATGAAGTTTATACTATTTCAGAGCTGAAATTACGGGTACAACTTTGGAGTTTTCTCCAGTTTGAAAGTCTGATGAAGGTTTATAAAGTGTACATGTATGTTTGATATTCTTCCAAAAAACTTTTTTCCCTGAATCAAGCTTCTAAACTCGGGGTGCGGCTTATCTGCGAGTGCAGCTTATCCATGAGTGAATACGGTACATGCTAGCTGGCTAGACTGGGGAGAGCTTTGGTCTTTTTGAAAAAGACAAGCATAGAATGCTAAGTCATTTGCTTTCTCTCCAAGTGCAAGTTTTGCATACTGCTGCCTACCAAATGCATTTAGCGATGGAATAAAATTCAAGCATGGTACCCTGTATTTGATGACAACAGCAGCCTGATGTTTACATGGCTGGCCAGTTGCCCCTATGGGACATTCACAAATTAGGTCTACTACATAGGATCCCTTTTTATCCATGCTTTGGACAGAATATGAACTATCACTAGTTTTTAACTTTGTGATAGCATCAAAGCTGATACCTTCTGTCTTCAAGTTCTTAAATCTATTTGCAACAAAACGGTCCAACCTGTTATGTGCAATGGAGAGAAGTCGGTTTTGATATGACTCGAGGGTTATCGTAATGAAATCAAATACTTGAATTCGGTTGTATGCCTTCACCCTGTCAAAAACAGTGTCCTTTAGGATTCTTATCCGAGCCTCAGCAAAATTTGTGGTATGGTTTCCATGCAGAAGTAAGCTTTGACGAAATGCAAGAGCCCATTCTTTTTGGCGATTCATGAGTTTTGTTAACCTTTGTACAAAGTTTTTGTATTTGTTGGCTATAGCTATAGCATCAGTAAGTAATTTGTCAAAAGTGCTTTTCAGAATTTTTTTAGATTGAGAAAATACTAATTTCTATATAATGCCCAAGAGATACAGCCTATCATTTTTGTGAATACCATTTTTACTATTCCATAGCCACGTCCATTGTGCCTGAAGAAAATGGAATATGCAAAGCAGTAAGTGGGCTAATTCCCAAACATTGTGAAGTGCATCCCTTTCTGGTTGGCTGTCATTGGTCAAAAAAACTAAAGGTCCTTTATTTTTTCCTCTTCCATAGAATGCATTTTTGGGAAGAACCTCCTTGAGCATTGTCATAGCTTCAGATATAATAGCTTCACTTTCTCCAGAAGTCATGACAACACCCAAGGGAAGTCCTCTAGCAGCATTGCTAGTGGACATTATGAAAAGAGGGTTGTTAAATCGTTCAAGTCCTGCTGTGGCATCACAGTAAACAATTTCTGCACTTTGAGGAATGTTTTCATGGACTCTTGACATGAGAAGTGTACATATTGCCAAGATAAGGGGTTGCACAGGAAATCCTTGTAAAGCACTGTAGTTTATAGAATAAGTTATAATAAGGAGTTAATGAGGACATTTTCATCATGTTTTAAAAATAAAATCAGGACTTGTGGATGTATCAATTGTTTTCAATAATGCTGTAAACTAAAATAAAATGTTTCACCTTTGAAGTTGTTGTCCTCCACAGGTCTTTCAAATCTTCTAATGCGCAGAAGAGCATGCGCAATAAACTAGGCTGTACGTTTGATTTACAGCCCAGTTCGTTGGAGTCACATCTGAGTCTAGGGTCCATTTGATACTCGCAACATAAGACTTCTGAAGGTGTAAATTTCAATGTTCAAAGCTGATTTGGTATCCCTACTAGCTGCTTTATACAAAAGTATAAAGGAAGAGCTATACATTTATATTTAAAACCGGATTTAAAACGTGCGTGTTTCCTCGATCGAGTCTCCCAGGAGTTTGTAATAATTATTGTTTCAGGCTTGATATTTAGCTGATAATTGATATTGTTATTCCAGCCAGTACTTCTTAGCTCCTCTGTCATTGTTAAACTCGTTCAGACACTCTCACGGCTCGAGTACGTACATCTAAACAAAGACAAAACTGCCGCCATCTTGGATAATAGAATGCCACGTATTATGCCACGGTCACCAATTGCTAAAACTTCGATGCGCAGTAGGGTATGCGCAATGAAGTGGGCTGTATAATCGATTCACAGCCTAGTTTGTTCGACGAACAGGAGGGTAATCCGTTCATCGATCGAGCCGCATCTTTCTGTTTCTAGGTCATTTGGTACTCGCAACAGAATAGTTCTGAAGGTGAAATTCGTTGTTTGGAAGCTGAAATTCGTATTGCTAGTTGAGCACTCGACATGGTTTGGTCTTCGACTTCGGACTATTCAAATTCTTGACGGCAATATTGCTGTTGGGATCGAAACGCCGATATAGGATTATTACATATGTCCAGTATCATAATTCTCATTGTAAGATAATATTCATTTTTGGTATGAAATGAATAAATCTTATTCAATTTGCTGATAAATTGAAGTTGTTCGTTATAAATACATCGCGATTGGGATAGTCGCCATATTGGATTATACAATATATATAGAGTAGACAATTGTGTTATGCTTCACCAATTGGTAAACAAAATTATGCGCAGAAGGGGATGCGCAATGAACTAGGCTGGAAAAAAAAAATCGCTCGGACCGGAGGTCTACCCCTGGGGTAAGCCGCTGATAAGTGCATTACTCGTAGGTTAGCCGATATATCTAAGTCATTTTAATGTCGGTGCTTGCAAGCATTCATTGACTCCGGGAATATCCGTAGTTTAAGCTAGCAAGGAAGCTTTAGTTATCGTATTAGTTTATCAGTTTAACCCTTTCGAACCCAAACCGGCCAAAACCGGCCATTATGAAGCATGTAACTGGAAAACATATTGTATCAAATCTAGATATGCTAGAAATACGGTATTGCGATGTTACTTCTAGGGATATGAATTACTTAAAAGCCAGAGATATATTAAAACAGCGATCGGTTGACTGTCCACTTTGGAGAAAAACTCATTTGTTTTTACAGATATTTTTTCGTTTCTTTGATTTTCACCAATTTTAATGCTCTGAAAATCGGTTCAAAAATCCATTCCCGTAACGGTACGCACTTAAAAACAAAAGCAAACACAAAATCAGCACTCAGTTATTACAGTACCTTCTTTAATCTCTCCATCCACCAGGGGTTTTTTTTGCACAAAATTCATTAAGCGACTGTATGTCACGCTATTCTTACGCTGCATTTCTTTCCTGCACCCACCTCCAATTGCATGCTGGGTAATGGACAAAAATTCAACAAGGGGTCCCCCCTCTGGGACTCCTGTAGTGTTTTTTTTATAAGTCCGTTTGCCCCTACAACCAACACACGAGCCGAGGCCTTAAAGTGACAAAAACACATCCTAATAGGTTTAGTAGGGGAAAAAGATCGCTAACTGCAGAATTTCAAGGATTAATTTTCATTGAATAATTTTTTGATTTGTCTCAAAGCACAAACACAACACGAAAAAACCTAGTAGTGAAATCCCCTCACAAAGCCTACTAAAAGCAAGCCAAGTACTTTTGAGCCATCCTCAGTCTTAGCGATGGCCTCTGGCTCTCTTACAGTGGCTTATTTGTCCAAATTAGAGCAGATTTCATTCAAGTTCCCGAATAGCGTCGTGGGGAAAGCTTGAGCCTTTGGCTTAAAAGGTCAGCAGTGCGTAACGAACCAGGGCTAGCCAAACTTGCAAACTGAGTGGGGAGGGTTGAGTTAGCACTCTAGATTTCACCAATTGAGCTCAATCACGTCCGGATTCAAAAGGGTTAAGTGCACCATATCGCATATTTCATTATCCAATAAAAACGGCCAAAAACAAATGGTTTGTGAGCTGGGGAGGGGATGAAATAAGAGGATTACCAGCAGTACATGTGACTGGCCTTGTGGTAATGTCAATCGAATTGAACCTTTAATTTTCTTTACAACAAAACTACTGGCAAAAATAACAGCTTAGGATAGATGAGAAATATCATGTGAATGTCCTGATATGCCTTTCATACTTTTTCGATAGAGGTGGCAAAGATTAAAGTGGATTACAAAAGCTTATTTTAGAAATTTGACTTTCGATCGGTTACAGTGAGCTCTAAATTTCTCTTAAAAGCAGTATTTTTTATCCACACGAATCTTTGCCATCCTTCGTCAAAATAATCTCAAATTTTCTCCAGTATACCTGGAAAGCATATTGCTGCCAATTTGAGTAGTTATGTTTTACTTTCGTCACTATGAGAAAGTTTATCATTTGGGAATTGACCCTTTGGCCTGGTTCTACAAAGCTGGAGCCTGACATTCGATCTGTTGTCTTATTAACGTGTATTGTTCATTCAAGTTCAGCTGTCTTTCCCGTTAAAATCTTTAATTAAACTGTAATACAGTGTTTGTTTAGGCTTACGACACGTTCAAAGAATAGATCCCCTAAGAGTATACCATGCTAACTATTTCCTTCTACCGACGACAGCAAAGTTCTACATGAAGTTTGTTTGGTTTGCTCTATGTTAGTCCACCTGCAACAATCAATCAAGCTGAAAAAAAGTGTTTATTCATGAGGATAAATACCAAGTATTGTAAGAAAATTAGGTTTTCCGAAGGACAGTTTGATTGAACTTTGAAAACTTTAAACATGTTTTTTGTGGGCTGTATTTTCCTGCTATCCTTTCTTGGTGAGTTCATTTCCAGAACATTGAAATTAAATGTTGTGAATTGTTGTGGGTCTCTTTACGTTCTGAATAACGTTTGTTTAATTTCCTTTTTCAGGGTTTATTGAGACTACAAGTGGTAAGTGAAAAGCTTTATTCATTTTCAGTTCTTGACCGCGTAGAGGTAATCAGGTTTTGTGAATGTTTTCTTTAACGTTTTTCATGACTATAAACCCGGACTATAACCCACCAGCCACTGGTGATATTAATTTTCTGTTTTATTTATTCACTAGATATTGTGTTTCAGATTTTTATTTTATTTTTCAAATTGTTCACCTCCATTCACTTTTCAAGTACTCTTTCAAGCCTGTTATTTTAATAATGGCTCTCGATATAATTAATCTATATATACCGTGATGCAGTAATATTAATTAACAGCAGCAAAGAGGGAATCGACGTTAATTTAATCCCCATGCAGGTGACAACATTTGTTGGAGCCAAAACGTGTGAAATGGCCTTTAATTTCAACGAAGTCAAACTCTCGATCGATAACAGAATATGAATCGTATATATTATTGGATCCGTTTTCAACCCAAGACTTGCAACATGAAGTTGTTTTTCGTGTAATTCTGTCTTCGACACATTAACCAGCGACTACAATAACAGCATGTAAGGAATTGCTTTTATTTTATTCATTTATTGTTTTTATAATACATTTTCTATAAGCGAAGAACAGAAAAGAAAACACATTTATTTCAGAGCTGCAATTAACTAAAACATGCACACATTATCATAAATGAAAACACTTACAATATAATGTGCTGGAACTAACTAAGTATGCAATGAATCGTTGTTGGGTATGATACAACTTTCTATCTCGAGGTTCAGACACATTTTTAAAATATATAATCTATAAAATGCCCAATGCGGGGGAGTATTTCTGCTTTAGAAGATTTCTAAATAAAATATTTGCTGAATGGTAAATTCGAGCAGGCGAGCATCTTATTTTTAGGGCGAGCACGAGCAATTTTATTTTATCACAGCAGCGAACAACGTTCTATACAAACAACGAGCAAATGAGCACCTTGGGAAAAAGCAAGTACGAGCAATTCGAGCACACAATCTGAGCAAAGGCCTAAAACGACTAAAACACTTCCAAATTTTGACTGACCATGCGGTAGCCCTTATATAAGTGAAAATCATTCGACAAAATATGACATTTCCTTCAGAGTTTCGAAACTGGAAATTTGAGTAAAAAAACGGAGTTCTCAGTAGTGCGCATGCTCAGACCATTATTTGCAGGTGAATCAACCAATCAGAATTCGGGATGGGAGAGAGTTGAATGATAATTAAACGTTTTGAAACACTTGCGCCTCATTTCATACAACAGAGGTTTCAGTGAGTAAAAAAAGAATAAGACATTCTTCGACGTGTAGACGGCTAAAGTTCCAATCAATTGTAATAGTGTGATGTATATACAAAATGTAAACAGTGGATGAGTTTACAACAATTTTGCAGCTTCTTAATTATAGAAAGTAGGATTTATGGGAGCTGAAGGGATAGAGTAGTTAGGCGTTTTCTGGAGGGGCGTTTATCGACAGACAAAGCTAGGTCAAATAAAAACTAATGCTAAAATGAGTTAATACTTATTTTACAAACAGGAAGAATTAGATTTCATTTAGAAATAAACCGCATACTACCCTGTTATACCGTTATAGGGGTAGCAATCAAATTCATTGAAAAGAATTCGAAGCCTATGGTTTTTATTTGAGGATTTAGGGTACATAACAACATAATATAAAAAGGCTGGAAAATGTACAGGTGAATTCGCATAGTACAATGACATAGAGCATATTACATGCCCGTGCGGAGATAGCGAATTTATAACTCACGAATGAGCGCAAAGAACGAGTGAGTTATCAAGGTGAACACTCGAAGATAAATCCAGTATCACCAAGCAGCCATGCAAATTACTTTTTATTACATGAAAAATAGTTAGTGAGCATTGTCACCAACATTTCTTTAAATCCTGTCACTGAAACAAAGTCAAAATCAAACAAATCTGCTCAAGATGGTGGTGTATTTTCTTAAAAGTTGTGTTTAACATTTTATATACACTAGGAGGTAAAAAAGAGTAAATCAGACAAAATACGTTTTGGTCTGTGAAGTGATATCACATGAAAAATAGAGCCAATCAGAAGGCTGGATAGCCGTTGGATATTCTCTCGCGCGTGATTGGGTGAATGAGTCACGTGACCCGATAATTTCTCTCCACGAGCGGGAAATATCAGCGAATACACCGCCTGTGAGCGTATAAGCGCGCGTCAAAATGATAACAATAACCTACATTGTGGCGTCGAAATATTCCCTGTTATTTCAGTCTCCTTGGACATTATCTGATCCTCGTAGCTCACAGTTTCCCTTGAGCGAAATATCAGGGCATATTTCGACGCCGCAAATAGGTTATATATTGTATTTGTATCCAACAGGTTATATCCAACAGCTTTTTCCGCCATAAATAATATGCCGCGCGCGTCTAATCTCGTACCCAGATCTCACAGAGTTACTCACGGCGATAGGAAAACATGGGATGTGATCTGGGTACGAGATTAGCGCGCGCCCGTCACAGCTTCCAGTTTGTTTTCCCGCCTAAAACTCATTATGCAACGCGCGTGCCAGGTAATTTTTCATTCAGCTTTTTCAGCTCAGCTTAATTTAAAACGTGTTTACTTTCCTTATTGAAGTATCCATGGCTGAGGAAATCCCTTTTTTTTCAGTCAGTTACATTGACATGGGATAAAAAAAATGTATGCAATGCTTTCTCTAGCCTGAGAAAACAGCCGACTCTTAGTTATCGCTCTCCCCGCGAAAGAGACGTCTGGGCAACGCCAACGAGCCAGAAAATTCCATACTGATGACGTAGCAGATAGCCATTTCACGACGCATAAATTAGTTGCAATCAGAAGCCGAAGAGGCTAGAGGCAGGCTAGAGGCGAACTAAGATTTTGTTTTCAAGGTTCATAATTACCGATAGCGCGATACTGCTCGTTTGCTTGGCAGTGGATCACAGTTTGGAAATTCAAGCCTATTTACTTTAGCGTATGTCGGTGCTGTCTGTGGCTCCTTTGTCTTTCTTTCAGCGGCGAAAAAAGCGAATATGTCCTACAACTGTCAAAACATGCATGTATAAAGTAATCAAACGTCAAGGATACTGTAATAGTTGTTTATAATTCAAGTTCAAGATGGTTGTGTTCTCTCTATTGATCCGAGAGTTATGCAAACAGTCATGATTTAGAACACGTTTCCTGGATTCGTGATACACTGTGGCATTGTATTGTGGCATTCTCAAGTAGGATGGAAGTAGGACTCTTTATTTACTCAAGACGAAAGAACGAAAGCTAGACAGGTAGAAAGGAAAACCATATATAAAACAAAAAGAACAGTTTAAATTGATATCAGCAAACATCAAGAATTCAGTTTATTTTAAAACAAATTGCCTTCGGTCCTTTTTAGAACCATTTTATGTCTCAGTGTCTGTATATTGTTTAATATTTTTAAGTAATGATTTGTGTATGAAGTACGGCACCGAACAGCATTCAGATGAAGACTTTTTACTACTTTTATTTCAGAATATTCATAATTATCGCCCAGTATTTTCGTAGTATAAAACACAGACAAATCCCATGTGAGAGAGGTTCAATGCCGCAGAACAACGGATTTTATCGTACTTTTTACACGGATCATTACTGAAATGTTTTTCGCATGTAACCCGCCCGGCCTACACCACGCCCCGCCACACGAATCAACACTACAACGTAACTTGGTTATATTATGTCTCTTGTATTCTGTGGCTTGTAATAACAGTTTAAATCCTTTAAACTCAGCCTAGATAACACAACTGGTTATAAACCGCCATTTTGTATGCTCGCACGAGGTAAGAACATTGTCTGAATGCGCATGCGCAACCACTAATTATACCCATACATATAAACAATCGACTCTAAATTATAAAGTCGAAGGCTTTTAAACACGACAGTCGTAAGCTGTTTAGTGCGAGGCCCTGTAGTTACATCATCCGGTTAACTCGGAAGCCGTTATTTTAACTTTTCAAACTTGATTGGTTCGTGCATGATTGGCTCGTTGCGGTTTTATTGTGATTGGCTCTGTAATTACGGCAATGGCTTTGGTTTTACGACACTCCATGTTCGAAACCGCTCTATCACTAAGGCAATATCATTAGGTATTTTGACAATACTCCCATACATACATCAGAAGTTGTAATATGAATCTGTTCTGAAGGGGTAGATCACACTGTAATTTCCCTGAGCACTCGGTGATCTGGGTAAAATATAGAACAAGATGGGCTAAGGTGTTTTTCATGGATATATTCTGATACTAGCTGGCTGAGGCATGACTGGAATTATGGAGGTTGGAAGATTATCAAGAATAAAAGTCCATTACCTACAGTGTTTTTTGTATTTTTTTAGCTCTTGAGAAGTATTTTTTGGGTGTTAGGACAGTCATAGTTTTACCTTTCTGGACGGAGTAACCGCGCAAGAAAGGATACCGCTACAGTTCTTTAGATTCTCAAACTATATTTTCCACTGCAAGCTTTCGGAAGATGAGAGTGAGCCGTGTCCCACACTGCGACTAAACGTTATTTTCGTTATTCTCCGATAATAAAGGAAACTCGGTGTGGAGGAAATTCAGTTCAAATGCAGCTTTGGTAAAGTTGTCGATAGCCTGCGTAGCGGCTCAAAAGGGAAGGGAGAGGGAAAAAAGCGAGGGGGACTGGGGAGGGAGGAGGGCTTAAACGTTTTTAGTATTGAAATAATTATTAACTTAGTAAACTCACAGGGAATTGCAAATTAAGAAAAGTGAAACTTGTTAAAGTTTAAGGCAAAGCCTTAAAGCAGTTTTGTTGTTTTTGACGAAACATTTCAGAAACGTACCTAAAATTAGCAACATGGGTGAATGCCTTTGTTTTCTTTCAGTTTGGGCGGGAAACTAGCGCATGCGCATGCGCGTGACATTTTACCGCGGTGTGGCCGTGCCTATAACATGACAGTGTAAATCCATATCTCTCTACTTGTTTGTGGCATGCATTGTTCAATGCATATTAAAATATGTTCTTCTAATCTCCAGGTACTTGTACTGACAACAACAAGCTGTGTCAGTACTGGCATTCACAGGGGTACTGCACAAAGTATCGTGACTTCATGAAGACGAACTGCAGAAAGATGTGTAACCTGTGTGACGGAGGAGGAGGAGGAGGAGGTGGTGGAGGTATGTTTATCCCGCGAGGTGGTGCACGTGGAGGCAGCACCCTAAGAGTGTTTATGACGTATTATATGTGTACGGCGGTACATTGTTGGAACCTGGAGTATATTACACAGGAGTGTTCCTGTGCCCTTGTGTTGGCCCCTAATAGATGGTGTGTCTATTTATAGCCGCGAAGTTCTGGTATGTGATTACGTTGTCTTTTGTTCTCTTGCGCTTTAGTATTTTTTAGCAGTTTGAACCGTGTTAAATGTGTTTATATTGGGCATTCGTACCTTACCAGTTTACATTACTCACTTTGTTCTGCTACCGGGCCTAATTTTATTCAGTATTACAATGCATAATTACTATAGAATCTACTTTAGCTACTAGAAACTTGTACAACATAGATATTAATCTCGAAACTTGTAAATTATGTAATCTTCTCTATTAATCGTCTCCAATAAACGTAACTGGTATGCGTCTCTCCTATACACCGTGTCTGTTATGTAGAATATACAATATAAGCGTTTTCTGTGCGAAGGAACGCAGTGATAGAGCACAGAGTTACATTTTTTCAGGTCATCCTGATTGGTTAAAAGTGACGGCCTTTGTTTCTTCTTGCGGGAAACTCTAGTTTGATCAAAAGGTGGATAACTTTATCCAGCGGATAAATCGTTATCCAGTGCATAAGTGTTACAACCGGGCCCAGTTATAAAATATAGGTTTTTAACATTAATCATATATGGGTTTTCATGGTACACGTGTTTCAGTTATGCATGGTTTCTCGTCCACCGCTCCAGTGTGATTTCAGTGATGTCATTCAAACATGAATAGTCCAATTCGTAATTCTTGAAAGGTAACCAAGCCTTAGCCTCGCATGGAGGCTGGAGTTGACCCAGCACTGATTCAAACCCTCTATAAATATGGATAGATGTTGATTATCATGCTAACTAGGTACTAAGTCTCTAACTAAACTGTCTCAACTCCAGCCTCGATGTCACCAAAGGCTTGGTTACCTTTCAAAATGGCGATCAAGAACTGCGAATTGGCTATTGGTTGAGTAAAAGTCGATTTGAACTCATGCGCATGCGCCGTATGTGACGTTTACTGTCATTTAAAAAAATCATTTGAAACCTACATCGAGAAACTTGTCAGAGAATAGACCCTATGCATAAGTCCTGGTAACTAGCATGTCAACGAGGCCGGTAGGTCCTCTGGAATGTTGAAATTGAAGCGCCCGGGGAGATTGTGAAATGCACTGAACGAATATTCAGTGAAACAATTAATAATTTGCTATGCGCCTGGCTGGTTGAACTATAAAGAAAAATCAAGGATAAATGAGGACAGATTAGCAACATTGTAAAACTAAACAATCATGTTCAACGCGTTTCACACCTCCTGCTAGTATTTCACCTTCAACACTCCAGAGGACCTACCGGCCTCTCTTTCGTGTTGTGACCGCGCGAGTTATGCATAGTGTGTATAATGGCTCGCTAATGGCGCAAATCAAGTGTAAATTATTTTATTCTAGCGAACTGTAAAGACACTCAACAGATGTGTGCAGTGTGGGCCAGGAATGGCGAGTGTCAAAAGAACTCTGTTTGGATGAAAGCTAATTGCCAGAAGAGTTGCAACACGTGTGGAGGTGGAGGAGGAACAGGAGGAGGTATGAGCATAGTTAAAAGAAACCATCAAACATGAACAAAGTGCAATTATTTTGTAAAGTAAGAAAGCAAATCTCAGTGAAAACAGAAACATAACGTGTAACAGCGACCCCATGCTCCGGATTATTCAGTGAATAAAAAGTACCATATTTGGAAAATACAGTCTAGTCTAGACACAGAAGCCGGTTGCCATTTTATTCCATATATGGTCATTTTTATTCGCTGAATAATCCAGAGCATGGCACTAAAGCGAAGTATGGGCGTTACATGTTTCAACTGTCTTTTATGTTTCTGATGAAAACTAAGGAAACAACATTGTTTTAGTCCTTGCAATTCCCAGTTATTTTCATTTTCTTTAAAGTGCCTATCACCCTTTTGCAATTTTGATAGCCTATGAACCTCCGAAACGTTTTGAGTACTTCTGTGAAGAAATTTTTGGTTTAAAGTGAATAGTTTATGTTCTACGCTTGTTTGAAATCGTGTAAATGTGACCTTTCCTGACCCATGACCGCGTAAGTAAAAGCCTGGGTCGAAACCTGGGTAGACGTCATCTCATTAATGCATTATTCTCCATGGCGCCTTTTTATCACAACAACATCGATGCATAGAAAATACACACAGTTTTTGAGTTGTTAGTAAAGAAAAAAGTAATTTTAGTCAACACGTTGAGTATTTCTTCACATGATTGCAAAGCCGAATTAATTATATGACGTCAAGATGACGTCTACCCAGGTTTCGACCCAGGCTTTTACTTACGCGGTCATGGGTCAGGAAAGGTCACATTTACACGATTTCAAACAAGCGTAGAACATAAAGTATTCACTTTAAACCAAAACTTTCTTCACAAAAGTACTCAAAACGTTTCGGAGGTTCATAAGCTATCAAAATTGCAAAAGGGTGATAGGCACTTTAAGCTTAAGACAAGTAGAAAATACATATAGTTTTAACGGAAAGCGACTTTGTCTAGGGTCCAAAGGCGCACGAGGTGGGGTGGGAGGGGGTAGGGGGTGTGGGGTGGGAGGGGGTGTGGGGTGGGAGGGGGTTGGGGTGTGGGAGGGGTAGGGGGTAGGGGATTTCGGACATTGTACTAGTTGCTTTTGAAGTAGATGCAACCTTGTAGATTTTACAAGGGTCAAAGGTCACACACCGAAAGGCGATGAAAAAATCAACTAAGCTAGAAAATACTCAGATATACCTTTTCACGCGTTTCGCTCGACGACCCCGACGTACCTCAATCCGAAAGTACACATACCAATGGTCCGTGTGCAAATACTATAATTATCAATTGGTATGACACAAACCATGTATTAGGATAAAAACATTGAAGTTGGTAACTGATCACATACTTTAATTTGTAGAGGTTAAATAATTATATGCGCTTTCTAAAGTTGCAGCCAAATATGTTGTTTTCAGCAAATTGTACAGACAGTCGGCAGCAATGTGTAATGTGGGCCAGGAATGGCGAGTGTCAAAAGAACTCAGTTTGGATGAAAGCGAATTGCCAGAAGAGTTGCAATGCGTGTGGAGGAGGAGGAGGGACAGGAGGAGGTGGGACAGGAGGAGGAACAGGTACCTTTATAGTTAAAGCGCCATTAATATAAATAAAATCCAGGCCCGCAGAAAGCAAACATGTATTGGTAAGGTATTGGCAAGGCATTGTTAAGGTATTGGTTACTTTAGTAAGGTATATTGGTAAGGCATTGGTAAAGCATTGGTAAAGCATAAACAAAAGAAACTAAATACATATGAAAGTATAATTATTATAGCAAGTTTTTTTGGTTGACTACTAATGCACCATTTTGGATTTGACGACGTCTGGTTATAGTTAAATTGGTTCTTAACTGATTAATTTTCTTATTATTTTGCAAGAAATGCCACTAACACCAAGTGTGACCTTGTTTTCAGCAAATTGTACAGACAGTAATCAACGATGTGCTGAATGGGCACAGAATGGCGAGTGCCAACGGAGCTCTGTCTGGATGAAGGCGAACTGTCGAAAGAGCTGCAAGACATGTGGAGGAACAGGAGGAGGAGGAGGAACAGGAGGAGGTGGTGGGGCCTCTTCTTTTGAACAAGAGGGTCTTAAAAGACACAACTACTACCGCCGCATCCACAACGCTCCTCTGATGTCCCTTGACACTCGAATGACCAGATCAGCTGCAGCCTATGCTGTTAAGTTTGCAAGTTATGGGACCATAGTGCATGCAAGCATGAATGAACGCAACGGTAACGGGGAGAACCTGGCTATAGTCTGTGGAGACGATCAGTCAGCCACAGCTGCCATTTTAATGTGGTAAGTGGATTCTCTATATACTGTCCGGATTTCAAGAAAAGTCCATCACCTTATGTTGACTGGCATTGTGTGTTTTGAATGAATAAGAATTATATTTAGAACGAAATGTGCTCCCTTCCACCTTCTATACCAGGGGAATAGAGACGTCCTGATAATTGGGGGAAACTGGGCAAAATGATGACTTCTGGGACATTTTCATTGAAGACATTCTCTCAATCTCGCTTCTGGGGGGGGGGGGGGGGGGCAACAGCCTACCCCCTTCCCTATACCACTGTTCTATACATACGTCGAGCTATTTCAAAAAAGGTTGTCCCAGACAAACGATATTCCCAGACCGAAATGGATTGTGGTTCTAAGTGCAAAACGGATACTAAACTACAGTGTAATTCGATAGTCGATTCGCAGGTGACCAGTAATATTCGTCTTAGCGTTTTGACCCTAAAACAACGAATTCACCAGACTTTCATCTTCAACCACAACTCACTTCTGCTACAATCCATTTCGATCTGGAAATGTCGCTTGCTGTTAATCCGGGAAAACCTTTTTAAAAATAGGTGTATAGCCAGAAATCCATAACTGGTATAACACGTTTTGAGATCTCAAGATTGAGATTTCACTCCATTGTTCGAGGGAATAATAATAATAATAATAATAATGAATTTCTATAGCGCCACTTCTACTAAGAATCCAGTGGCGCTTTACAATAATAAGAATTTAAAACATTGATATTAACCAATTGCATGCTAATTTACAATATAAATAGTAATTTAAAAATCTATTATTACAATATTTAAGATAAATATTATATTAATACTAATCCTAGTTATAAAGCTAAGTAACGGTTTTCTAATTAAGATTATAAGCAATCTCAAAAAGATACGTCTTAACCATAGATTTAAAGGTGCTAAGACAGCTGCAGTGTCTAACATTAGTAGGAAGAGAATTCCAGAGTTGTGGTGCTATATACGAAAAAGCCTTATATCGTAGCGAAATAGCGCGTGTTTTCGTCACTAAAGGTTGTAGATTAATGTCAGGTTTGAGTCCAACGGGATATATTATATTCTTCGATCTCCTTCTTTCTCTACTATTTTACTTTTACTTCAAGTTTTCTCAGTTTTTTTAAACCCCTTGTATGGTATGATTCTCCCATTTGATGGGGACCTATATGTAGAGCATTATATAACTATCTTTAAAGTGCCTATGAACAATATTTTTTTATTTTAGATATCAATTCTAAATCAAGTGAATAGTAGAATGGTACAATATATCTTGCTTTCAATGCTGTGCCGCTGAGTTAAGGAGATTTTAATATCCAACATGCTAATTACATGACGTCAGGGGAGGCATCTATTATTATACAAAAATGTTTGTTACAATTAAACAATTTTTTTCAAATTATTAGTGTTGTACCCATGGTTGAAATAAAATGTTATTAGAAATTTGTTTTCCTATATCAGTAGAAACGCCCATTCACAACCACTAAGAAGTGATTGCAGATACCTCCCCTGACGTCATGTAATTAGCATTTCGGATATTAAAACCTCCTTAACTCAGCGGCACAGCATTCAAAGCAAAATATATTTTAACATTCTACTATTTACTTGATTTAGAATTGATATCTAAAATAAAAAATATTGTTCATAGGCACTTTAATATCCAAAACCTCAAAGCTCCTATCAAATTTATTCCCTCCAATAAAATGGCTCATTTCGCGGTTGATACTTTTGTCTATCGCGATGGTCACCCTGTGGATAAAAACGGAAGCGATACCACGTGTTTACCGAAATAGCCTCGCTCCCGTGTTTGTCCACAGGGTGACCAGCAGCAATAGTACCAATGGGGCATGGGAATTCGTTCTCTTACCTCTGTCATTTTCAGCTCTTGGTACGTATATGGATAGGCAAAAAAATATCAGTGTTGTGTTTGTTTTTGAGCTAAACTCAAAAGACTGCGGGTTTTGGATTTTCGAGCAAACACCCAAGGCCAAGCAAAACACAGTCAAATCCGGTTTACGTCACGAAGCACCATTCTCCCATTGCGCGGCCAACTTGAAAGGGCGTGGTAGATTTGCGAACTTTAAGGCGTGGTTACGGGATGAATATTAGACCGAATCAAAAATATTTTGGCCATCCAAATGTACTCAATTCAGATAATTCAAATCAATAATAATCTCGTCACATTTAAGTAAAGGACACAAAGGACACTACGACGAAATTCGACCATTTTCTTTTCTACTTTTTCGTCTTCTATCAGTGAAAAATATTACCAAAGGACCAAATTAAACTATGAATTTTGCAGAGAGTTTACCGTTGAAATCACGTCCGCCATTACTGAAGTGTGTTCCAAATACTTCGAGATTTTCGGACAGCGGTTTGCTGTTGTGACGTCATTTTCTCAACGCGTCGCTCTTGTAAATGCGTATTTCCATTCAAAACTTCGTTCTTTCCTTTCCTTTTTGGAAAAAAATAGTATAAACATGTACTTTACTTATAAATTCGTGCGAAAGTTTGTGTGAAACGTAGCCCCACATGTTGTTGTGTTGAGAAGATGACGTCACGTTCGCTGGAAATTAGCTCTGACATGGCTCTGTCACGGAACGGGTTCGAGTAATGGCGGACATAAAAACTCAAGATTCGGACCCCAAAAATAAGACTTCCCATCGTCATATGAAAAATGGTGTGGGTAGACAAAAAATATAGCAACTTTGCTTTACAAATACGCAAAAATATCACTACCTCAAAATTTGATCCTAGTGGCACTTTAGGTATATCAGGAGTATATTACACAGGAGTGTTCCTGTGCCCTTGTGTTGGCCCCTAACACAGTAGATGGTGTGTCTATTTATAGCCGCGAAGTTCTGGTATGTGATTACGTTGTCTTTTGTTCTCTTGCGCTTTAGTATTTTTTAGCAGTTTGAACCGTGTTCAATGTTACAATTTTCAGTGCATCCTGATTGGTTAAAGGTGACGGCCTTTGTTTCTTCTCGCGGGAAACTCTATGCTAAAAATAACTCTACCGTCTACAGTGTTGTGTAACAATATAATGTGGGAAGAGGAACACTCCTCTGTAATATACTCCTGGTATATCGACGATTTTCCTTGTTTTACTTGCCCTGCCATTTCAGTGTACCTTATATACTAGCTTTCCCAGTTATTTTTCATACATGATGAACATTTGAATATTTCTTTTTACAAGGCTTCCAGCCGTTCATACGTTGTCGAACATCCTATTGCTCGTTTTCACGTGACGTCATCGCCACCAAAAGATTTCTTTGTTTGATTCAACCAACATGGACGTTATCTGAATCTCTGGGGATTGATTGCAAACCAGCATCACGATTCACTGATCATTTTGTTTACTTTTGAGACGCCAATATAACATGGTATTGGCGTCTCAGAATACCAGCCTCTGATTGGCTCTTGCGCAAGCCCTTGCAGTTACATGGGTTCCCGGTCAAGTTCAAAAGTTGTTTGTTCAACAGCGTTTCAGTTGAGCCCGTCGTGGCAAGATTTCTACAATTTCACCTTCAAATCGTTGTAAATTACAAGATAAGAATTATTCAATCCTAAAGTTAAGGTTAGAATTATAGTTTTCGTCAGAAATTTAACACTCTTATCCGCTAAAAGTACAATTTTCACCCTCTCAAAGCAGTAAAATTGCAAAAGTCGTTCAAATCAAGCCTCAAAGTCAAAGCAAAGTTCTTAAATAAATGAAAACGCCTTTAATTCAAAGGGGAAAAAACACTTCTTTTAAACTTAGATAACCCTTAATTCGAAATCACTTTTGAAACTGATGTTTATTTGACAAGAATTGATGTGACAAGTGTTGAAGATATTTCAAAGCACGTCGCGAACGTTTTCTGCACTCAAGTCTCAATTAAGCCGTGAAACCGTTGCCATGGATATACTAGGCGGCTTTTGAGAATTGAAATTACGATCAACATGAGTTTGGTGCTTCATTCTCTTCTCTCTTTTAACAATTCCCGACTTAATTGTTGAATCACGATACAAAACTAATTGCGATTTTGAGACGCCGATACCGAATTATATTGCCGGGGTTGGAAGAAAAAATATTCTTCGTATTGGGCGTGCGCGACTCCGCCCAATACGAAATATATTTTCTCCCAACTGGCCGGCAATATAATTCGGGGTATCGGCGTCTCAAAATCGCAATTAGTTTATAATAGTCCATTTTGACGATGTTGCGCACGCATCAGTAGAACAATGGACGCGGGCTGCTAATACCTCCCCTTTTTCAAAATCACTTCTATATTTTATAGGTACAAAGAAGTGTGCATGTACAACTTCAACTACGGCGGGATGAGCGGCGCCACCGGGCATTTCACACAGCTTGTGTGGAAGAAAAGCATTTGGCTAGGTATCGGCAAGGCTCCGGGCCGCTACATGGGGTGGCCATGTACGTATGTCGTGGGTCGCTACAAAGTACACGGCAACTACCCGGGAAAGTTTAGAACGAACGTCGACAGGGGAAGCTTTAATAAAGCCAGCTATTGCAGGAATGGAGGCTGAAAATGGACATAAGGAAGTTACTCCTTCTACATGTGATGACGTAACCCGAGTGAAAAGAAAAATGCATCTACATCGATCTAGTAATAGTGATCGATAATGAATATAAAATACTTTTTAGATTTTAGTAGCAGCTGCGCTGCATAGAAGCTAAAAACCCAGAATAAATTAAACACCCATATTCTGTACCCGGATTTTTTAAGTTAAGTCCGAATGCATAGTTTCTCTTTATGCAGTCACAAATGTGATTAACTGGTGTTTAGCAAATAAAGTCGTCGATATCCTGAATCATTTGAGTATTGTTATTGAGACTTATCTTAGCTATCATTCTTAGCTATCGTACCATATATTATTATTGGCTAAAATAATATGTACTTCAGTGACTGGACCCGAGAAAAACTGGCGTGACGCGCGCGCGTGACGTTTTTGCCGTGGTGAGGGATTAGCCAAAGGAAGCGCGCGTTGGATCTTGTAACAAGTGAAATTATGCAATAAGTCACCGCCGCAAAAGTGGAAAAGGATTGGGTTCTAATGATGTGTGCCGTGTATCAAACTGCATCATGGGTGCTTGCATAGGTAGACAGGTTCGTAAACGACAAGAATTCCTGTCAGATGGTTATTCGTCTCCATAAACTAGACGAAACGTACCTCTTTAGTGTTACTACTGTGATCTTCATATATCAGTCTATACATACTTCTTAAAACAATTCGTTAGCCTTATGAACCCTATTTATCTACCCTTTCGAATGTGGTCACGCCCACTCAGCCAATCATCGTTCAGTATGATATTTGGGGTTTAATCCACAGATTCTGAAGCTGAGGATATATCCGTGACCGTCTGCCGCTAGTATCGAGCAGTTGTAAACTACAAACAGTGCGGAAGGGCAAAAGGCCCTTCTTTGGCGCCATGTCTAGAACGGTAATCTCGGGTTGCGAGAACCGGATTATGAATTTTAATACTGAATGCATCACACTAAAATGAGTTTGAAATATAAAGACTATCATGACAGCTTTAGTCAGTTTCATTGACAGAACATAACACCTAACCTGACCACAACTTAATTACTTAATCCTCGGGTGTACTTACAGTACAAACCCACTTGCGTCCTCTCATGGTAATGATAGAGTATACTAATGAGTACTTACTAATCACTAACCTCACTAATACTAATCACTGATTGACATATTGAACTTCGTTTCCAAATCAAACACCAAGACAAATGTATTTTAACAACATGTATAATTATTAGCCATAAATCAACGACGACATACGAAGACAAATACTTTCTCAAACTCATTTTCTCTAATAATTCAATTAATGGAAACTCAATAGTCAGTTCCCGTCACCCATTTGAAACTAAATGTAAGACTTGTCTCGCCGATTGCAATATTATATCAAGAGTTGCATGGTAGGTACGCTTTGCTATCAGCGCATTCCCCGAAGGAGGGGGGGAGGGGGGTACTTGAATATGTTTTAGGTGGGGGTGGTCCACTGGTAGCTCAAAACCCCTACCCCGTTTCAGACCGCAAAACGGCATTTTGCCAACCCCATCTCGGACCAAATCTTAAAAATTGATACCCCATCAGACTAAAGGTTGAAAATTGATACCCCGGGGGGAGGGGAGCGCATTCATAATTACCAAGATAAATCTCGTCAACCAGTCTTTTGAACAGGTAGTTTGAAAAATCATCCAAGAAGAATCTGAATCGTCTTCTAGGGTATATCAATTCGATGATTACGGTGTTCGGTCCAGGCTCGGTAAATATGTTTACTGATCAAGCCGTACTTTGTCGGAATTCTCTCTCTCTCCTTTCGTAAAACAAAAACATAGCCTTTTATGTGAAAATTGTATAAATCCCTGGTACACACTCGCTACGCAAGCATAAACAACATACGCATTGTACGTTCGTATCTCACAATTACGACACTGTGTCTGTGTATGTTGCTTGCGCTTATGCTTGTGTCTCTAAAAAACATGTCCTACAAGATATTCGTGGCCTTATATATAATTATCACAGAACACTTAAACAGAGCGTTTATTGTCTAACCATTACATTACCAGCCTTGGGATGGATATATTTGTTTCGGGTTTTCCTTTTTCAATTGTTGTTATTGTTATATATACGCTTTTAATCATTCAGCAAATGAGAATTAAGCCAAACAGATAAACCACACTATAGCAAGGACATGAACAACTTTTATTTGACATGCAAGTAGTACATATTATTTGAGGATATTCTCAGAACGGTTTCATCGTTCAGAAGGATTTGCCAGTTGTTATAAGTATTAATTCAGTGGTATGTATGAAAAGTACTTTGTTATGTGTCTTAGTGAACGGTTCTTATTTCTTGAAGATTCATTTTACAATCTCCTCCCAAAAATAGGCAGGTTGGTATAGTTGTACAATTAACTTAACAACGAAGCCAAAGGATTACATATACATGGTTGTTGTCCAGTTTCCTGTATTTTAAACAGACAACACTTTATTAATCTTACTCTGATAATTTGATTGTCACTTTGATTACACATTAACGGCGACGGCGGCCCCATCCTCCACCACCACCTCCTCCTCCACCTCCTCCGCTACCCTTGCAGTAGCTGCTCTTGTTAAAGCTGCCGCTATCAACATTATCCCGGTACCTGCCCCTGAAGTTACCAGCCTTGCGGTAGCGACCCACTACATACGTACAACTCATTCCACCCCGCCGACCCACAGCCATGCCGATCCCAAGCTCTGTACTCCCTTTCCACACGATTTGAGTAAAGTGTCCTGTACCACCGCTAAATCCACCACTGTTGAAGTTATATTGGCATACTTCCTTGTACCTGCGTGAAGTAGAATAAACATCCATAGCAATAATAGAAATAATGTACTGTGGTAATAATAATAGTAAGTATAGAGAGATACGCTAATTATTAATAATTATAATGATAATAATCTCGTTTCTGCCGCGCGGAGATACGGAATTTAACTTCGAGTGTTTAGCTTGACAACTCTCGAGTAAGGCGTAGCGCTTAATTAGTCCAACAAACGAGACTTTTTTGGCTATTGACAATGCTGCTGTTCGTGCTTGCACTAGGGTCAACCCCCCTTCATGTAAACAGGCCCTAGTGTGAAAGACTCACCACATGTCAGTTGCTCCTGCTGCTGTCAGGTCTCGTCCACACGCCATTGCTAAATTCTCACCCTGACCGTCACGCTCACTCGAGCTGGAATGTTGCAAGCTCCCTCTTCTAGCTAATTTCGCCGCGTAGGCCTCGGCCGAGCGAGTCATCTGAGCATCTAGCGTCATCATCGGAGCGTTATGAATGCGACGGTATTTATTATGGCTTTGTAGACCTTCAGTGCCGAAAGAAGAGGATCCACTCCCTCCGCCGCCGCCTCCTCCCCCTCCCCCTCCTCCCCCTCCTCCATCGCCACCACTCCCTCCACTACCGCCACTTCCTCCTCCGCCTCCTCCTCCGCCTCCGCCACATAGGTTACAAATCTTCCTGCAATTCTTCCTCATATAATCTGGATAACTGCTGCAATATCCTTGGGAATGCCAGTACCGACAGTGCCTGTGAGTATCTGTACAGTCGCCTGGTAAATACAGCAATGATAAGGACTTAATTAAAACCAAAAGAAGAGCAACAGAGAAAGAGCAGCGCGAGGTCATATTACGCATCAAACATTTTCTCTCGCGCGTGATTGGTGGAATGTGTCACGTGACCCGATATTTTCTCTCCAGCGGACGAAAAATATCAGCGAGAAAACACAAAACAACAACATTTTATACACCGCCTGTGAGCCTAACGCGCAAAATCGCTCCCATAAAATAAAATATTTGAAGGATTATAAAGAAAACGACCTACTTTGTCGAAATATGAACTGATATTTGTCCTTGGACATTATCAGTTCCTCGAAACTCACAGTTTCCCTCGAGCTTTGCTCTCGGGAGCTGTTCTTTCTCGGAACATATATTAATGTCCTCGGGCAAATATCAGCGCATATTTCAACGCCAAAAGTAGGTTTATTTACACAGTGAAACTAATGCTGACCAAGCAAAACCCAAAATACAGAAGAAAATTGTCTTCACCAATCACAGTAAGATCATGATCGTCAGGGCGCGTTTTTGGGTGGCATAAAATTATTCCATGTATTCTGGAAAAGGAATACACCGAAAAACTATAATCTTGTATAATTTTTATATAGTAATACATTATCAAACACCAAAAATAATTACTAATGGACCTATGTACTGAAAGTAGAGACAATTTTTTTTACATTATTGAAGAGGGTTATGTGCAGGAATAAGTTTCCGTAAAATGCGCCCTAAGAAAAGCGTGAGAGTTGCTCGAGGCAAAGCCAAAAGCGACTCTACTTTCTTAACTCAATAGAGCCAAAGCCAATGTTGTGATCTGAGTGTTTACCATTGTCACGACAACTTTGCCACGACAACTTAAAAGCAAGCGTGAGTGTGGAGCCTTTATAATAATTTATAATAATAATAATACCCTTCAAATTGTTATAACAGGCTAATTATTATGGCAGCTTACAGCTGATGTGGGTCTGCTTTTACTCCTCACACACTCCTCGCTACATTAACTGTTATGGAAACACAACACTCGACTTCGCCACATGTTGATGTTTACGGAGGAAGAAAAACCGGAGAACCGGACGGAGAAAAACCCTCGAATGCAGATAAGGAATCAACAAAACATATATATCACGTACAGTGCCCATGCAATCCGGCAATCGAACCCGGAACCGCAGCGGTGCATGAGAGGCGAATGTTTTACCACTGCACCAGTCTGCATCCCCTTGTGTAATGGTCAATGTCTATTAGCCAATTAGAGCGTGTGTTTTATTCTGTTATGTCATAAAGCTAGTAGGATATATAGAAAAAACGTACAAGGCCAAAATTCCGACTTAAACAAACACCCATCTTTGAAAGAAACATAAAAGATTGCATAACGTGGATCATGATCGATTCTAATTACCACCTGCAGGGGTAGTTGGAACCGGAGGGGGTGGGGGTGGAGGAGGTGCATCAGTGGATGGTGGGCTATCAGTAGCCGGTGGTCCCCCAGGACATGGAGCTCCTCCACCATTGCAGTAACTGTTCTTATCAAAACATCCCTTTGCTACGTTTCTGCCAAAGCTGCCCATCATGTTCCCTGCTGCTCTATAGCGGCCCACGATGTAGTAGCACTTCCCCCAGCGGCCATCCTTCTCAGCTACGCCGATGCCAAGCTCCGTGCTTCCCTTCCACACGAGCTGCGTGAAGTGACCTGTACCGGACATCCAACCGGGGTTATTGAAGTTGAACTGGCAAACCTCCTTGTACCTGAAGAACAGATAATGAGAGAAAGTCCGAGTATGATGACGAGTTGCACCCTTGTATAATACGGCTTACTGCTAAAGATAAACTGAACAAAAGTCAAAATGAATTTAAAGATAAGATCGATGTAATCTTGCTTTTCCTGAGTTTTTTGGGGGTTTTGCAGACAATTAACATCCAAATTGTTTGCGACTGTATGCATTGTCCCGTGCAGCTATTGTATTTTGTATATTAAGACTATTGTTTTACGCCGTCGTCCCTAATTAATTGTATATATGCGTTGTAGGATCTGAGAGCTGGCAGTACTGGCTAGTTCTCCTCCCTGAGTAGGACCAGCCTCTCCCGAATCAGTTCTCAGAACTGACGCGTTCCATTTGAGAACTGGCCGATTAGACCAGTCGGTTCATGTAAATGGTAACGCCCTTAGTTGACGATGTCAAAATACCGTCTGATGGCGAAAAATGACGCGCACGGCTCGTGATTCCCGTACTCTTTCTTCATGTTCTGAAGCTCCAGTCATGTTTTTGTCTGAGTACAGAACATAGTAAACTCTGTTTCTCGACTCACCACATATCAACGGCAGTAGCTCCTGTAAATGACCGGCCACACGTCATGGCAAGATTCTCACCTTGTCCAGGTCTCTCGCTTGAACTCGAGTGCTTTAATTTGCCCATGCTTGCTAACCGCTGGGCATACGCCTGAGCAGAGCTTGTCATGCTCGTGTCAAGCCTCATCAAGGGAGCGTTATGGGCACGACGAAAGTAGTTATGCCTGTCTAGGGCTTCGCGCTCGTACGCGGCTGCAACGCAAATAAACCAGATTTTGAAGGAACAGTATTAGCCTCCTCCGCAGGCAACTCCCGTAAAACTCTCCTGTGCGGACCGGGATTCCTGTGGTATAAGAGAACCTTCCACAGGAAGCCCGCTCAGATGATCCTTCCACCACAGGAATCCCGGTGATTCAAATTTCTTGTTTCTTATTATTTAGGAGTTGCCTGCGGAGGAGGCTAGAACAGTATATGCTAAACACTTAATGCTGGCAACGAGGGAAACCGTGAGTTTTGTTTCCCCACGATGTTCCCGAGAGGGAGTCGGATTAACCCCAAAGCCCGTCCCAAGGTTTTCTGCTAGTGACTCATGACTGCTGCTATTTCATGCATTGGACTATACAGGCCAGCACAGCCAGTTCAATTATCTGCTGTCCAATCAGCGACGGCTATGAAAACGATGAAATCTACATTTCTGCGACGCTATCCAATCATAACATAGGTTTAAAAAATGTCTGAACTATTGTTTCGTATCACGCCTATGATTGGCTGCTGCTGAAAATAGGAGAAAAAAAAGCAATGACCGGTCACGGTTCGAGTGTCCTTACTGTAACTGACAGCTGACAAATGTGAATTTACTGACAGCAAACAAATTGGAGATCCAACTTTGAAATTCAACGAAATCATACTAATTCTCTCTTGTTCTCGAAGATTACCCTTAAAATGCAGAAGCTCATTACCATGTATGGTATTGGTAATGGGCTCCTGTAAAATGGTTTTCTTGGTAGTTAACTGACAAAAAGCCGATTTTTTTGATTGACAACTGACATGAATCATGAGCCGTTACCATTGATGATGGGCTCCCCCATCTAGACCTCCCTCAGACCAGTTACTCCGCGTGTGCTGTCATACCATTCCATGATCCACAGAAACGTTTAAGGCATCAAAACAGTTTCATTTTACAGAAGTACGAAACACAAAAGAGTTTATGTTGGGCTGATTTGAACCGCTCAAGAAAATAAGAAGTTTAAAGGACGAAACAGCATAGACAATGAAGACCGGATTAACCATTCTCAAAAATGACAAGGACTGAAAAAAATTAGACTGAAATCAGAAGCCGATTGGTGAAGTGGGAACAATTTAGAGCAATTTGTGATTTAGAGCAGAGCATTCGCAGCTTTTTTTAAACTGATGCTATAGGCGAAAGTTATTGATGACGCCTGTTTGTAGTTTCCTTAATTTTACCCTTTTTTCTTACTGAAGATAATCACATAACTTTAGCCGCTAATATGTCCGATGCAGATAAACTACATTCCGTTTGTTAAAACCTGGTATAAGATCTGACTTACCATTTGAAGCCTTTAACACCCCTAAAAATGGGAAATAAAGCTACAAATTAAAAACTTGAAAAGCTTCAACAAAGGGAGAGCGAAGATAATTTTAAAAGGTAACTTACCAAGAACGAGTAAAACATGGCACCAAATATGCCTCGACATTTTCACATGCACTGAAATTGGACTAAACTGTAAGAAACCTTAAAAGAACTTAGTTCTCGTGCTCTATATTTGTTATTTATGCCAAGTAACCATATACCAGCTGTGAACGAACAATGGGCGTCAGGTTTTGTTCAGCTTAACACGTTTTCCAGCTGAAACACTAAACATGAAATGAAGTGTTTGTACTCAGTTTTTTTTTGTGATTGCATAAGGAATAGAAAAAAAGGAAAGAGTTGGGGCACAGAAATATACAAACGTATGTTTTATTGCGTTTTATTATGAGCTTATTTCATATTTTATTATTGATTCATATTTTATTATTAACAGCGGTATATATTGACATGCTAGTGTAAAGAACGTGCGTGGAGTTAACTTCCACGGGAAACCATCATGAAGTGAACAATGCTTTTCGCGCGCTCTGATTGGCTACCCCGGAGGTGAATATCCTTTGCTATTCACCTCAGAGCGAAGCAGCGATCATCTCGCGCGCGTTTTTGTCCATTTGACAGAAAAAAAACTATTTGGTGCTGGCTATTCACTTGTGTATAGTATATGGTAAAACAATTATCCACCCGAGTGTTGGTGAATAGTGGTGGATACTGATTTACCTCCACTTCCGTGAATAATTGTTTCCTATTCACTGCTTTCGGTCAACTCATTATTAAGTACTGTTTAAAACACGAACAGCAGTGTTTTATCAAGTTTAAAAATTCGAGGGCGAAGCCCGAGAATTTTTAGACTTGATAAAACACGTGCTGTGAGTGTTTTAAACGGCTTCAAAAACACTTTAAGAATGCAATGACAGAAAGACGCACATCTCAAGGGAATGGTTACTTAATGAACTACTGAACCTTTGTATTCACAACGCCATGGAGTAATCACCGTCTGCAATTACGAACATCTCAAGAGAATGACATGAAGAAATTACCATACTATGTTGTTTGAAGCGGCGTTTCGCAATGCAAGAAGAATCTGCACTTGAAGGATTTGGTGTCGTGGTTTACCTCGATAAAGTTCAAGACTTCGAAAGCGATGTGACTGACATGACGGCAGACTCTAAATTTTTGACTCCGGCACAAAATATGTAAGTTTAATGCACGTTTTTATAATTTTACGGCTTTGAGTTTGGTTTAATAATTGGAACTAAACAGTGGCTCGGTAAACAAGTTGGATACCTTCATTTAAAAAATATTATCTGTGTATCTCGGTAGTCTGCTGATATTAGTAAATCTAGTGCAAAATTTATTATCTAGGTACCTTATGTTCCGTGTACTTTTTGCTATCTTTGGGTCTTTATCAGTGAATTCTTAATTAGGATGAAACTTTTAAAATTTCATGTTAATTAGTATTCTTTATATAAAACGTTCATCCTAATTTGCAATTCAATGAGAAAGCTGAAACATCAATAGAAATTCCATTGTCTCAATCATTAACCCCGTTTCCCCCTGGGACAGAATTCAAATCCCTCCGCGGGCCTTCTAGAATGATGAGATTTTATCAGGTATAAAGGGGCATGCACGTGACTGATTTGCTTCATCTGATTGGACAAAATGCTCATTAATTATTCATGAGTTTTTGAATCTCATTTCACTTGTGTGATAGAGCGGTTTTCAGTTGAGTGTAGTAAAACCAAACACAAATTACCCACAGCCAGCCAATCATAGGAGCGAGTAATCACAAGTAACTCGTAAATGGCTTCCCTGTGAGCCAATGACAAACCAAAGCAAAACCAAAACCAATTTGCGTTTGGTTTTACTTTGGAATCTGATTGGTTGGTTTACTTTCTCAGCCAATAGGAGAGCTTAGTAAACGCAAAACCAAAACACTTCCGACACTCAATTAAAATACGCTCTATATCACAATTATTTGGCTTAGTGTCGGTTACTAGCGGTATCACAGGGCGTTAGATAGACGCAGAATTATGTTTTAGTACGTGTTGATGTGTTGGGATTTCATGGTTAGCCGAACCATTAATAGTTAATAGTTTTATCGTAAACCCCTTGGAGAAGTCAGCCGTATACAGATGAATCGCGTCATAGACAATAAAACGTTCACAAACGAAACCATAGAGTTCTCGAACATGCTCGCCAGCGTTTCAGTTAGTTGGGATTAATGTTTAAGTTGAAAAGTTTCGCGATCACAGTTGAGCTTTTATTTCGTAATTCAATACCTTCACTTTGTTTTAGCTAGAATATTTCCTTGATGTAAGAAACGCCTGAGCTTTTGTAAGCTAACGTTTTGTGCTCCCCTTCAACAAACAGTAAACATTTTTAATTGTCGCGGAACTAACACTAAAACTAAAGTCTTGACACAAAACTGCGAACCTGGCTCAAACTGTCGTTATGCATGTCAAACGATTCTCGACTTGTGTTTGTCTTTTTAAACAGATGCAACACAGCTATAACAACTAACAGGCGTGGCTTTGTCGATTAGGTACACATCTATATCGCCTGAAACAGATTTGTTGATAGTTTTACAATGACTATATACATCAAAGTGCAACAACTTTCACCCCTCTAAACCTATGTAACTATATCGGGTGCATTATGGGTAGGTTCATTAAAATGTAATTACAGGCGTGCGCGCGTGTTGAAAATCTATAGCGAAGACTAGTCTCTAAAACAATCACATCTGGTATAAGTGCAATCAAACGCATTAGGTATTTTGTTCCCCTTGAAACACTACCGTTACCGTTCATAATGCTTTGGTACAACCTAACTTTGACTATCGTATGGGGAAACTGTAGCAAAGCCTTTCTCAATAGCTCCAGAAACTTCAATATCGCGCTGCGCGTATAATGACATTTTGTAATTATGACAGTAGCACAGACGAGATTTTCTGGACATTACAATGGAACAAATTAGATCACCAGCGTACGATCGCTAGATCTATTTTACTGTATGAAACTTTACATAATGAAACGCCGGAATACCTAAGCTCCAAGTTTATCAACCAAACCGACATAACGTCATGCCAATTAAAAAAAAACAGAGTGTAAGCTGGCAGTACCGCTCCCCCGCACTAACTATTACAAACGAAGTTTCAGTTATAGCGGAGCGGTACTGTGGAATAACTTACCCGCAAATATAAGACAATCGTCATCGCTGGCAAACTTTAAAGCCCAAATACGTTGTCATAATCTTCAGAGTGACTAGTCTTGTTACAATAATGATTTTTTTAACATCTCTCACACGGCGTCCTTCGTCTTTTTATGTAAATTAAAGTAGTTAATAAAGGGGAATTACAGTTGAATGCGCTTTTTTTGCTACGTTTGCGTAGTTTTACGCTATTTCTAATTGGGATGATTGTATGTTATTTTAAATTCACTTCATTTAAGTAGGTTCGCTTAGCTTATTACAATTTTTCTGGAATTTGGTGTGTACTAATTTCTTTTTTCTTCTTTTTATTTCATCCTCCATTCTCACCCCTTTTCCTACAAATTCAACTGTAATCCCCCTTAAGATATATATCATCATTGTAATAGATATATATCATCATTGTAATAGTTTTATTAGTCTAATTATAAAGTAGTGATCGATTGAACTGAATGTAATCTGAAGGATCCACCCTGTATATATAAAGTTATCTCATATTATCTTAGTGTTGTACGCGAATAACAGCAGTCAAAGAAGACATTGTACTGCTAGGGAAATGTAAATATCGCGTACATTGAGCAGAACCGTTCCCTTAATGCGCCCGACATAGCGATATTATGATATAATTGGTATTGCAGTTCGTATACTGAGTGATATTGTTATATACCGATATATTTTGTCATTATGTTTGCACAAATATTGTTTGGGTATAAGTGACGTAAGACTGCAAGACTGTGTAATGTCTCTGTAACTGTCTCTGTGAAACTACTTTGCAAGTTCCGTATAGTTTTGGGGGGTAGAGGAGGGGGACATACCGCCCCTTCTCTGTAACGGTCTCTGTAACGCAACTACTTTACAAGTTCCGTATAGTTTTGGGGGGTAGAGGAGGGGGACATACCGCCCCTTCTCTGTAACGGTCTCTGTAACGCAACTACTTTGCAAGTTCCGTATAGTTTTTGGGGTAGAGGAGGGGGACATACCGCCCCTTCTCTGTAACGGTCTCTGTAACGCAACTACTTTGCAAGTTCCGTATAGTTTTTGGGGTAGAGGAGGGGGACATACCGCCCCTTCTCTGTAACGGTCTCTGTAACGCAACTACTTTCATTGCAAGTTCCGTATAGTTTTGGGGGTAGAGGAGGGGGACATACCGCCCCTTCTCTGTAACGGTCTCTGTAACGCAACTACTTTGCAAGTTCCGTATAGTTTTGGGGGGTAGAGGAGGGGGACATACCGCCCCTTCTCTGTAACGGTCTCTGTGCAACTACTTTGCAAGTTCCGTATAGTTTTGGGGGTAGAGGAGGGGGACATACCGCCCCTTCTCTGTAACGGTCTCTGTAACGCAACTACTTTGCAAGTTCCGTATAGTTTTGGGGGTAGAGGAGGGGGACATACCGCCCCTTCTCTGTAACGGTCTCTGTAACGCAACTACTTTGCAAGTTCCGTATAGTTTTGGGGGTAGAGGAGGGGGACATACCGCCCCTTCTCTGTAACGGTCTCTGTAACGCAACTACTTTGCAAGTTCCGTATAGTTTTTGGGGTAGAGGAGGGGGACATACCGCCCCTTCTCTGTAACGGTCTCTGTAACGCAACTACTTTGCAAGTTCCGTATAGTTTTGGGGGTAGAGGAGGGGGACATACCGCCCCTTCTCTGTAACGGTCTCTGTAACGCAACTACTTTGCAAGTTCCGTATAGTTTTGGGGGTAGAGGAGGGGGACATACCGCTCCTTCTCTGTAACGGTCTCTGTAACGCAACTACTTTGCAAGTTCCGTATAGTTTTGGGGGTAGAGGAGGGGGACATACCGCCCCTTCTCTGTAACGGTCTCTGTAACGCAACTACTTTGCAAGTTCCGTATAGTTTTGGGGGTAGAGGAGGGGGACATACCGCTCCTTCTCTGTAACGGTCTCTGTAACGCAACTACTTTGCAAGTTCCGTATAGTTTTGGGGGTAGAGGAGGGGGACATACCGCCCCTTCTCTGTAACGGTCTCTGTAACGCAACTACTTTGCAAGTTCCGTATAGTTTTGGGGGTAGAGGAGGGGGACATACCGCTCCTTCTCTGTAACGGTCTCTGTAACGCAACTACTTTGCAAGTTCCGTATAGTTTTGGGGGTAGAGGAGGGGGACATACCGCCCCTTCTCTGTAACGGTCTCTGTAACGCAACTACTTTGCAAGTTCCGTATAGTTTTTGGGGTAGAGGAGGGGGACATACCGCCCCTTCTCTGTAACGGTCTCTGTAACGCAACTATACTTTGCAAGTTCCGTATAGTTTTGGGGGTAGAGGAGGGGGACATACCGCCCCTTCTCTGTAATGGTCTCTGTAACGCAACTACTTTGCAAGTTCCGTATAGTTTTTGGGGTAGAGGAGGGGGACATACCGCCCCTTCTCTGTAACGGTCTCTGTAACGCAACGACTTTGCAAGTTCCGTATAGTTTTGGGGGTAGAGGAGGGGGACATACCGCCCCTTTTCTGTATCATGACCGCCTTAGAAATTACGGTAATTAATTATAAATATTAGATACACTTTCACAAGTCGTTCTAGATCGAATGAGGCGCCGGTTGCAGTCTGTATGACGTAACTACGAGGGTCGTATGACGCGCTACTGACCTCCACGGAGCGGCTTGTGTAATGTATAAACTGACGAAATACATCTATATGATGTATATATATGTATATATGTGCATTTTATTCTCGTACCCTTACCCCGCAACCCTTTTGATATTAACGACGATAGGTTTCCGTCACATTGACGGAGTCGTTTGTTGGTGAATTCCTCTTAACTCATGATTCATTGGCGTACGCTCAGTACGGAAATCCATTTGTATTCACCGCCGCACTCACGTATGTGGTAGCGTGATGTATTTTAAATCGATTTGCCATATGTGAGGTCACACTGCCATTATCTAAAAGCACTCAGTTGAGCTCTTTGGGGATTGTCCTCGTAATATAAGTACTGGAATGGGTGACTAGTTCCTGTAAAACTGAACTAGTGTAGGACTGCGTCGGTGGGGAAGATAAATACTGGTATAATCAACTAAAAGAGTGTTAGCCCTTCGTCATTGTTAGCCGAAACCAGTTTTTATGATGCATCTATAGATTGATTAACTACTGAACAGATCTGACTGATGGCTGCCTCTAAATGACTTCGGCTTGGACCGGTCTATTTAATCCTGTGCTATCAGTTAGTAACTGACGGCCAGTTCTGTACAAGTTTTAAGTACAAAAACTATCCCAAGCTGAAAGAAACTCCGCAGTTCTTTTAGCCTGAGGAATTCAGGCGCCTCTCTCTACCTCCTCGGGCTACGGTTATTTTGAAATACCACTAGCGTATCGATCTGCATCAGATTTCAAATTTCAAGCATATGGTCGCGCTATGGTCGCGCTATGGTCGCGCTATGGTCGCGCTATGGTCGCTATAACCGGAGTATTAAATCACTCTAGTAGCTCAAGTGCGACCATAACTTAATTAATCTATCAGCATCAGTTATCGTTCATTTTACCACGTACTTTATCACGCATGATTTAGCTTTCATGACTGAAATCACTCAAACATCTTGGTTTTCTTTCTAAAGGTTTTACCAATAACTAGCTGGGAAAAAGGCTTTGCGTCCCATTTTATATTTTAGAGTATTCAGAAATATCAGGAGCAGTCCTCGTATTAGAGTCTAGTTTGGACTCAGGAGATATAATCGAGACAAGTAAAGCAACATTTCTTTTCCCAGAAAAGGGACACAAATACCCATCCACGAAGCAAACCAGACTGATACCCTAAACCGACTAATTATGCTAAATTATTACAAACTTAAATTTCACATCAGAGGAAACGTTGCCAGCAATATGGGACAAAATGGCGTCGCGCATGCTCAACGAACGTCAAAAATCTTTCAAAACGGCGGCTATAATATTACAGTAAATGTATGACGGTAAAATAAAAATCTGCGATTTTATTTTCAAAGAGTAATTCAATGCAGTTTGGCTCGCTCGATTCTAAAATACATGAATAAGACCGTTGCACTGTATTGTGGGATGTAAATTAGTTTCCAGGTCCTCTCCGATAGCAGCAATTGAGCAGTGCCTGCTTGGTTTTGACTGTAAATAAAAAAAATCGACATGCTATCAGTCTTTCTGCTTCAAAAACTCCACAGCTGGATCTTCACTTTTTCTTTCGAGACTCAAAACAATCAGCTGTAGATATACTGTTTAAAACCGGTGCCCAACCGATCCCGACAGTACACGATTTGTGTTACGTGTCACGAAATGCAACGGCGCTGACTGCGGCTCAAATGTCTCATATTGCTGGTGATGTTTGGTATAGCGACTATTGTAAACTGTTAACCATAGAGATCGACAATGAGATCGACAAAAACCATGCATAGAAAGAGATTTACTGTCTTCGGCAACTATAAATTCATGGTTCACTGTAAAACTTACTGAAATTTTAATCATTCGTTTCAATCAATCCTTTATTTATATTGACACCCCAGCCTCCCCTCCCGAGCGTCCATCTTCCCCATTGGTTCTGTTCCCAGCACAGGAGTAGATGTGGCTATATTTATAATTGCATTTCGCGCGAAATAAACAAAGACCATGTTGTCTTAGCCAATTAGATAGCTAACGTCACTTCTCATTATTATTCATTTCCATTCTTCTCACTTCCAACGCGGGAATTCGAATTCTAAATATAGCCACCTCTACTCCTGTGCTGGGAGCCCAGCCCATGACATAGGAACGCTCCTGGGAGCTCAGGGGCTCCTGGTACTATTTAACAATTATTCACCGAAGTGGAGGTGAATAGTGGTGGATATTTACCGAGTATATACCATACTGCAGGTGAATAGCCAGCACCAAATAGTTATTTTTTTGTTCTATCAAATGGACAAAAACTCGCGCGAGATGATCGCTGCTTTGCTCGGAGGTGAATATGAAATCATATTCACTGTTTGAGTAGCCAATCAGAGCGCGCGAAAAGTCATTCACTGGTGTGGTATATACTAAATATCTATTCTAGTTGCGAGAATCTGCACTAACAGTATTATTCCTGTTAGTGTGTGCAATTGCCGGTAATTCATTATTAAACAGGGCCCGACCAAAAGCCCGATGAAGCTAATCCAGAATTACTATTGATATTATAAACCAGTGGACTACTGATTTGGGTTCTACTTGTAATCCTAGAATTAGGAAACACACCTTTTACCAAGAGAACCAAAATTAACGCTCTGATCGATCCTTGAGAGAAAGACTTGAATCAGACCTGGTTATGGCCACTGCTGCAGTTGTATTCAATTTAGGGAATAACATGATTGGGCATAATGTCAAAGGTGGCTTGTCTAGAGCTTGCGTAACTGCATTATAAAGCACGTTGTTCTAGCATATGACTAGCTGTGTGCAATAACATGTTTTGCCGGAAAAGGTTAATTGTTATTTTAGCGAAAGCTTTTAGTGCCTCTGTTTATCTAAGCTGGATTGAACCTGGACGCGGTTCATAGCAATCAGAGCTGTTTTTAAACGTTTTCAAGCACAACTGAGGCACATAGTTTCACTCTATTACAGTCCTCGTAGATTTGAAAACTGTTCCTTTTATGTTCACAGTTCATTTCTCACTGATCCTCGATGACTGAAGTGAGAATTGGTATTTCCTGTGGCGAATAAAAAAAGAGAGGAGACTTGGACTTTCCAGATCTGCGGAATATATCAGCTCTATCAGTGCCAAGAGAAAAATTCAGTAACTAACTCTAATACTGCAGGGCGGTTTGATGCCCTATTCTTCAATACAAAGTCATGTTTTTTTGCCGAAATAATACCGGAAGCAGCAATTCGTACCTCTTCGATCATAGAAGCTCTTGACTCGATCCATAACAACAAGAGAAGGTGTGAGGGGTGGCCATCTAATTTTATCGGTGAGGACTGCAGGCTGTTCCTTTATTATAATAATGGAATCTCAGTGATATTTTTCGTGGAGAGAATTGCAGATCAGTATTAATTACTGAGACAGTATCATATCTCCCCTGTCCCCCTAGCCTGCGTCGCATCCGAACTGAACCGGGGACTTAACCGGGGTTCAGTTCGGATGCGACGCAGGCTACTATTCCCCTTCACCGGTAAATAACCCTTCACCAAGCGCAGCTGCATTTTGACAGGGAAAATAAAGGAGGAATCCTTTCATGTTTCCCAGTTTTTTTTGCGAAAACTTAGGTTACTAATCTAAGTTCGTTTAAAGACTCCTTTTATCAACTCAGGTCGAAGGAGCAGAACTGAATTGGGAAATGATCCCCAAATTTGATACTTTCGGGTATTGGACATTTGCCTTTCGAGACTAACGTTATTGACGCGCTTTACGAAGTTTCATCACAGGAAGCCCAAGCTCTGTTTATGTCTATTTTATAAGGGTTTGTATGAGAATTTTTAAATCTAGCTTTTCGATAAATATACTGTAATAAAATGAACAAAAACTTAATCTGTGTCTTGGCTGTGTCTATATGCAGTTTCAGCGAATTTGGGCTAATTTTAAATCCCTTACCCTACATTTTAAATTCTTCTTTAGTAAGTAGGGTAAGGGATTTACTGATTCACCCAAATTCGCTGAAACTGCATACAGACAGAGCCAAGGCAAGAGGGATTTACAATTCGCCCAAATTCGCTGAAACTGCATATAGACAGAGGAAAGACACAGATTATAGACACCAGGTAAGTTTTATTCATTTTACGACAGTATACTTATCAAAAAGCTAGATTTAAAATTCCCTTATAAAATAAACATAAACAGAGCTTGGGCTTCCTGTGATTTGATGGTGTTGAAATAGGAGATAAGTGTGTGATGCAAGTGTGCGTGGTATGTACGTAATATCGTTCCTATTTCGTAATTCATGATTATTTAATACTGAGGTATAAATTAACCAACCGTTGATAAATATCCCAGTCGGTAGTTTTACAAAGACAGACTCACAGCGGAAATCATTTTGACTTTGTTGGGATTTATACTAAATCATTGTTAGGCCTTTGTTGCCGGATTTGGCGGGTTATAACCAGCGTATAACGACTTATTGAAGTCTATAAGAGTAAACAGAGCCAATATTATTCACACGAGGAGCCGCAAGCCCTAAAATTTTGGACCGTATATTAATTGGATTAAATTTTCACCCGCCTGTGCAGAACATTCCGGAAAACGGCAGTTGGTGTCGCATTGCATCGGCCGACATTGCATTGCACAGAGAGAACACGTGGACCTGCTATCCGATATCAGTTTTATAAACAGTACTGATAGTAGTGGCCTAACAGTAGATTATGCATGAGAAGGTCTCGTTTGGCCCCTCGACTAAGTTTCAAGCGTTTTAACAATATAAACAACACAGATTGTTGTGGCAAGAACAACAATGAATCAGAAAAGACTGCTGGCATTCCTATGTGTACTTCTGTTTGAGGTAAGAGACGATGCTTCGATAAATAAATGTTAATATAAAGCGTTCATACACTAAAATTCTGACACAGTTTTAATAATATCTTTGGCCATGAATCGTTACATTGATGTCTTGAAATCGAAATTAAGCGAGACTCCTTCAGTTCACAGTCTATGGAAAACATTCGACTTCTCACTTAGTTAACTGTACGGTATTAGTTAACTGTACGGTATAAGTTAACACCGATGATGTGTTTTCTAATAATTTTACTATTTATTAGCTTTTATTATTATTATTTTCTTTTTCAATCTAGCTACACTTGCAACGATCAGTACATGAAATATAAATTATGCTTTCTACGCGTGGAAATCGATATTTGGTACCAAAGCATGTACTTCTATTAAAGTTCAGATTAATGTTGTACATACAGGCTCTCGCGACATATTAAAAGGTTTTCTTATCATTTTGCTTAGTGAGGGTATTAGTATTAGCTCAAAGGAGGTGGTTTTAACCGAAAAAATATGTCTTCTTGTGTTCCTTAACTATATGTCTGTCCAATGTTACAGAATTTTGCTGAAATTCGCTGTAACATGGCACAGACATAGTTAAGGAACACAAGAAGACACTGTATAGGTTTTTGTCGAGTTTTATTCAAGATTTACGTTGTACATGGAAAACTAAAAAATCCCATACAAATGCTGTTAAATATTATACATATCCCAAGCTTGGACTACCTGTGCCAAAACTAGTCCGGTGTCGCAGTCTCGCGGAAGGTGGGCATGTCGCTGTCGGATTTTCGTCTATTGTTTTATTATTTCTCTCTGTCGCTCTCGCAATTTCAGACGTTCGTCGTTTTTTCATGTCCCTCATGTCGCTGTTTCAACACCGTGTCGCTTAGTCGGAATTTACCCTAAAAGGGCCTCGTGTATCTGTGTGAAGTGAGACGTATGAATAGCGGTTTGTAGTCGCCCAGTTTTATTGTTTGGACCGGAATGGCGCAAGCACAGCGCTGACCCTGCTGGTCCTAGAAAGGTTAATTCAGCAAAAGCGATGAAGCCATTACGTCATACTACTAGTATAAATATTACGTTGAAAAACGTTTTACTTATTTCTTAGCCTCGAAACTGAACATTTGTCATGAACGACTGAAGTGGGTACACGTAAATGCATGAGGACGAATAATATACTGCAACCACCGATTCAAAGTACGGGCCAATTGTTTTGATATATGTAGACTGATATATCACGCTTTCCAATCGAATGCAAAGGAAACAAGTCTACAACAAAAAGAGAAATGACTCGGGCTGGTTAATATGCTTTGCATCACCCTATCCACGGGCCAATACTGTTGAACATTATTTTACCATCACAAAGTAGAATCATTACTAGGTCCCAGCCAGTTCAGCGACTGATAGATGCTCGGCAAACATATCATTCGTGTTCGTGGCCTTGGCTCTCACATTCATTGAACCAATTATTTTCGGTATTGACCGGTTTTTCTGCATTCCTTATTCGATATTTTTCCGGTTGAAGCTGTAGACATCTGTTTTTGCAATACCTGCGGGTATGTCACAATTGTTGATATTACCACAACTGCACCAAAGTCGTATCAATTTCAACTACTATCTAAATATGACAAGGATGAACAGGAAATCGTTTCATACATCATCTCTTCAGTTTCCAATGAGATACTAGTCGAGGTTAGGCTTAGCTAATCTCCGAATACAGTCCTTCAGTACAGTATTTCCTGTGTTCTGTGTTTATTTTTGGAGATTTAATTAACTCAAACAGGACTTACAAGTACCTTTACAGTGTTAAATGTGACCAGTGACATTATCACTTAGATAACTGAGAAATTAAATATTTTTTGGGGGAATTGTTTAACTGTATCTACCATATTTAGCCTATGGTTTCGGACTGACCATATATCTAAGTGTACGGTCCGACGTTAACCTGAGTATCAGGCCCTTCCCCTCCCTCCCCCCCCCCCCCCCCCCCCTCCCCCCAGGCTAACTCCACAAAGACGCTTTTGCCAGAGTTTCATGTCATACATGCCGGTAACTTTAATCGTTTTATGTAGCAGTGACTGCTGACGCTTATATGAATTTTCTTTACATGCGGCAAATGACTCAGCTGAGATAATTATGCAGATATATAACGGTATATTTCGGTAAAGTCCGCTGTAAATAACGCGTATTGTGATTTGTAAAGGCTTCTACTGCCACTGATTGCTGCAACCAAACATTAAAATGACTTCCCATCTTGAATCTCGCAGTACAGTACTCGCACAACGCCATTGTAACAACTTATACACGACTTTCATAATGGCCGCCTCCTAATTTGCATATGTGATTTTCCGTTTCGGTTGTTTATCCACATTTACAGAAAATATGAACATTGCCATGTGAAAGAGCATGTCGACATTAGTGAACTTGTGAAAGTTGAGTGCTGTAGCTTAAAAAGCAATGAAGTTACAGCCAGTTGAAATTAGAGAGATTTGTATGAGAAAAACAACGGACGCCTTTCTAGCCTCGCTTTCGTGTTTTTTGCATTAGAAATGCTCGTAGCTCAACAGCAATTCTCCACATTGCTCTAAAACTCAAAACTATTACTAGTTTTAATGTGATCTTTCATGTGGTGGCATTGGTTTCCCTCTACAGATTTATCTTCCAAATTATGCAAATTAGGAGGCGGCCATTATGAAAGTCGTGTATTGAAAATGTCTTCTTAGTTATACGACTGATAATCCCAGTTCATAATTAAAACTCCAATTATGACAGTGTTAATCCATTAATCACCGTTTGGAATTAATGGATTTATCTGAGCTTGAATAATATTTTAAGGATAATTATTTTGAAATAGTTACTTTTATAAGATTATCTTTTTCATCTCAATTGTGTGTCCGCGATGCATATGTCAATGTTTCCAAGATACCGAAATCACGCGAGCCAAATGTCTCCAGAATATCAAGTAGGGTTTCGGTTAGGGTTTGTAGAATTTTGTTTGTCTGGAGTAATTTTGTCTTGTTTCGGTTTATTCTTTTATTTATCTATTACATTCGACAAATTAACATTATCACTTTTGATCAATTCTTTTTGGGGATGACATTTACGATGTCGATCAGACTCATTCTCAGTTATACAAGCGAGCTTTCCCCCCGCAAAATGTTGGAGTTGATGATGTCTTTAAATACCGTAGGTGATAGTAGAAGTCCAAGGAATACAGCAAAGCTGATCGAACAACGTATATATATTGAAGATATACAATATAACCAGCCTTCTTTAGGTCATCTTACAAATAGAGTATTTTTTTAATCGTCGGTGCTGTCGAGAACCTGTTGACCTACTTCCGGTGCTACCGCGCAAATAGGAAATCCATGATTGACGGCAAAGCCACACACGAGGACAGAGGCTGATATGCCTTCATACAACAACTGAACCAGCACTTGTACAAACAAGCAGACAGTTTGCAATAATTAAATTAGGCCGGGGAAAATTCTACCACAGAGGAGCTACGAACACTGTAAGTACGTAGTTCTGGCCAGGTTAGAATGGAGCGCGTCTTGGGAACGTGCGTGAGATACAGAACACTCGCTGTACCTATCTCGACTTTCTCGCCTTCGAACAGTACTCATTTATCCTATCGTTAGTTTTTACTAATTAGGAACAAGTGTTTTTTTTTCAATTTTATTTCTATTGCCACGTTCCTTCCGTTCCACATGAAGCTTGCTTTCTTCACTGACCGGTAATAGTAAACCTGAAGAAGGTTGGTCTGGCCGGCAAGAAATGTCGTAAAACTCCCTTCCCCGGGAATAAACCTCAACTGCATATTTTGTATCAGCATTGCAGTACGTTACTCGTTAGCATGAAATTTCGGCTCGTTCCTAGGACTCACAGATCGGATCCCCGTTTAATCAGATCCAGTCGTCTGATAGGATTCGACCGAACAAGGTTTTGGATGTTTGTAGTTTTGAACTTTTATTTGGATTGTGTACTATTTCTTATGTACCCTTTCGGTACTCGAGAACAGTACATACACATAAGGCAAATTCTATGACTAAGCTAGCTGTACCCGTAATACCTTTAGATGAACTTGTAATCCCGAGTGTACATTAGCTTCGCTGTAGAAACGTACATAGCTATAAAACATATCCAATGTCTGAGCACGTATTGGTTTAAGAATCATTCCGGGCATTAGAGGCGCGATGTCGGTGATTCAGTGTTAAGTAGGATTAGGGTGCTTGACCTATCTAAAACTGTGAGCCGGACTTCATGCCATATACTTTCATTCAACAGATTTACTTATTTAGCTTATCATTCTCTAAACCAAAATTCAGTTCATATTCTGAATCGTCAATAGGCCATTTCGACGATGTTGCGTGCGCAGCTAGAACAATGGCTATCTGTTTTAAATAGCAAAAGGCTGGTGAACCAGAACAAGTCTTAGCAGCTCGCGTCTATTGTTCTACTGACGCGTGCGCAACATCGTCAAAATGGCATATATTTTCATGCATAACCGGCCAGGCCAGGGATGTGTCTGAGGAGAGATTGTGTGGCAGCACGTGGGACACGGGAAATATAACTCCCCCTCCTCACTTTCTTGCCATTATTTCTTTTTCCCCAATTTTAAGCCGTTCTTGTGTCAAAAGGTTGCTTTGTTTCACTTTCGAGTCGAATTGGATGTGCCAAGTTTAAAACTAGGGACTTTTTAAAAGCAACCAGGACGGCGATAGCCTGCGAACAGCATCCTCGTCTTGATGGGAGACCGTACGATTTCATCGTTTCCTTTTCGGTCTCCCATCAAGAGGGGTATGTTGTTCTCAGGCTAGGACGGCGATGCCTTCGACGATGGAACTGAAAACAATTAACAAAATTCTGATCTTAATCACAATTGAAATGAGAAACTGCTATTCGTAGACGCCACTGTAATAACAGCTATAATTGTGATCACAAGTAGGATTATATCTGTTCTTGTGAACCCGGTTTACTACATCTGCCCTTGGTTGAGGATAGCCAGTCATGGTTAAACTATTTAAATTAGATCTGCTCTATGTCATGTTATGGCGAACCCGCACTCAGTCGAAGTTGATCCACTGTGATTCCTCAATCAACTTTACCCGATTTAGGTACAACATTTTTCTCTTTCCCCAGGTCCGTGCCCAGGCGGGTCCTGGCGTAACAGTGTCTGTAGAACTGAAGACTTTCTCTAATCCAAAGAATCTTGATTTAAACGGAGCATGCTGTGACCCCGCGTGTGCTCGCTGTAACTACTACTTCGAGATCTGCATCGCTGACACGACAAACGCCTGCGTGGTGTCAGGAACTACTACAACATGGAATAACATTAATGACATAGTGTTTCAAAGAGGGAAGATAGGAAAAAATCTGTTCAACCCTATGGTCAAGACGCTCTCCTCTTGGAAGGTATATAATTATACTTTGACACTGGATTCTGTTATCATTAGCAATTACCGAAGTTACGTATGGGCTGAAAAGCCCGGGGTGAGGGGGGACGTCATAAACAAGAGTGGCTTGTTTGAAATGGTAAAAAAAAATACCTTTCCTGACCCATGACCGCGTAAGAAGAAGCCTGGGTCGATTCTCGGGTATCAGGACGTTATCTCATTAATGCATTATCCTCCATGGCGCCTTTCTATCACCACAACATCGATTTATAGAGAATATACAGACTGTGAGTTGTTAGTAAAGAAAGTCATTTTAGACAAAATGCTAAGTATTTATTCAAATCATTCGAAAGTCGAATTATTAAATTAGATGACGTCTACCCGAGAATCGACCTAGGCTTTTACTTACGCGGTCATGGGTCAGGAAAGGTCAATTTTTCACCATTTCAAACAAGCGTAGGACATAGAGGATTATCAGTAAACCAAATATTTCTTCGCAGAAGTACTCAAAACCTTTCAAAGGTTCATAGGTATAAGAATGTTAAGGGTTAGAAGCACTTTAAGCAGAGTATATATTTTTGTCTTAGGTGATAAGAACGTTTATGTTTTGGGAGTTGATAGTGCCCCACACACGCGGGGTTACATATTGAGCGCAGGGCATGTTCATGGGTAGTTATTTTTTAATCATTACACCACAGAATCTCGAATGGACATAACTCGATCGAAATACAAGAAGCTGACCCCCTCCATATTCTCCCTCCCCTCCCCTCGTCTCCGCAATTCCCCTCCCCTCCCCTGCACCTCACCGTTCCCTCACGACCCTTTCCGTAGTCCGTTTCGATTCCCTCCCACCTGGAGAGCCTGCAACATCGATTATCTCGCAATCGTTGACGCTGAGCTAGTTCACGCCTCACTGAAGTAGATGCCATGTACTCAAGACATGGTTATGACGTATTATCAAATTGATGAATAATTCATGAAGGGAAAAAAATTGAATACACTTTGCTTCGATTTTATCGGCCGAAATAGGTCGTATCGCCAAAATAACTGAAAAATACGACTCCATACATCTAGACGCTTGATAAGCCATATACAGAATTCGTATCCGTGCTCTATAGATAAAGCACGTCTACTAATTATGTGTCTATTACTTATATATTTGCGGCGGTTGAACCTAATTTAGACTCTTCAGGGTCCGGATTTTCTGCCGGATTTGTGTACATCAGATGACTGCCAACAAATTTAAAAGAGTTGGTGAATGACGGATAGATTGTTCTGTTTCTTAAAAATCTAATATACATAGTTGTCATTAACTTACATTATTTGGTGCTGAAACCATGGTGATCGCATGTTCATACAATCATAAACATCAGTTTTGCTGCTACTGTTGTCCCGGAGTTTTTTTGAGGAGGATAAGAAATCATGCCTGATCGTCTGATAAGTTTTGCATCTTAAGCAGGAAGTGAATTTCATCTTCCATTTCTTGTTTGCACGTTGGGCAAATTCGTTCTTCTGCCGGTTTTAGATATTAAGGTTCAAGGTGTCTTCCTTTTTCAGTTTGAAGCTGTAGTTTGATGTTTCTGACAAGATCCAAATAGCCTAGGCTTTGTATGGTTTGCTTAATTTTATAGCTCCAAAAAATGGGTTGTTTGATTGCATACTGTCGAGATACATAATTTTTGTGAGCATTGGCTCGTCCCTGGTTAGCAATTGTGTCCAATAGCTAATACTTCTGAATGTTGATTCATATCTCAAAGGATATCTACCAAGCTCTGCTCTACATCCATTATTGACTGATGTTCTGCTGGTTCCTAATAGTAACTTGCATGCACTATTTCTATCGGGTCATTTTCGTTAGACCTTTTGCTGTACATATATCTATCCATTTATCATACAAGTGCCACCTCATACAAGTAACTGTCGAGATACATAATTTTTGTGAGCATTGGCTCTTCCCTGGTTAGCAATTGTGTCCAATAGCTAATACTTCTGAATGTTGATTCATATCTCAAAGGATATCTACCAAGCTCTGCTCTACATCCATTATTGACTGATGTTCTGCTGATTCCTAATAGTAACTTGCATGCACTATTTCTATCGGGTCATTTTCGTTAGACCTTTTGCTGTACATATATCTATCCATTTATCAGACAGACAGACAGACTTTATTCATTAGCTCTTTGTACTACATTGGTACATCAGATGACTGCTAACAAATTTAAAAAGTTGGTTAATGACGGATTGATTGTTCTGTAATCTTAAAAATATAATATATATATAGTTATCATTAAATTAGCTCACATGGCACTTATCATACAAGTGCCACCTCCCCTCCCCCCCCCCCCCCCCCCCCCCGCCAACCGGCTCAAGTATCATGCCTTCTTGATTCTTTGTTCGCAGGGAGTTTTGAAAATGGATTTAAAAGTTCAAGACTATGACTACCTCAGTCCTGCTGACCTGGTGGATAAATACTCATTCAGTAAACGAGTAACTCCAACGGCTGGGGTTCTACCGCAGAAGTGGCAAGAAATGAAGTTAACGGTTGGTATCAATGTGTATATCTTTAACTAATTAATTGATTACTGGTACATGTATGACAGACAGACAGCAATTGTTTATTGGCACTTTGTAAAAAGACTTTTACAATCCAATAATAATTTTTACCAGTAGCCTTTTCTTCTTGTCTGCATTCAATATTAGCAGAACTGATCGGCGAGAGAAGGCCGGAATTGATCATGTCCGGCCTTGACTCTCGCCGATATTTCTGCTAATATTGAATGCAGACAAGGAGAAAAGGCTACTGGTGAAAATTAAGTGAGGATAAACTCAAGGTAAGGGCTCTTTCCACACCCCGTTTTGAAAAGTTCGTCATCTACAAATTTGGTTTGTATTTTGCCGCCTAATGTTTCGCAACGGTGGTTTCTATGGCAATAGTATCACTGTGGGTTTAGGCAACCAGTTTCTACAATTCTGTAAAGTTTTATGATTTTTACTTGAAAATGCCTCGTTTTCATGTTCAAACCACACTTGAGGAAAACCCGTAACTGATTATTAAGTGAGCTCTTTATAAGTGGAGGTTTTGTGCAACCGGGCTCTGGTGTTTAAATACTTAAAACTTTTAAAGTAAATAATTATCTAACTTAGTAAGCTCACAAGTAATTACAAATTAAGAAAACGTAAAGTCATTGGATTAGCTTAAAAGTAGTATTGTTGCTTTTAGCGAATTGAATTCACGTACGTACCGAAAATTAGAAACGGGTGATTGCCTCTGTTCTTTTTTCCAGTTTGGGCGGGAAACTGGTGGGGCGACGCACGCGTTGAGCACATCAAAAGCGCATGCGCGTAAAGTTTTGCCGCTGTGTGCTATATCTAACTCATCCGTTCTTATACAGGGTGTGGTCAGTAATATGGTTGTCCGATACAGTGTCCAGTGTAACAGGGATTACTACGGGCCAAGTTGTACTACTCACTGTATACCACGTGATGACACTAGAGGACACTACACGTGCGATCTACAGACAGGCAGTAAAGTGTGTCGGGTAGGCTGGTACAGAAGTGACTGTCTCGCCTACTGTATGTCGCGTGATGATGACACACACGGACACTACACTTGTCAACGCCTCACTGGAAACAAGGTGGGTAGACTCGTTTTGGAGATGTCTATCTTTTCATGAATGGAGTCATATTTATCTTGTCATATTTGGTTTCAACTATATTATATAATCGCAATTTCGTTCGTGTAAGAATTACTTCAGAAACTACTATTTTACACGGCGTAACCGAGAAATAAAAATAGACAAAAGCATACTTGTAACTGAAAAAAAAGAAGTAAAAACATTGCTTTTAAGAGCGAAGCTGTGCCTGGCTTTGTATCGGGCAAGACGGCCATTCTATTTTAATATCAAGTGAACACATATAAGGGTACAAGAATCCTGCATTTGTTTCCTGAAATTGCATCCTTCTTTCGACCAATCACAACATTAAATGACTGCAATATTCGTTATTTTTCTCTTCAAGGTGTGTCTGTTGGGTTGGTATGGAGCGAGTTGTAAAACCTTCTGCTTAACAAGAAATGACTCCCAAGCCGGTTATACGTGTGACGTCACTGGGAAACGTGTTTGTTTAACAGGATGGTATCCCACGAGGCAATGCGATGTGTATTGTGAGCCGAGAAATGACTCAACTGCTGGCTACGTTTGTGATCAGACAACAGGACGTAAAACCTGTCTAACCGGTTGGTTTGGTCCTGAATGTGATTGCAGACCCAGGAATGACACAACAGCAGGTTTTAATTGCAATGCGACAACAGGAGTAAAGGTGTGTCTACCCGGCTGGTACGGACGCCATTGTAACGTACCTTGCACACCGAGAAACGACGCTATTGGTCATTATACCTGTAACGAGAGAACTGGCGCCACGGAGTGTTTGACGAACTGGTTTGGAGATCAATGCATTTTGTACTGCGCTCCGACTAACAAAACAACAGGACAGCACGAGTGTTCAGTCAATGGAACACAACTATGCATGCGACATTGGTATGGTGCAAATTGTTCTGTGTATTGCGAACCTCGGGACGGTAACGAGGGTCACTACAATTGCCACTCACGAACAGGACAAAAAGTTTGCCTGCAGGGGTGGTATGGGGGAAATTGTAGCACATACTGCGTCGCACGCGATAATGATTGGTTTGGCCACTTTGATTGTAATGCAGATGGCACAAAGCGGTGTAATTCCATGTGGTATGGATCGGACTGTAAGGTGTATTGCAAACCACAGGGCGACTCCCAAGGCCATTATACTTGCAATGCATCAAACGGTACTCGTGTCTGTTTCCCAAACTGGTATGGCACTCGCTGTTTAACGTACTGCAGGGGTAGGGATGATGATCTGGGACATTATAGGTGTAATGCTGTAGACGGTAACAGGATGTGTCTCCAGTTCTGGTATGGGCAGAACTGTACGGTGAAATGTGTGCCCAGAAATGATACTCTGGGACATTTTACGTGTGACAGGAGTACAGGGCAGAAGATCTGTATGCGAGGATGGGGAGGAGAAAACTGTGAAGAATGTGAGTATGATGTTTTATAATATAAAGAACGGGAACATCCTAAGAACACGCAATTCCATTGACTACAGCCTTTTGAGCTCAGCATGTATGATTTAAGGTTAGCCTGAGACTTGTGCGTGTTTTATTGCCAAATACAGGCACCAGCTGACTGAATGGTAATCGAAAAATAACGAATACTGCATGAGGCCGAAGGCCTGAACTCAAAATGGTTGGATACTACTTGGACCTTCGCCCTCGTGCCATATTCATTATTTTTCGATTATCGTTCAGTTAGTGCCTGTATTTGTCAATAAAACACAAAATTCTCTAACCCTTTTAATATTCCAGCTGAGCGCACAATGTACTGTGGTCACCAATAAAGCACTGTCATTAGCCAATCACCTGCTTGGATGTCACTGTCATTAGCCAATCACCTGCTTGGATTTTGTACTGTGCACGAAGTTGGAATATATTATTTTATAAATACACACTTTAGCAAGAGTACCGCGTAGATCGAATTTTATACATTATTTTTTATAGAACAGTTACAGTTCTTCTAACTTAAACTAACAGCTCGAAAGCCAGGCAACACACAATACAATTTATAAACGCAACAATGGACAGTGACCTAATATTGAGATAACCACAATTGTACAATTCTCCAGTTCGTTTTCAGAAAGTTATTCTAGTTACTTGCCTTTACCGTAACTAATACGAAATACGAATATCAGCTGCACAAATTAAACCAAAATCCGTCACGTTAATGTCAATATTTTAAGGCAGAATTTGTAGTTGTTATTCTTTCAAAATGTGTAGTTATTATTCTTTGAAGAAAGGTGTTAATTAACAAAAAGCTTTCTACATTTTGCCATAAAAGGATTTACTATGCGACCACTCTAACCGGGGCCACTTAGACATCGAGAACCAATCACATTGCAGAATGAAAACAAAGCATTCCAACTTACGGTTACTTGAGCCAATCAGTGTTGAGTAGAACACAATAGCATTTCAACTTCCTCGAGCTTCGATCCGGTAAAAGGTAAATTTGATGGACTAGGTCTGAAGTCGAAGTCTTTTGAATGAAGAAAATCGCTTTGTTTTCGTTTTGTAATGTGTTTAGTTCTCGTTGTCTAAGTGGCCCGGTTACAGTAGTCGCACTGTAACTCGTTCTTTTCACAAGCTTGATATATTTAATTACGAATGCAAACTTCTAAGTGCTTTATAATTGTATTTACATGCATTGCTTTTCTTTCCGCAGCCACATCACCATCACCATCTGCACCTAGTACAGAAACAGCAACAACCGTAACATTCACGGAAGAACCTATTACTACCATTCCACTAGCCACGGAGTCCCCTACCCCACCCATAGAGGGAAAGAGTACTAAGAGAAAGAAGGAAAAGGTTCTGGATGACTGGGAACTTTCTCTTATTCTCGGTGGATTTGTGTCATTGTTGTTACTGTCAGTGGGCGCGGCCGTCATTGTGTGTAGGTGGGTATACATATGGACACCGTACATTACAGCAGATTTCGTATGAGTGGGACGAACTACGGCATGTCCGTAACCGTACTGTAACCGTACTGTAACCGTGCTGTACTGTATCTCTCTAATTTGATTGGAGCAGCAGGACTAAAACAATAGTCACGGCATGTCGTATAGTAACCGTGCCGTAGTCAGTGCCGTAGTTTGTCCCACTCATACGAAATCTGCTCTAAATGCCAGTACCGCACGTAGCGATTTTAAACGGATTTGAGACAACTAAACAGTCGTCAAGTGCCTTTTTATAGGAGATTATAGCATAGCCACGATATAACGCGCGCTCTGATTGGCTAAAAAAGTGTGTTTTATCAGAGTATATAACATGCGTGTGCGTGGTTTGTTTTGAAATTATGAGGTACATGCTGTATGCTATTCATTTCCACAGTCGAAGGCAAATCAAAAAATATTCTAAGCCGTTTCCATACCTGAGGCACAAAGACAGATCAGTTAAAGAATCGAAGGAACAAACATCAAGCACTGACGAACACCATGACTCTTTTGAAAGCTCCAAAACCAAATCGCCTCCGAAGACTAAACCAAAACCGAAGGCCATTCGCCAGAGTGTGGTGAATTTACTGGCACAATATGATGACGAAGAAGCGAGGAAAAATGACATATTGATCAGCTTGAAGCAAGTGTCCTGGTAAGTTTCAAAGAGTTATATCAACCTAAATTACAGCATAAGTTATTATAAGTTATTATTTATATATATTGATAAAGTGCGATTACTCCAGGTAATCATACGGTTTCGAGTTCAATTTGGGATTAATTCGCACGAGTATGATTTTCAAATATCTCAAATTGCGTGAGCCCGCAGGGCGAACGAATGAGAATTGATCCCAAATTGAACGAGAAAACGTATGATTACTTATTAATCATATACATTACAAATTACAAATTACACTGTTCAAATTTACGCGTTATTTTGCACTGAATTACACTTGAACTGCACTGCTCTTAGCCAATCAGAATTGAGAATTGTTTTTATGTATATGATTAGAGACCAAATCACTTACTTTTGTGTCTGTAATCTCATCATTTTGCAGAACCAATCACAAAGCAGGAACCGTTCAAACCAGCCATTGAAATGAAAGGATTTGAGAAGCAATTTCAAAGCAAAATATTAAAAAAATCAATGGATGAGTTTAGATGTTAAAATGGTTATAATTGGTATTACTGAGTAGAAACCAACTGAACTAGTGTTCTATCACCAATCCTGTAATCTGATTGGCTAAGCTACTTACTATCTATTCTGTGATAGATAGTGAGTCTATCTATTCTGTGATAGATAGTGAGTAGCGAAAAAAATTGCAAAACAATGGCTCAAATTGCATCTACTTGATCCCACGTGATGCATTTTTGTAATCCGGCACTCGTGATTTCAGATCAAATTACACTCCCCTCAGTTCTATTACTATTACTCATGGTTTGACTCCCAATTAACCATGTCTAGCCATGTTAGTAAGTTGTGTGGCACTGCGTTCTACCACCTGCATAATATTAGACGCATACGTAAATATTGATCGCCAGACGCAACGAAATCTCTGATACATTCGTTTATAACTTCTCGGATAGATTATTGTAACAGTTTGCTGTATGGATTACCAGACAACCAACTGCACAAGCTGCGATCCATGGTCTTGCGCCATCATATCTGAGTGACTTGCTGCATTTTAAGTCTCCTGCATATGGTCTTAGATCTTCAGAAAGTCGTAGGCTTGCTATTCCTACAATCAGAACTAAGACTACATTGGGAGATAGGGCATTTGTTATTGCTGCGCCTAGATTGTGGAACTCTTTATCTAAGGAACTACGCATGATTGAAAATATTAATACTTTTAAGAGCCATCTGAAGACCTATCTTTTTAAATTAGCTTACTAGTATTTTATCAACTTCCATTGTAATGATAAGTTTTTTTAATTTTAAATTGGTCATTTTTATTATATTGTCACGTTAGATTTTTATATTAGGTTTATTATAATATTTTATTACCATATAGTTCAATGATTCTGTATACTTGATAGTTTTTACTTAAAATATGTAATGCACATTTGATCATTTTAATGTAACTTGCGCAATATAAGTAATAAATTATTATTATTAACCCTACACTTTCGTGAAATGCAATTTCCTCGAATTTTTAATACTGGTTCAGTTTAATGCTCTGTCAACCAGTAAGAAGTCTCCTACTGCGTCTCCTTGTTTGTACTTACTAATTATTTCCTTGATATGTGCTAACATTCACCGGAAACGTTTTCAACTAAACCTTAAATCACCAGCACTTGACTCAACCCTCCCGAGCTTTACCTATCATTTCTTCCATTTTTGAGTTTCACTGTACTCTACTCCTTAATTTTCTAGGAATGACGATGGCATTCGCCAGATAGATGACACGCTGGTCATGTACAACAATCCACTATTTGAGGAAACCCGACATGCCCCAAACTTGGACTCATTGAGAGTCGATCCTAACACGGGACTACGAGATAACAGCGACTGGGTTGCCATATTCAACTCGTATCGGTAGAAGTGAGTTAGCAGGAGGTGGGATGGAGTTGGGATGGGTGTAGGATGGGATGGGATGGGGAGGGGGATATGGATGTAGATGGAATGTGATGGGATGGAGATATGCCCGTAATTATCTAAAAAATATTTTATTAAGGTTTTGATCACACTGAAGACATAAGCATTTGAAGAGCAAGCAACACTGATCATTAGCAGCGCTTGTTCTTATCCCATACCTGTGAGTAGACGAATAATAGCCTGTACACAGACCTCCGTAATCCCTTCAAAGGAAGGAAAAGGTGGTCTGTACTACGGATGAGTTAATCGTGTTCTAGGTCACGTGGATAGTTACAGGAATGCTGTAACCAGTCGCTGATTGGCTGGTGCCTCATAGCGGGTGCTGATTGGTTTAGCGGTTATGTTGACCTTAGTTCTGGCTCCGTGGGAAAATCCGAGCTCGATTCACTCTAGTTTGGAATTGTATTAAGACGAATTGCTATGTCATTTCGTGTCCAGTACTCGGTTAATATCGAGAAAAAAACGATAAGAATATCGTTCATGGAACTGCTGCATTTCAAGTCTGGGAATAAATTATTTCTCTCGAATTTCAAGTAAAAAGTCGGCCTCAACATATATGCAGAAAGTGCCTAGCTAGGAAGTTTGAAAGAATTTGCAGGGAACAAACGAAATTCTTCTTCAGATATCAACCAGAAGCAATATCAATAGCCTCGGCGGTCAGGCGAGTTGCTTACGAGCGCGACTTCTCAAACCTCGAGTTCACGTGGTTCTCAAACTCACGAATCCATCCAATCTTCCACTTCCTCGAGGATAGAAAGATCTCCAAATCCCTTCCTTTGAATGGATTACGAAGGTCTGTGTATATAGGCTATCGAAGAAGGGAATTTATTTTATTTCCCACGCTTCCCAGCGCGTCCTTGCATTGCCGTTAACAATAGGAAATGAACAATCTGAAATCTACAATGTGTACCGCCTAGTGTTTCTCGGCCAATGGAAATCGATATGTAATTTATGCAAAATTATGTCGGAACACGATTAACTCATCCGTAGTACAGACCACCTTTTCCTTCCTTTGAAGGGATTACGGAGGTCTGTGTACAGGCTAACGAATAAGTGCCACTAATGACAATTACGGCACTGCGTCTGCTGTTGTGTATGCGTATGTTGCTAGTGTGAGCCAGGCCTAAATCCACCGAACGTCTATATCACTTTTTCTTTTTAATAAAGACTTGTATATATTAATTATTTGATATTGAATATAATAGATTATCGCGTGGGTCAGTACACGCTGTAAGTCAATTAATAGAGCAAATTTCATATGAGTGGTATAAACTACGGCAATGACTTACAGCATGGTTGAAATGGTTTCCCATTGTTTTTGCCTTTTGTATAGACCCATTCGAAAAATGGCGTCCAATTTAATTAACTATTGTTTAGTACTGACTAGCCTCGCTTACACGTTCAAAAGCTTTTGTGTGTACTGACTAGCCTCGTGTTCACGTTACCAAGACAATAGCTTTTTAAATTGGACGCCATTTTTCGAATGGGTCTATGATCCAATCAAATTACAGAGTTACGGTAAGTAAGTTGCAGTACGGTTACGGTAAGGCTGCGAACATGCCGTAGTTGGTCGCACTCATACGAAATCTGCTCTAATGGACATATTTTACAAACAGTTTCGATAAATGAAAATATTTAGTTGTAATATAATTATAATAATCATTCGAACCTATTCGACTCCGATTATGACAAAATGAATCAAGTTCCAGCTTTGAATTGAGAGATTTATATTTTTCTATTTTTCTGTCATTATGCTTACCGCAACGAAGTCAGGAATGACTTTCTGAATGACTGACCGGAGCCACTTAGACAATTCTAGTTTACAAATTCTAGCATATCCACGCGATTTCTATTGTCTTGTATTCGACACTGATTGGCTCATATAACCACAAGTTGGAATGCTTTGTTTTCGATCTGCAATGTGATTGGTTCTCGTTGGCTAAGTGGCCCGGTTAGAGTAGTCGCAGAGTAAATCAAGTTTGACTACCGTTGAGTGTGATTGATGTTGTCAGCTTTACAGCTGTCAATAGTTCTTATAATAACAAGCTTTCTCTTTGCAACTGTGTATCAATTGAACTAAGAGATCAAAAGAATACGAAGGGGCGCGGCTCATTTCAGCGCCATCTTAAAAAATTCTACGCCGAGAAAATATGCACTGTTTCGACAAAGTCTAGACTTTAGACTTCTCATTAATAACAAATAAAACATACTTTATATGTTTTTGCTTTGTATTTTAATAGACGACCACTATGAACCTTGAAACAGATTCCTTGACTGTTCATGTGCAGACGTTGTACGACAACCAATTAACAAAAATAATTGGAAATAAAAAAGGATACACTTGCTTTCAGAATACACATAAATCTGCCCTCACATCATGACTTGTACTTATTGTTAAGGAGAAAACCGCTGATCAATAAATCGTACAAGGTTACGTGACCTGTTTTGCTCAATATTCCCTTATGGATTGACTGTGAGGACAGGCATCAGAGAAACAGAAAAACACTACGTACCTTGCCGAATACTCATCAGTTGTCCCATTAATTTGCTATTGAAATTATATGTAAAGCAAAGTCAGTAGAGGGGTCACCTGACACATCATTTGTTTAATTGATTATACCACGTTATACAACATTCTTTTTGCCACGGAGAGATATATAGGGCATAGGAGATAAGGCATGAGATATAGGGCATAGGAGATAAGACATGAGATACAGGGCATATAGGAGATAAGACACCTATGCAACATTGCACACTACATTGCCGGCAATGTTGCAGATATATGTAGTACCGAGTTCTATTTCTGCAACATTTCACGCAACAAATTGCGCCGTGTGAGCATCCTGTAACATGGCTGGCAATGACGTGACGCTTTCAGCCAATGAAATACCACTCTTTTTGCTCACCGCCCACCAAAAGTCTGTGACATGGTAGACGCGTGCCTTCCATGTCACACACAATGTTGTAGCGTGTGTCAACCCCTTCTCAAATAAATTGCCATCACTGTTGCGCGCACTGTTGTAACGTGTGTCCCTGCCTTAAATCTAGTTTTTCTAAGATAAATTTCGTAGTATTTTACGTATCGTATACTGGCTACGTACAGTATAAATCAGTCAGTAATGTTTGTATTCTCTTCGTCGTATGATTTAGCTTTCAGTTTATGGTTGGGTAATGTTTGTTCACCTGTGAGTTCACTCCGATCCCTAGCTACTACTATTCATGATTTCTATTGTTTTATTATGTTAATGTTCTGCCTTGTAGGATTGATCTATAGTTACAAGCATATAATCGAAGTTCTATGTATTTTCATAGAATGCGCACACTTCGTGTAATGAAGAAAAAGAAAACCTGAAAGCATTAGAAACCAAAGGATTTTGTGTAAATTTGTTAACAAGCTATTTAACAAATCGAGTGCGGTCAGTCTATATCCATGTTTTTGTGCGGTCTCTCTATTGTCATATTTTTGCGAAAATAAATACCAGATTGTAATAATTCAATAATTTGGTAGATATTTGTAAACTATTTAATTGAAATATTTCAAGTAAATTGTAATCTAAAATAATGCTTGGTCTGTATTATTTACGCGCTTTGTTTGTTTTCACCAGGGGGAGGGGGAGGGGCGCTTAAACGATTTGGTGCGGGGAATTTATTTCAAGCTTCCTGTTCCAAGTGGAGCGCTTATACAAGGGAGGGTACTTATACGAGAAAATACAGTACCGCGATGACGGTAGTCCGGAGCTGAACCGGGCCGGTTCTAGCCTGCTATGCAGACGTATTTTTTCACACTAATAACTTTTTTCTTCGAATTTATGAAAATACGTCTGCATTGCAGGCTAGAACACCTCCGATCCCGTGTTGTTTATTGCAGCATCGGCCGTCTCGTTTCTTATCGACCTTGAACCTCAAATAATTGGACTTCTTCACATGACGAAAAGAGGTTGGGGCGAGAATTGAGCCCTTACAGGCTATTTCTACCAAAGTTGAAAATAGTACTCATGAGGCGACTGTAAAATGAATTGATTAATATATTTGAGCAATGAACCTAAATAGGGTATACAAAGCTTTGGTGTAACATGGTTCCATTTCATATTGGCACAACTGTTTATGTTACGTATATTCGAGATTTTCAGACTGAGCCCAATACATTCGTCAATACATGTATCATATTTCAAGTCGTTTGCCAAGTCTGAACGACATTTGGATAATATCCCAACTAGACTTACCAGTGCCACGCTGAGAGCAGAGACAGAAACAGAACTATCTTCAGAACACAAGTACACTAAAGTTCACGTACAGAAGTCTCAGTGCCAGTGGTGGACCTGAACATCATAAGACTGCTAAAATGGTTTATAGTATCTTACTGGGAGTTTGCCTCTTGTTATTGACAGTCGTGGTAAGTACAAATCAATTAAAGTAAAGTCAACAACTTAACCTTCACTAGGGAAGAACTATATTATTTTCGGGAGACCGACAAACGAGATTGCTTGTCTTTAGGCTGAGATTCATTATTGTGTTGTGTAATACTATTTATTAATCTTTGCTGAGCGCCAAGAAATGAACAAATCAGGTTTCCCAAATCAGTTTTAAAATAACCCAGAGGAGGTTTAAGCAGATTCAGAAGTATTTAGCTGGTGACAGACCACATGCCAGATACAGAGATGGAAACTTTAAACCGCTAGCTAAAAGTCTTAATGTAAATCTGGTTGTTAACCGATGTATTCCACATTTGGTTCTCATCTATAATGTTTTGACTTCGAACAAATCCAAGTTAATCATGCGGAATTGAAATTACATGGCACGTCCGAGCAAGGATCAGCATGAAAGCGGAAAGGGCTTTGAGGAACCCGATGATATACAATACCCTTTAAGTTAATGACGGATACGCAGATCTAGCATTTTCGTTCTTTCCGCTTTTTTAATTAACAGTGTTGCGCGTTTGTTAGCTTTTCTTCACAATTTCTAACCATAGACGCCAAAATTGGCCAGACCCTTTAGCTATGTATCATGATTGTTGATAATTCTTGATCATATGGTATTCATTTCACATGATTAGGGTGAGATCGAGGGCGGCGGGCGAGTTTCCGTACTATTTAAGCACTACCGGAACCCATCAAGCCTGAAGTGGAATAATCATTGCTGCGATCTTAAGTTGTGGGGTCGCTGTGGTAGCTGTGATACATACTTCAAAATCTGTTTGACGGACTTCGCAAGTCCTGGATCCATGAGGCGATGTCCCCTTGGTAGAATACGGACGGCTAAGATGGGGCACAATGACATCCACATGCGTCTGAGCATCCTACGGTCATTCTACGTACTGAAGGTATGTAACAAGGCTGAGCACAGGTAGCCCAAGCTATCATTAAATGACACTATTTAATAGCATTTGTATGGCATTTGTTGGTCTTCCGTTTTCAACGTAAGTTTTGTCGAGTTATATTCAAGGTTTACGTTGAAAATGGAAGAGTGAAAACTCCCATACAAATGCCATTAAATGTGCTTGGGTTACTGTGGGTTGAGACGGATTCAGGAATGCGAATAATTATGACTGAGACTCGATATTTTATTTTGGAGAGGACGCCGGTAAAGTAAGCTTTTTAGTGATACATTCACAATATTTGAGAAACAGTTCTCTAGGTGTTGCACAGATGGAAAAGCTGTTCTCTGAATTGTATATTTTTCCTTATCCCATGACTCCCATCCTCACGATAATAATATAGAAGGTGATTGGCCTGGAGTGCAGGTGTGTGGTATATGCGTACGCGTCAAGTGTATGCAGACATTAAATTATATTAGTTAACTGTCTTCCGCTGTAGGATGTATCTCTAGAAAGTCTCTTAGGATATATTCTCTGGGACAAAAATTGTCAGACAAGGATCTACTCCTCTGCGCGTCCCTGGCTTCCTTTTTTTCTAGCGTGCAGGCGCAACCATAGAAACTATAAGTCAACCACATAGGGGTACAATATACTGGATCGACTAGTCGAGGGTTTTTCACGTGACGTGGGAAGTGAAGCCGTGTATATGACGTTTGGGCTCATATAATAATGTCGAGAACATGGCTACCGTCGATGCAACGAAACGTTAAGCCCGCCGCACACGAGAGCTATCAGCTTAGCCAATGGGCACGAGAGGTCGTTTGCTAAGCTAATAGCTCTCGTATGCGGCGAATTTTTCGCCTCAATTGACCGTGAGGAAAATATCTAACGTTTGATATTTTAGTCTCTTGAGGCGAGAAACTCACCGTGTGCGCTGAAGAGAGCTAACAGCTTAGCTTGGCGTAAGCTATTAACCAATGAAAACGCACAGCGCTATCACGTGATTTCAAAATGGCGCGTCCAGCGAAGTAATAGTCGCACAGGTACTTAAATAAGGGATAGCTTAGTAAAATTCACCGTATGCGGTGAAACGCGCTTGAGCTAACAGCTTAGCAAATGACCTCTCGTGTCCGTTGGCTAAGCTGATAGCTCTCGTGTGCGGAGGGGTCGGGTGGAACTTCTCGAAACGAGCGACAGTATTGGCCTACCCAACAATAGAAAACACCCTAACAATAGAAGTATAGTATTATGGGTGCAATTAGAATACAGGTCTCGAGAGATTCCGTGCTACTCATGCGGAGGGCTCAAGACTATGAGGAAGAATCTTGAAGGAGGGAGAATCCCGTATGATGACTCTGAATTTCTAGCTCGGAACCTGAAACAAACATAGGGGCTGATCAAAGTCAGCACCCGGCTAATTCACAGATGAAATTGGATTTAGCGTGTTGGTTTTGTGGAGGGAGGAAAACCGGAGAACCCAGAGAAAAACCCTCGGAGTATGAGGGAGAATCTCGTACGAGGGAGAAACTCATATAAGGGAGAATATAGCAGACGCTTGTTACGTTTAAAAGAAACAGGAGGCGAATGTTCAAAACTCGAGGTTTGTGGTTTTACTCTCAGATTTCGCCGGATTTGGGGTCATCCATCTTTACGAAGGTGGTAGTAGTAGGGGGAGAGAAATCGGCTCAATCCCGGTTTCTGGGAAACTACCCACCCACCCCTCCCTTGTATATGCATCGTTTTGTTAATGATTAACCATTAAGGTTAGGGTGAAGTGTGGGGGAGGGGTGGGGGTTTCCCAGAAACCGTGATTGATCCGAGAAATCTATGGTTTGACCGCGCACACGCTGAAATTCAAAACAGTGTCAAGTAGCCGCCTCTACATCACTGTAATCTCGTGAGCATTTAGAAGATTCAGTTAACGGCGGGTGTAAAGTACAGGTCAGGTCACAGGTCAGGTCACTTCTTGTTTACCTGGGAATCCTAGCTCTAGGTGAGTGAGAACTAATCGTTTACCTGTGAACTCGTCCGATGGTTAGGGTTAGGTTTTAGGCTAGGGTTAGGATTTATCTTAGAATTAACAACCTGACCTGTGACCTAACCTGTGACCTGTACTTTACACCCACCGTTCAGTTAACTAAATCCTATTACTTTGTAGGGTTATATAGGACTGTACGTGGAGGCCTGGGACAAAGACACCTTTAGTGCGGACGACCTGGTGGACAAGATGACCCTCACCCTCCCCGTCAGGAGACCCGACCCTAACAGACACGTGACTACCGTCTACATTAGGAAGCTACGTGGTAAACGAGCCTCGCTGGCAGTGGAGCTGAACGTGTACTGTGACAGTAACTACTATGGTTCCTCATGTACTAAATACTGCCAAGCTAGAAATGACCGCTCGGGACACTACACCTGTGACTTGGCTGGCGATAAGGTTTGTCGCTATGGCTGGTTCGGCGCGCGCTGTAACACGCTCTGTATCGAGTACGATGATAACAATAATGGCCACTATAAATGTGATGCCATGGGAAACAGAGCCTGTCGATCCGGTTGGTACGGGAACAGCTGCATGAAATACTGTGTAGAACATCATGACGATAGACTCGGCCATTATACATGCGACTCTAAAGGGAACAAGGTTTGCCGTCGGGGGTGGTACGGGGCAGTCTGTAAGATGCATTGCGTTGCTAAGGATGATAATCTTCAAGGACATTACACGTGTGATTCTAACGGGTACAAAGTCTGCCGCGCGGGATGGTTCGGGACGGCCTGCATTAAGCATTGCATTGCCAAGGATGACGATATTCGTGGACATTACACGTGTGGTCGTCATGGTGATATGGTTTGTAATCAGGGGTGGTACGGCCCACGATGCACAAAACAGTGCAATGCACATGACGACGATAAACATGGACACTACACATGTGATGATAACGGTAATAAAGTGTGTTTGTCATACTGGAGATTACCGGATTGTAAGGTAAGGTGATCAGTGACGTAGCCAGATTTTTTAAATCCGTAGGCTCAAACAACCGCTCCGTAAGGGTCGCTTCTTGAGGGGTCATGTGGCATTCTCTCCCGGGAAATTTTTAGATTTAGACTTTCGCAAATGCCTTCTGCAGCATTTTCAGGTCATGTTTTGTGTATTTCGACAGCTCCTCAAGCCCAACATTCATTTGTAATAAAACAAGTCGGCTGTAAAATTGGTAGGCTCGGGCCTATAGGCTAGTTACGCCCCTGGCGATATTACCAAGAAACAGAGTTGGTGGCTTTCGTCTCTCCTTAATTAAAGAGGCCGCTTCTCGCTAGCGAGCTCTCGTCACTCCCCGTGAGCTCGCAACGAGAGCCGGCTGTTTTCTCAGGCTGACAGAGACTTATTGACTACATTCGCTCCTGAATATTTCTGCCTTTAATGTCTCGCTGTTCCGCCTTCGTCCAACATCAACTTGTTTACGTGAAAATAAAGTCGGTTCGCGCAACAACCTACAACCAGATTGACCGACAGCCTCTGGAATTGAACCTGACATTGAATACCTAACATCTTGACAATCAAATTATAATTAAAATGGCACTGCTGCTGTGGCTCGAAAACTGATTATTTCGTCAGTACCAGGATTCGTGTAGTTTTATGGAACGTAGCGGGATTACGCGTTACTTCCAGGTCGTTTATAAATGAAACACAGTGGCTGTACAGATAGTAGCCTGCGTCACATCCGGACTTTTCTCTGGTATAGTCACGACAATAACCAGGTTTTGTTCGGATGAAACGCAGGCTATACAGATAGATACTACTGGCTTTTTTTACTGAATGAATAAACTTTTACGCCATACTTTGTGTGCATGTATAGATGCCATATTCTTCATATTCATAGCTGTTTTCTCCCTAGCATGGTCCCTTTCTTGTTAAGCAAGCTATTGGTTCTGTTTTAGGCCGACGATTGTGAAGAGGGTTTTTACCCACCAAACTGTACCGCTCGCTGCGTCCCGCGGGACGATCCACAACATGGTCGTTACACGTGCGATAAGGAAGGTCACAAGAGGTGTTTAATGTGGTGGTACGGCGCTGAGTGTAAGACCTACTGTGTACCCCACCACGATCCAAGCAATGGGTACTACACATGTGACGCGCTGGGTAGGAAGCAGTGCATCGTGGGATGGTATGGGTTCAACTGCACCTTAAAATGTCACCCAAACAATGATGACGTCAACGGCCATTACTTTTGTGGCACCCAAGGACAGAAGATTTGCAGGCCAAGATTCGCATTGCCTAATTGCACGCAATGCAAGCCGGGATACTATGGGAGGAATTGCTCGGAGAGTTGTGTGGATGGTTCGTTTAATGCGAGTAATGTTGTGTGCAGTAGTACGGGGACGTTGGGCTGTAAGAAGTGGTGGTATGGGGACCAGTGTGATGTGTACTGTGTACCACATGACGACGATTACAACGGACATTACATTTGTGATAAAAATGGACGGAAGAGATGCATCCTGGGATGGCTGGTACCAGTGTGTAGGCAAAGGGTGGAGACATGAGTCTGCAAATTACAGGGCTGTGACCAGCGGTAACGCCCGAAATGTCCAAGTTGATGTAGTAAGGCGACATTCGGATTCAAACGAGTTCAAAACGCGTTCTGTTCCTATAAGCTGCGCAATTTACTGAGCCATTTTACTGAGCCATAACTGTTTAGATCAGCTCCCTGGAGCTCAAGTAGGGCTTAATTAATGGAACAATCTGAATTCTCTTAAACAAGGACCCGCACTATAAAAGGATTTCTCCTCCCATTTTCTCGCCCTTTGGGATTCGATATTTAAAATTAAAATTCAAAACAGTAAAGCAAGTTATCAGTCCTCTCCTGTTACAATACTAAATATTCGAAAATTACCGCTGAATGAATGACTACGGACGCATGTACGCAGGGTTAGCCTCATTCTGAAGTTAAACATTCATAAATACCAGCGAGAACGTGGGCTATTCACAACACTGTGTATTGTTATAGTTTCGCGTTTTGCACCTTCTCGTTGGTATTTATTAAAATTAAAATAAGCTAAAAAAAAGTAAACAGCAGGAAGTTAGACATTCAATATTCAAGTGTTCGATTTAAAATTCGCGCGATAACAAAAATCAGAGATCACTCAAGTGGAACATCACATGTTGCAGAGCTTTGAACAGAGATGTTCACTTGACAAAGGCTGAGTGACAACTGAAGGTGCGAGTGCCTGGTAGAGGCCCTTTTATAGCGCAGGTCCTTGTTTAAGATAGAAGCCAGATCACAATAATTGGCCTTTCCGGCATCGAAAAAAAGGACTTGGACTAAGTCTAAGGATGTTTGGGTCAATAGAAACTGATTAACAAACTTTCAAATATCGCAAAATAAGAGACATTAGTATGGTTTAAGCGTCCCAAAAAACCATAACTGACGTCTCTTATTTTCGCGACTTTCCGCAAAAGCTCACGACATGATTAATATCCAACCAAACTTTCTTGTGACTTGGTGAGCCATTTTTTTAATTAGCTTAAAGTGCAAGTAGCGCCATAAAACAACATGAACTCTTTTTGCCCCAAATTCTATTCTGATATACTTCAGTTGTCTAACTTAGATTTCTTTGAGAGGCACCCGAATTGCGGGATTGATTCATCTTGTCAGTGATGTCACAATGGAAATCTAAGGGTTTTATTTTAGTTGTTTTCTCTTGGGAGAGAGTTGATTCATCCTATGACGTCTCAGGTTCCATGAAAAGTAGCCAAAATTAGGGATTTAATGTCAGAAATGTTACAAAATTTGCAACATTAATACCTTTTTGTGGGAAACAAGCACATGCAATGAATGGGTCAGGACGTGACACTTGCACTTTAACTTTGCACACTCGGTCCCAGTCCTTCTCCAATTCCAGAAAGCCCAATACTTTCATACTTGCCTTGTAGTATTTTTAAAAACGTCACGGATTTGCGAGTTGAAACAAAATTTCATAACTTTTATGACTTTTTCACGATTCTGCTCAAATTCTCACAAACGCACACAATAGGCCTTTTACAGATACCAGTCACGTGCTGATATATCATTTCAATAACCAATGAATGGGTCAGAAAACAGTCACGTGCTGATATATCATTTCAATAACCAATGAATGGGTCAGGAAACAGTCACGTGCTGATATATCATTTCAATAACCAATGTATTGCGCTCGTGTTCCCATGGGAAAGGCAAACATTCCAAACGCTGTTTTGATCGACAATAGAGGTAATCGGCTAACTCTGTTGCCACCCAATAGTCCAGTTTCGTATTCGAAAATTACCGCTGAACGCGATGACTACAGACGCATGTACGCAGGATTAGCCTCATTCTGAAGTTAAACATTCATAAATACCAGCGAGGTGGGCTATTCACAACTCTGCGTATTGTTGTAGTTTCGCGTTTTGCACGTTCTCGCTGGTATTTATGAATGTTTAACTTCAGAATTAGGCTAACCCTGCGTACATGCGTCTGTAGTCATTGCATTCAGCGGTAATTTTCGGATACGAAACTGGACTATTCAGATCACGTGACGTAAACACACATTACTCTGGAGAATTGACTCTTTGAAAATTAATTCTATTCAGATAGGCATGACTGCATTATGATTAGAATGAAAAAGGAATAATTCCCCAGAGTAGCATCTGTTTACATCACATGATCTGAATTGGGTGGCAACAGAGTTAGCCGATTACCTCTATCGATTGGAGGTGGAAAATAAGCGATTACAAAGAGGTTTTGCTAATAACACTACCGATCTCTACAAGTGCTTTTAAATAAATGAAGTCAGATGTTTTTTTGCCATCCAAATCCAGTACAACCACGTGATTGCATTCCTGGAAAAGGTCCATTTATTGGTGCAGCTGGTATTAAATGGCCAAATTGTGATCCGACCACACATGCCGTATTGTAACCTAACCCTACTTTTTCGATATTTTGAGCCATTTCTCGAAATCTAATCGAACGATTTTTTTCAAACAACTGGAAAATGTTCAGACTTATAACACGTACAACTGCAAATTGTATCGAAATCCCTTGGCGTGAAGTTGGCGAAAATTGTTGACATTTGGTTTCACTGAAGTCGTAGTGGCGACGGAATTTAGATCTCGATACTTTAAATATGTTGCGTAAAACGTAGCCTGCATGGAGTTGTTGCCTCCCTTTTTTTTGACAAAAAGCATTTATGCTTTGCTTTTGAGTTCTAAGATTACATGTATTGCTTCGACGTTGTCTCAGATTCATAGCCGCCATTTGCATCAACTGGTCACACGTGACCTTGTCAACCAGAAATATTGGCGCAAGGTCAAAATGGATGCCAAAAATGGAAAGAGCATGACAAAATTAGCAACTGACGCAAAGTTTCATGTTAATATCTTTAAATTTGAAGCAATTATATATTTTTTAAACCTCTAAATTTAACAATGTTCGTGTGCTGGATCTACACTGCAAGCCGTACTGTCCAGCCTCATACCTATTTTTGGCATCCATTCTGACATTGCAACAATATTTCTGATTGACAAGGTCACGTGACCAGTTGATACAAACTGCCTATTAGAAACCATGGATTAATACAGTAACGTGGGACAAAGGTCATGGTAGAAACAAAATGGTGAACAACAGATTTCTGACTAAAGGTCTCATATTTAGAAACTATTTCGTGGCAAAAGAGCTATACCTACAAGGTGGGTACTCTCCTGACTTAAATGTAGCTGCAAGCTAGCATTCATACTTTAGAAATCAGTGAAGTTTGCTAAAAAGGGTAAAAGAAATTACTAGTTGAAAGAACATGTTGACTGATTTTATAGACAATGGGTATTACATGGGGGGTGGGGAAGGATCCAGGATTTCTCACCACTGGGGGCGAGTATCGCTAGCCGAGCGTTGTAAACGCGAGCTTCTAGGGTCTAGAATGGTTTCGTTTGGTTTTCGGACACACATTTTAGGGGGAGAGACAAGGGGTGTGCCAGGTCCACCCCCGCCTGGATCCGCCACTGACAATAAAATGAAAATAATCTTAACAACATATTTTCTTTATTGATACACCACTCCATCCTCTGTTACTTATTTAAGCAATACACCACACATTTCAATTTATAAAATAGTTTCGATAGTACGCGCGCTCTGATTGGCTGTAAGCCGTGTTTCTATAACTCTATAGAAACATAGTAAGTTGAGCGCGCGCTTGAGCTAGTTGTGAGAATTTACGCTTTGGTTATCAAATTAAGCGAGCGTTTCCGTGCTTTTATTTGTTTATTTTATAAAGGAAATAGAAAACATTTCCCCCTTGTTTCTATAGAGTTATAGAAACACTTGTGGAAGTTTGGAAGAACTCGAAATAGCTGTGGAAACACTCGCCCTTCGGGCTCGTGTTCCCACTGGCATTTCTCGTTCTCCCAAACTCCTACTCGTGTTTCTATAACTCTATAGAAACACGGGAAATGTTTTCTATTTCTTAAGTGTTTACTGGCGAAATAAAGCACGCGGGATGTTGGGAGAACACAAGAAATGCTTGAAAATCACAAGCTGCATTATTTTCAAGCATTTCAAGTGTTCTCCCAACATCCCAAGTGCTTTATTTCGCCAGTAAACACATTGAAATGTGTGGTCTATTGCTTTTATGATATAACTACGACACAACGCAGGCCGGCGTGTCGATTTCTATGTGTTTATCGGCACAATAGACCATAGATTTTTGAGTCTATAAGCTAATCAGAGGGCTCGTACTATCTGGATTATATTATAAATCGGTATAAACACTCGCTTGCCATGAACTCGTGATTCACTCTGACACAGTTCTGTTCGCTCGTTTTTCATACGTATAATAAATACATTTATTTCTGAAATGCCTGATTTTGTATCTGATATCAAACAACCCATATAGGTACAATGTACGTGTCATATTAAATCATATGGCATTCTTAGAGCATATGGAAGGGTCTACACGGGTTTAAAGAAAGGAAGTAGAGAGCTCCAAATCCTATCTAAAACCTCTAATTCTACGAATTCTCTCAGGCCAGATCGGCATCCATATTAAAATCCTAATGAAATCCATGCTTCTTATGACTCATTCCGTCATATTGATTTCAAGATAAAATAGTATTCTTTCTACACTTGGGCATCATTTGTTCTGTTGTTCTGACTCATCATCTTCCGGATTCGTCTCGTCGCTTGTTTTATTTTTAGCTTCATCCACTTCTGATAAAAGTCTGTTGATTCGTTCCTGCAAACAGACAAGTCACGTAATCATGTGACGCGACGTGACGTGATGTGTTGCGATTTCGTTTTCAGCAACATGTTCTAAGATTTCGTCGAGCATGCGCAGTAAGAAATAAGAGAAGTCTGGGCAATGGGTTCCCAGGGGTCGAGAATGGTTCTATGGTTACTGCAGGTTTCATTATTATACCAGATCTCCTCCGACCCTTATTTATTTCAGGGATTTCAATAGACATGTAAGAGCATGAAATGTGCAATATACAGAATATGTCCATAAAAAACATGCCCTCAGTCGACACCGTGGCAAAACGTCACGCGCATGCGCTTGTGATGAGCCGGTCGCGCGTCCGTCTCCCCATTGTTCCCCGAAACTAAAAGAAAACAGAGGCAATCACCCCTGTTTCTAATTCTAACTTTAAGTACGTATGCGTATTTACGTGAAATGTTTCGCGAAACTCAAGAAAACTACATAACGGCTAAGCCTAAGACTTTAACAGGTTGAAGTTTTCTTAATTTGTAATTGGCCACTTTGGAAAAGAGTAGGGGATTGGGGCGAGGGTGGTCTCGCAAAGACGCTTGGGATCGTTACAGGGGACACGCATCGTACAGAATACAAACAAACACGGCGAATATCGCAATTTACTCATCGAATATAAGCACAGAAAGTGAAATAAACTTTTAAAAAGGCACTGTACAAGAAGTAAAGCTCAACAGAAGTGTCCAGAAAAAAACTAGCACTAATTGTGAATACGAGCATGAAACCTGGAGCTTGTGATCCGTAATGTCCACACCCGACTTTTTCCAGATATGAAAATGGACGTTTTTCAAAGAAACTGGGGATTATATGAGCAATTGATGGACAAAGGTAAGTTATTACTTTTTAGTTATGGTTCCATTTGACCACAAAGTGACCTCAAAAAGTTGTTACCATTTTTTTTTTCAGGCTTGACTGCCACTAGTGCATGGTGTGCTTTCAGTTTCAGTTTATGCTATTTTATACAAATTATGTCCACTGGCCTGGCATAGCACCTAATCAACATCTGTTTCAACTGTCCTAAATGCAGCCACCTGAAAAGCGAAGTCAAAACCACGATATGTGTATTTAAGGTAAGTTTTAGCCCCTGCCTTCTTTTATTCATAATCCTGCATTCGTAACCTTAATATAGGCCTTAGGCCTAATAATACTTCGTACGTGCATATATGTACATAATTATTGTTTCTGGCAGGTTTCCAGAAAATTATTATTATCCTGTTCCCAATTCGGATGGGACAATTTGCAGGTGTTTGTCCAGTGATGATGAAGCCGGCTAGAGAAACACTTTAGCTATGTTGGTAGTATTTCAGATACATACAGTATTGCTTACATAACCCTATCTAAACATAAGTGACAGTGCTCTTGAATCGGTTAGTATGATTATGATCGGTACCAAAATTCCTATGTAAATTGTTTGCCATCCATAATTTGTATATAAAAAATTATGTAGTTGTACAAAACTTGAAAGTAAATTCATTACTTCCCCTGAATCTGCTGTCTGCCATTTTTGGAAGGCAAGTAAACTACCCTAGGGATCTACCATGGGTAGAAGTTGAGCAGAACCAGAAGCCTTTAGGCTTTATGGGGGTCCTTTCTATAAACTGCATGTAATGACCTTTTCCTGTGTTTGCCAAAATATATGTACAACAACATGCACTACTGTGTCACTTAAATATTATCAGAATTACACTTTAACTACTCTTCTTTTGGGGATCTCTTTTTCACAGGGGGAGTTCGACCAATGTTGGATGGATGGGATCTTCTGTGCTGTCTTTTACCATCAGCTGATTCATTCGAAAATGCAAAGACTTAGCAACTTGCTCTCCCATCAACCCAGTACCCATCCTGATACTCTCCACCCAATTCATCACGTTTCTCCATGATGTTTAGCTTTAAAGTTAAACTGGCTGTAGGGAAATGGTTTTTGTAGTAAGCCATGAAGAAATTACTATATGTACACATGTATATACCACACAAGTGAATAGTATTTTCACGCGCCCTGGTTGGCTACTCTGAATATCCTGCACTATTCACTCCCGGCTTGGTGACAAAATGGCACTCGTGACGTATTTACTTGAGAATGGCATTTTGAACTTTCTGACTATTTCACTTATGTGGTATATAATAAAACAATTATTCACTTCAGTGTCGGTGACTAGCAGTGGATATTTACCTCAAACAATTTAAAGGAAGTGCCTAGCCACATTTTTTTACGCAGGAATAATATGTTTTACTTACTCAGCATTTGCATACAAGTGGAAACTTGTCAGACTGTCTATTTGCACTACTGCTGTTAGCCTTACCTCAGTTCCCTCTTTGATCTTAATAGAAAATGGCATTTCCTCGATTGGCATCGAACCAATTAAACTCCTGGTCCTGGTCAACTTTGCACTGTTGTTTTTCACTGGCCAGTTGAATACGAAAGCTGTGTAGCCAACTATACATAAAGATATTGGGTCGACTTTTTAAACAAACTATTAGACACCGTCTATTGTTTTGAACACACTAATACAATATACGGTGTTTGAGATTTAATTTAGACTAGTATTTTTATTAAAACGTCACAGCATGCTGTACGCTAACCGTGCTGTAGTCAGTGCTGTAGTTTGTCCCACTCATACGAAATCTGCTTTATCGTTCTTTAAGAACAGGCGTATTTGGTTTACTTATTTGGAATGTTCATATAGCTCAATATGTTGGCAAAATACAATATGTGAACAATTTGCCGTCTCGTGTATCGTATTGTTCCAAGGCAATCCGAGTGTTGCTTTCATAGCTAAACCTTCCATGGGCTTGATGTTCACTCCCAGTCCCGTTTCCTTCGCAATCGCCGTGCGTTCATGTCTTATCATTTCTAAAGCGTGTACTTTCTGTACCTGTCCCTTTACTTTTAATTACTGGATGCAAGCTGCCTGAAGGGTCACGGGTACTGTTCCGTAAACAGGGAACAATTTGTACGTGAAGAGGCTAATGATATATACAAGCCATACAGCGGAGGAGTGCAAGATTTGTTACGAACGACTATCACCATACCAGCAGTGTTTCCAACATGATGGACACTCTTAAGTGGGACAACCTCGAAGCACGTAGATCGCTCACTGACCTTACGATGTTCTACAAAATTCACTCGGGCATGGTGAACCTTAAATTCCCTCCCGAGATGGTGATATCAGATCCTAGAACCAGACCTTGTAATCCTGAGAATCTTCGCCACCTACAGTCATCTGTATAAATGCATTTAGACAGACGTTCGTTCTACGTCCTTGGGCGTTTCAAGTCCAAGCTCGTGCCTCCCTCAGAGTCACCTAAAGTTATTATTTGTAATATTTGATTATTTATTTCTAATGTAATTTTTTGTCACTTGACAATTAACTTAATGAATTAACTAGTAGTTTTTAGAACTGCCCACCGGCACAGAACACTGTACCAGCCTGCCGGGATTAGCTTTAAGCTATATATGGCAGTACATATATTTAGATTTAGACAAGTGTAAATAGGTACAAAAAGGTCATACAAAAACCCGACTAATTCACGTGAAGCTTAAATTCATATACTTTACTTAGGGTTCCTCTTGTTTGGAGCTTGATTAGCTTGAAATCATTGGAGACGAGCATTCTTTTAACCCGCAAATATGCAGCGAGCTGCTTTCAGTTTCTACTTTATCTAGGGTTTTACCAAGCGGCGCCTCGAGTACCTCCTCCACAGCATGTGCCAACGTGGCTTTCCCATGGGTTCGGTAGTTCGTACATGGTCGCTCGTGTCCATCTAAAAGCTCCCGTCTGACACCATTTTTACAAACTTTACATAACTATAATGCAGCCACCAGCATATTTTGCTGCAGTCGTGGGGCACCGTTATTGATACAGCGGCGAGTTGGGACTTACAGACGGGCAAAGGCTTAAATTTCAGCAGGTAGGCGTGAACAAAACATTGTTCGAGGCATTTCCAGCGAGAGTAGTGTTCGCATGACCCTTGTATTGGCTGCTGCAGGATGTTCTTGGAAATTTGGCAATGCAACTCTTCTGACAGATCGAGAAAACATTATGCTTCTGGCATTGAACCTGGATGAGAAGTTTAGGCGCAGTTTCAGTTGGAATTATCTTTACGCTAACACGTGTTGGTCGTGACAAGTTAATATTTTGGGTGGGTCGTACTCTCCCATCGATCCTTTCTTTTTTCGTTTTTCCGCCTTGGCAATGCAATGGCAGCATGGGATTTCACTCAAATGGTTTAGTGGCGAGCCATCGCGCGCTCTGTTCTCTTTTCTTTCTTTAGCATGTTGGACCAACATTCAAAACACAGCCTCTTGGTGAACACCGGGCTTGTCAACAGAAACGTCTACTGAGAGAACCTTGAGAAATTATTGTAACGCCTCGGAGGTTTGACAGCGGTACACACTACCTGCCTGTAACGCTCACATAGCCACGGCAACACCGCTGGAGCTGGCTTTGCTGATACTCACTTGCATATTTTGTCTCAGTCATCGCTGAAATTGAGACATTGTCAACATCGTCGTTGCACGTGTAAATTTTTGCTCATACATGGTTATGAAGAAAAAATGGTAACACCATTTCACAGCAAGAAAACAGAAAAGAAGATAAAGCTGATTTTAGACGTCTGGTTAAATAATCTTTGCATTGCTCACGTAATGCACATTTACGTCTTGAAAATTGTATTGACAATCAAAAAGCTACGAGTGTATTCGATACGAGTTTTGAGGTTTACAGCAGTTACAATGTTGTTTTCCAGAAATAATACAGATTTGACTCCACACTTAGCACGATATCCCTTTTGTCTCGTAGAATACTCAATCTGTCGCTCTTCATACAATGCTGAGACGAATAAAGTTCAAAATTCCCGCGGTGTAACAAAGACTCAATGAGGACGCCATTTTGGTTGTCAAGGAAGCCCATCCTTGGCAACAACATATTGACCGAGCTGCGGCCTGGAACCTAATGTCGCGCGCGAAACAGCCGTGTGTCCCCTGTAACGATCCCAAGCGCCTTCGCGAGACCACCCTCGCCCCAATCCCCTACTCTTTTCCAAAGTGGCCAATTCGCTGTGAGTTTGCTAAGTTATAAAATTAATTACTAAAAGAGTTTAAGACCTCGGAAACTTGTATTTGAACTTCTTTCGTTCTTTCGGCCAGCGGAGCACAACGTTTTGCCATGCCGCGGTGTGGAGCGGATGGACGTGCAGATGTGGGTTTTTAAATAAGGTTACATCCAGGGGAGGTACTCCCATATATAAGCTATACGTGTATGTGCCACCCCAAGGGTTATGGTTTTCGAGCTGTTTTAGTCTGAAATAGGGTCATAGATTTCGTATTTATTAGTCTGGAATAGGTATGATCTTGACTGGCAAGTACCAGACTGCACAATTTCATATAGTTCTCTTATGAAATAGAGTACAGATCTGAAAAAGGGTATGATGTAAAATCTTATATTTTGGTCTGATATAGGGTCAGGGTTTAGAAACCCCGGTGGCACATTACCACCCAAAATTCTCCCCCCATCTTCCCCGGGATCACATGTACTTTGCTAGACATAACTATAGAATTCAAAAGAAGAGAGACTGCAGGAAGTTCTAAAGTACTTACAGCAACATTGAGTCTTCTTTGAAGCCTTGTTTGTCTCCTTGCTGTTTGTGGTGCAGGCTGACCATCTGGTTAAAAAATGAAAGAAAGTTTACCTGGAAATGTCTGTATTACTTGTGGCTTGCTTCATCATGTAAACAAATAAAGACCAGTTGCAGTATCTTACTAGATTACCATGCCAGGATATAATTTTGCACGCAGCATCTTAAGCAACCAAGGAAAAGCAAATGATTCTTAGAAAAACAAGAATTAAGCTGCACGCAAAGTTATGCACCACACATTGACCAATCATTAAGCTTGCAAAATCACTTACAAAATTAATGTAACTATATACACATGTAATAATACTTGTTACCTGCATATGACCAGTCTGGTAAGTCAGTCAGGGGTCCGTAACCAATACCGTCAGGAGCTTGCCCTTGACTACAAAGCCAAAATATGCTACAGTTAACAGCTAGATATCATTTTATAATACCAGACACGGTAACACATCAGATTCAGGGCTCGACACTATATAGCGGTAGTCTACTAGTCTCGGACTTGTAAAAGTTTGCTTATAGGACTAGTGAAAATCATAATTTTATTAGCTAGCCTGCCAGGCTAGAAGATTTTCAACATGTGTACTGTTGAAAGTTTTTGTGACCTCTTTGCTATCAATGCCATTCGGTAGTTCACATTAACAAGTAATCAAAAGGAATCGTCCAGCTAGCTGGAGTGACCCACGATCACTGAGGATGCAAGAAACTCTGGCTGTGACAACCCTCAGTGTCAGCAGAGGTCGGCTTGGTGCAGATGTTCTAGCTGGGCTGACTAGTGCATGATTAATAACCTCAACTCGTAACCAGTACTATAACCAGTACCCACCACAGCTAGTTCAGTTGACAGACATTACCGAGTGCTGGATCGATCGATCGTGCCACCATCTTAGAAAATGCTCCTTTTCAGAAGACTGGGAACTAGTCATGGGTTACGTTTTTGTCAGTGGTAGTGGTAGTCATTTGTTATCCATTTATTTATTTATTTATTTATTTATTTATTAAGCTTCCAACAGTATTAATATAATACAATATAATACATTAATTTAAACAATGAGTATACTGTTGAGGATGGACTAGACAGGTGGATAACACCTATGGATTAAGTCCTCCAGGTAAAATCAATATAAATTGGAACAAAACAAAATAATACTTACTAAATATATAACTATGGTTTTAAAACTATATACACTGTAAAATATTATAAATAAAGACAGCAGGATTAATATTGAAATTACAAATGAGAGGCATTGATAAGTCTGCACGAGGTGCAGCGGCACCTGGATACCCAGGTACATGTATTGTTAATGTCAAAATTATTGATAAAAAGTTCAAAATAATGAAGAGAAATAATATTTTTAAATGAACTGTACTTATAAGATAATCTGGCCTCAAGTGGTAGAGCATTCCAGAGTGGAATGACACGGTTAAAAAAGGAATAAGCACAGGTCTCAGTGTTGCAAAATTTAGTGCTAAATAATGGACCTTTGGCAGCATTTCTAGTATTTCTAATTGGAATGTACGGTGATAAATACTTAAGAATATCAATGCAAATTAAACCTATTTTACATTTAAATAAGAAAGAAAGGTCGAGTAATTCTCTACGAAAAGATAAAGGTAAAAGGCTACAGGACTTGAGTCTGGATTTGTAGTCAGAATCGGAACAAGTTATGAATTTAGTAGCTCGCCTTTGGACTCTTTCGAGCTTCAACAAATTACGTTTGGTTGCTACTGACCATACAGGAACTCCTGTTTCCAGTCGGCTTCGAACTAGGGAAAGATACAAAAGGCGCTTAGCGGAGCTATTGGTTCTATGACCACAGGTACGTTTGACAAAACCCAGAGAGCGGTTGGCTTTTTTGGAAATTTTATCTATGTGGGCATTCCAAGTAAGGTTTGACGTAACGTCAAAGCCGAGGTCGCAATAGACCTGTGTAGGTGTAATGATTCTGGAACCCATACTGTAGGGGTAGATGCATGGATTAGAAGACCTTGTCACTCTAAGGATTTTACATTTGGATGTATTAAAAGACATGCCCCAGGTCTCACTCCAGTGCAATAGGGAATCAATGTCTTGTTGGAGTGCCAGACAGTCATCAGGAGTGGTGATTTCTCTATAACATTTGGAGTCGTCTGCAAATAGAGCTAGAGTGGAATTAGATGAGAGACAGCTGGGAATGTCATTAATATAAAGAAGAAACAGAAATGGACCTAGAATTGAGCCTTGGGGGACGCCAGAGGCTACTGGTAACCAGTCAGATGAACTACCTTCGATTACAACTCTTTGACGGCGGTCAGTCAAGTAGCTATGAATCCAATTAAGTAGGTTGCCATTTATCCCAAAATTCTTAAGTTTGTGGATAAGGAGAGAGTGAGGGACAGAATCAAAGGCTTTAGAATAATCTAGGTAGAGAACATCAACTTGACCAGCATTATCAAGAATTTTAGAAAAATAATTTAGGACATCTACCATCTGTGTCGTGCAGGATTTCCCTTTAAGGAAGCCATGTTGGAGGTGATACAAAGAATCCTCCAAGAAAGGAAGCATGCGATTTAATAAGCATCTCTCCATCACCTTACTGACACAAGATAGTAGGGAGATAGGACGATAGTTGTCCACCAAGTCCTTGTCATCTTTTTTGTGAACTGGAGTGACATTGGCCTCCTTCCATGCTGATGGCACAAATATACAATGTAATAAGAAATCAATGGGTCGATTTTGCATTTGCCCAAATATTTCGACTTTATTATCAAAAAGTGTTCCTCAGGGCAACTCATTATTATAAGGGATGTATATTGGGTTAGTGGAAAAGACCTACATGTACAATGTAGGTCCACTAGTAATTTCCCACAATCACTAGCCCATAGGCTAGTACCTGAAACAGTTAGTGTCGAGCCCTGAGATTATGTCCTATATACATGTACCTGTCATGTAAGTTACATTTTGTACTAGTGTATATAATAGCACTTAGTCTAATAACACTCTTTGTGTGGACCCGTCACCTTACATTGTTTCATCAGCTCAGACATGTTACACATTAGATCATGCTTGTATGAGTACTCCAGCTGTATGTTAAGTCATACAGTAGTTTATATACATAATTGTGAAGATGTACAAATCATAAATATACTGTGGGCCTGCATCCATCACCACAATTTAAGTGCATTCTCGTTCCCAGTGCCTCCTTCAACTAACTGAAAAATCAGAGGCTCTGGTAAGACACGAAACCGGATGTCCTAGATTCTAGGACATTGAAACTGCGCATGCTCTTAGCATTCTCAGTAATGGCGGACTTCATCGAAGCTATTCAGTTTGCACTTACAAAGCTAAATACAGTTTTCTTTAAAAAGTAAGCAGTTTGAAGCTATTCGTGTAATTAGTTTAGATAAGGACTGATTCTGTGTCCTTCAGACCGGTTATGGGAAGTCGTTTATTTACCAAAGTTTACCGTTTGTGTTTGATGCACTTCAAGTTCAAGGATCATCCAAGTCCAACTCAATCGTGGTCGTTGTATCTCCCCTGCACGCAATTATCGAGGAGAAAATTTCTAAACATAGGGCGAAAGGACTTCAGTGTGCTGTGTTGAGGATTGCTGAGGACTTTGACGTTACGGTAATTTGAAACACCCTGAGAATATGTGCCTTAATTGCATGGCCTTGCCATAATTTGATAACAGCAGTTTATACAATATAATTATGATTATGAGGCTGAAGTTGCCATAATTCAAGCTGAGTGCAAAGTGGATTTGTATTGTACTTGGATTGCTGTACCATTATTTTGTATAATTGCCATTGTCTTATTTTTCTACTTTATACAACAAGTAAAGACAGAGGTTTGTGCAGATAAAAATAGTTTTCTTGAAATGAGGTAATTTCCCTTGCCCCAGTTATGGTCAGGCTACATTGTATTACATTGTATAAATTCGATCAAATTTTAAACGAAATTTGTGAACAAGATTTTGAATAACTACTTAAAGTATACGTGCTCCAAATAGGAGTCTCTCCTGATGGTCCTCAGTGGTTGAATGTTATCAAGACATTTGAAATATGGGTTCAGAAATAAAAGTAAGGGACCGGTCATTATTTATGAAGGAGGGGGGGAATATGGGTGGGTCATGTGCATTTTCTTTAGTCAATAAGGGGTGGGTCATGTTATTCTGAGTAGTAAAGAAAGTGGGGGTTGTGATGCAAAATGTTATTACCACCAACCGAGAAAACAACCCAAAGTGGATGCAGAATGGTTATGTGCAGTACTAAACTTAGTTGACTATCAACACGATCGTAGATTTACATCTTCCAACAGTGTTCCACAGGTAAGATCACATTGCTTACAACATGGTAGATAGCTCTTAGTGCCAGCCCTGCTCCGCTTGCCCAATACCTATTAGAATGGTTCTCTGGAATGATGTGTGTTGTGCGTGTTGGGGGGTCACTTGTCATTTTCAGGCCTGAGGAAGGGGCCGGGCTTTAGTGAATTTTGTCTTTAATAATTATTTTTTTCCCGACCCCCTCCTTCATAAATAATGACCGGTCCCTAAGTGTGTTCTGACATATATACCATTAAACTAGTAAACTTGTGGTGGCCATATACAATTTTAGCCCACTTGTATATTAATTATGGCCTCTACATAACTATTTTTACAAAGACAATAGGACTAAATTGCATTGTTTTAATTTTTACAAATAGATTCTGACTATATGGTTTTCCATCATCAATAGCATTAAGTTCACTGCCCATAACTTCTAAATATATAAAATATATAAAAAGTGACAGCATTTATAAGAAAGGGATATTTTGCAGTAAATCTGGTAGATCTGCTATTTAGTATAGACATTTTATGGTATGGCGGGTGGACTTGACTGGCCTGCACTGATACAAACCCTCTTTCTATGAATATGGATAGCTTTTGATTATCATGCTAACTAGATACAAAGCTCTAACTAAGCTGACTCAACTCCAGCCTCTGTTGCCTTTCAAAATGGTGGTCCCAGAACTATAAAAGAATAATAGGATTATTGTATGAACACAACTGAATATACCCTGTGTGAACTTAAACTATCTTGGGAATTCTTCTTCCTTGACTAAGTATAATGAGGGAAACTTTATGGGGGGTGGGTGAATATATTGAGTGGGCTCTTTATAATAAATAGTTTGGTCAGTTAAAAGGGGAGCTCTTGAAAGTGACTGGAGTTACAAGAGGGGCTTGGGATTGTCCAATGCTACAGGGGTGGGGGTGCTTAAAAAGTTGAAGAGATGGAAAGGGGATACAACAATTGTACACTCCCAATGTCAATAACTTCATCACCCTCCCTTCCTCCTCCCTTCCTCCCCCCTCCCCATGTCATATAAATAAACTTTTGGGATATAAAAACTTCTAATTCATATGGGAAATTCATGATTTGATTTTCTATTTGATAGATTTGTACCAGCCTTTCAAGTTACCCATGCTTTATTTCCTGCAAAGATCTCTGCACTACTAATGCATTTGTCCTAGGTTCACAGGGATGGCGGATGTGGGGTTAAAATAATATTTTGCCTAGTTACTTCTCAGTCAGTTTAAGACTATAACTTGGTCACACTGGCTCAATGACAATTTTTACCCCCCTCCCCACCCCTCCAACTTGAATTTTTGCTCTGCCGTCCCTGGTTCAATGTAGACTCCCAACTTGTGCTTGATGTAGGCCAGGGCAAAGGGAAACTGTCTCATATTTGGCCAATTTCATGTATTAATTCAACTGGCTTGTTTGTCACACAAAGACATCAGGGCCTGGTTGTTCGAAGCAAGGTTAAGTGCTAACCTGGGGTTAAATCGCTAACCATGGGTTAAACTGTACAGATTACAATTATTACAGATTTAGCGCTAACCTAGGGTTAAAGTTAACCTTGCTTCGAACAACCGGGACCTGTGTACTACTGGTCCTCAATATTGCTATAAGACTTGCTTTGTACTATAAATCACTGGTACATAAGATCCATCATCAGTAAAAAGGAGAGGTTGGGTTGATCATTGACTGCAATGAGGTATGAAGCATAGATTAATTGGCACAGATTACAAGACAATTTTATAGTTTAATATAATTTTTAAAAACACTGGATGTACCTGTTTTGTTTTGCCTTTCAATGTCATCCAGCTACACAACTTTGAATCCCTTGATGTTTCACAGACTTTTCAAACACTTTTTAAATTATTTATACTGTTTAACTGATCGTTATATCCCTATAAAGTTACACCTGATCATGAAGAGCACAAGACTTGGATGAATTACAGAGTGGGCTAGTGCTTGAAAAAGATAATTATAATAATTTCAATTAATTTCACATTAAAAATATTTACAGAACTGCACATTTAATATTAGCGGTTACTGTTCGAATTGTAATTCGAATCTTTATGTTGGCTAGCACTTTAAGTGTTAGCAATTCAACTCCTACATTGTAGTTCCCTTTGCTTTTGCAATGAGAGTTCTTGATCAGCAAACGTTCGGTTGGCCATATGCATCAAAGGCAACGTACCTTGGCTCCACGAGTGTGTGTTATCAGTTTCGTTCGGCTAGTAGGCAAAGAAAAACTTTATATCTTGACTTTTGAATAAAATCGTTCTTCTGTTCAGTCATATTTTTAAACACATAACTTCTTCTACTACAAAATACTCATTCTCATGCAGGAGAATCTGGGAGTTTTTTTTTTTCGTAAAACCGGAAGAAAGCGCTATGCGCAGCAACTGTTTTATTTTTCTTCATCGCGCAGCCGATTTGGCTAGCCAATCAAATTAGAGCCTGGTTTGTGTCTTACCAGAGCCTCTGATTTTTCAGTTAGTTGAAGAGGCACTGGGAACGAGAATGAATTTAAGTGTTGCTGTGTGTTTGAGGTACTTGAGGGAATATAAGAATACATCCACCTCGTTCCATCACAGGTAGCCCAAGCTTTGTACAATCTGGGGCCATTATTCAATAAAACTTTTACATACATGTAATTATGACTGTGTACTTTACAAGTTGCCCATTGTTTCCTTACCGGAAAACAATGGCTATTAAGACTTTTAAAATGTGTGTAAAAGTTTTATTGCATTTGTGGCCCCTGTATATATTACCTAACGGTAATTTTAATTGCATTTGTATGGGATTTTTTAGGCTCCATTTACAACATAAATCCTGGATAAAAATCAACAAAACTACAACTTCTTGTGTTTCTTAGCTATGTCTACCAATTTTTAGCAAATTTCAGAGGGAAGTTAAGGAAAACTTTGCTGAAATTTGCTGGAAAATGGCACAGGCATAGCTAAGGAGCACACAGGAGACACCCTGTAAGTTTTGTTGATTTTTATTCAAGATTTATAATGTAAATGGCAAACTACATTTACATTTGTATATACAAATGCTATTTATCCCAGCCTGAACAATCGATAAAATTGATGATTAATGTAAATCAGAATGTTAATCGATAACAATCAATAACAATCAATCGATTGATGTTGATAATCGCTGAAGAATCAATGATGAAGATTTCTGTGAAAGAAAACAAATGTATCCCATTTATATATTTAAGGATGATAATACAAAATATGAGACCCTATTTAAGGGTCCAGCACCTCGAAAACCATACCCCATATCCCATGGCACATACCTAGTATATGGCTTAATTATGTTGGGCCATGCAGGCACAGTAAAATGATTCAAGTGATCCAGTCAAGCGAAAAAACATATCACTAATCAATATCAATCGATGAGGCCCTAGTTAACACTTTTATGTGATTATCGATTGGCCGATACCAATTAACTAAACAATATAATCAATATAATTTTTGAAGAAAAAAAACCGAATTCAATGTTAGTAGCTGTTGTAGGTCAAATTGACCCTTCAGGTCAAATTGACTCTGAGTCAATTTAACCTAGGTCATATTGACCCTTCAGGTCAAATTGACTCCAAGTCAATATAACCTACATGTAGGTCAAATTGACCCGAGTCAATTCAACCTAGGTCAAATTGATTCAACCTGGTGTTTAAGGTAATGTTTTCTTCAGCTAATTTTTTCAAGATTCTAAAAAGGGAACTTACATATTAAGGTTTTCAAATGTAAGGGTTTGGGTCAGTTCACAAGGAATTAACATCTAAGAAGTATCATATTTTGTGTTGTTTAGTGATTAATAGCCCTAAAGAACCCTACATTAGTGAACAGTCACCTGTTGTTGACGGTTAGGGTCTTCTTAAATGTAGGGGAAGGGTTTGTATTAGTTCTCAGGACAATTGAAGAAGGATTACAGTCTGTTATTTAGTGATTAGCTCTAAACACGCTAAATAAATTGCTATAGCTCAGACGGAGTAAACACTGAAAATCGGTTCGCTCGACTGGACACTGAAAATCGGTTCGCTCGACTGTTGACACAGTTTGTTTTGAAGTACGAGTGGAGCCGTAATGAAGTACACCTGATCATCTATAAACAATGTATTTTTTTTGATTTAGCTTTCTTACTTCCCTTGAATTACTACAGTTTTTATGAAAGAACGCAGAGTCAACACAAACTTCATCTGTGTTACAGTTTGGTCCGGGTTTAATATCAGGTCCATGTTTTTTGAAAGATGTTTCCAAGTCCGATTTTGTTAGCAGTACGCATGTGCGCATAACGAGAGAGACTGGGTTCGACGATTACTCACATGGAGAATAAATGATGTGTTCAAATCAACAAGCGCTTTCGTGGCGCAGTGCGATAATCCACTGGATTAATATCTACCAGGCGTTCCTCGTGATTCAGCCAAGTTAAGCCCGATCGGGTGACTGGTAAGTAAATGGATGGGTGACCTGAATGTAAGTGGTCAGGCATGACATCAGGGGGGTTAAGAAAGGGATAGAAGTAGGGGTGGTAGTAGGAAGAGAAGGGGGGGATGTAGGAAGAAGAGGGGAGAGGTGGGTTGTCAAAAAAAAAATTTGTAGGGGAGGGGTGGGTGAATTTTTTCTTTTTAGTACTCCCCCTAAATGATAGCCAAACCTGAGTCAATTTGACCTGGGTCAATTTGACCTAGGTTAAATTGACTCGGGGTCAATTTGACCTGAAGGGTCAATTTGACCTACAACATAGCCACGAAAGAGTTCTTTTCTCATAGTGACAAGTGACTAGATGTACTTACCATAAAGACCCGTGTATAAGCCACACCTTTTCCCATCAAATTTTCTTTCAAAATCGGGGGTGCCGCTTATCTACAGGAACACCTTAGTAGAAAAGGTATCAAAAATTTGCATAAATTACCATTTGTTTTATAAATGATAGGAACAAAATTCCCAAATTGCTGGGTTGCACGTAACGTCATCGCCACCAATCTTGGTTGACGTTAACAATAACAACATTTTTATTTCACTCAAACTTTTACAAAATGTACCTTAGTCTATTGTACATACGAATGAGTTTGAAGACCCAAACAAAACCATACAGCTATCTAGCCGGGACTACCAAACAAAAGATTCCTCGTTCGATCAACCGTGAAACCAAAATATTTATTTGTTTGATTCAACCAACATGGCTGCCACGTCTTTGTTATTTGAATCTCTGGGGATTGATTGCAAACCAGCAATACAACCAAAAACAACAGCTCTCAGATCATTCGCTGTGTGTCAAACTCATTGTTCACTCATGCCTCGTCATTGTAAATCGAATCGATTTCTACTCAAACTTTGCTTTCCAAAGAAGACTAGCTGTCCAGTTGCTTGTCATCTTCTCTGCTAATACCTCGAATGGTTCTTAGTGTTGTTAATGCCCATAACTGCTCTGGAAGCCTTCAAATTTTCAAATAAAGTATCATTCTCATCAAGTTCATGTTATTGTTAAGCTCACATTCAAAAACACCCCAGGCCCCTCTCCTTGAAAATCCAAGATGGCGGACCACAGACTCAGACACATGCGCATATAGCTTACTTTCTTGTTTGCTTAAAGGAATGAAGTTCCTTAAATAATTATGTTGTCAGTTAATGGGGGAACAACAGCAGTCGAAGAATTCTGAAGTGATTTAACGACAGCAGATTAAAATATAAACAAGAAATGACAAGGAAACTTGTAACCATATGCGAGGTTGCGATAGCTTAAGTTATGCCGAAAATCAAGATTTTGAAAAGTTTGGGAAAAGGCTTGTGAACACTCGAGAAAGCAACTGTGTTCGAACAGCTTTCACAAATTCATTTTTTTTTTACAAAAACGTTTTTTTCGAGATTTAGGCCTCTAAAATCAGGGTGCGGCTAATCTACGGGTGCAGCTAATTATAGGTCTTTACGGTCATTATTTATTTATTCATTATATACATTATTAATATTTTATTCTTTTCATTCTTAACTATTTAAACAGGTTTTCCTTAGTTTTCCCTCTGCGTAGTACCCACAGGGTGTTGCAGTGTACCAATGTAGTTGTAGATGTAGAATATCGATTGGTGTTCAGGCCGGGTATTTATAAATTATACTTGGGCTACCTGTGGTTCCATTTCAAGCTTATGATCTACATGTACATGTGCGATTATCTCTTTAGCTTGATCTTACGTATTAGCTCTTTAAGTTTAAACCACCTCCTGATGCATTTTCGATTCCTATATTGTTTAAGTTTATACCTTATTCTCCACTTTTGTCCAGCATGTAAACTTTGTGCAGTGCTCAGGCCTCGGGGACAACTGCAAACCTGGCTCGAAATCCTTCCGCAAACTGCACCAGTAAAGGAAAAATACACAGTTACTGTGACTGACTCAACATAACGTGCATATTCTTCTCAAAGGAATACAAAAATATTGAAAACCTACTTGTTTTCCCAAACATTCGGGCAGCCGACATTTTGAAATTTATTTTAATGGGGCAACTCCGCTGTATGTGAAAATCGCTGTCGTATATGCGCAAACATTGCTACGCATAGTTTTGATTCATTAACGCCGGTCCGAGTGATCGCTGGTTCATAATATGGCCCCAAAGATGGCGGACGTTCACTCCATTTACCGGGCCATGCGACTGTAAGCCTTAAAAAAAAATTCTTACTTGATTCTTTTTCAGTTCTTCTGATGCTATTTAGTAGTCCTTATGGTATTTCCTATTTTTCTACCAAGGCATATTTCGTCAGAGAAGTTCTATATTGAACCGAGAGATCCGCAATCAGTAGGAGACAAGATATTGGAAATTGACCGTGTGAGCCAAGAACTTGTTTTATCTGGTAAGTGTCTTTAATATTGTTCCTTGGGTAGCTCTGATCTAAAGAAAAGGGAGTAAGATCGATAATTCAGGAAAATTGAAACCATAATTTGCAATAAATGGCCAAGTATTAAATTTTGTTGAGGCGACATCACATGATTGCGTTTGTTTGAACTTTGTCTTTGATTAATTTTGCAATACATACAAACCATACGATTTTCTTTTGTGAATTTATTTCATCTTAATTAAAGATCTGAAAATAGTTGCGTATCGATAAGCTTAGAAATCCACAGAGATTCCTCCGCCTCTCATTTTTTTCAAATTGGATATGGAATTTTTTTTAAAAAAGCTTGTAAAAAGTATTTTACCACATCGGCACATGTAGCCTGTTTATGTTTCATTGCAATTCCTGAAAACTGCATAATAAACATACTAATCTAATTGCTAAACCTTTTGTAACATTGTTTCAGGTCCCGTTAGAAATTCAGAGTTTTTTTTGTAAAAGCCACTTACATGTAATTTGTCAACTGAAGATAAACAATGGGCAGTATATGTCACCTGTTATCCATGTGCATTAGGTTCATATAATATGCTCATTAGCATATCAGAAATGTAACTAATTTACGATAGTTTGCCACATTTTGCATCATTGCATGGTCAAAATTGTTGTGGATTTCACGAGGCACTAGCCAAGTGAATCCACAACAAATTTTGACAATGAGATGATGAAAAGCATAGTAAATAAGAGAACATACCATGGTAAACATGGTAAATAAGAGAACAATTACCATGGTAAACATGGTAAATAAGAGAACATACCATGGGAAACTATCGTAAATGTGTTATTTTATAACACCAAACTAAAAATAGTGAAGCAAGCAGGGCCAAGAAGACAAGGAAAATTGTGGGAGAAAAGCGATTCTGGCGCACGCTATCACGCAATCAATTTTGTGCAAGTGATCATGCATGTAATCTACCATGGGCCTCTTATTTTGAATGCCAATCAGCCAATCAGGAAACAAGATACTGAGTTGGTGTAAAAACTAATAAAAACAAAACCTCACAATGATTCAATAATTTGTTTAATTTTGCAAACACACACATGAACATGTACATGTGGAATTGTATTGAACTCCTGATGAGATCACATTCTAAATTCTCCCTTAGAAAACAAAGAATTTGAAGGAGAATTTAGAATGTGATCAGGAGTTACTTATGCACTTGTTGCACATAATCCTTCAATTATTTTAGTAAATTAACCTAGATAAAAAGCAATTTCATTTTAGATTGACAGATTATGATGGACCGTATATTTGTTATTGGTAAAGTTTGGTAAATACATTTCACACTGCTTTGTTGATGCTTGTACGGCTGGTTCAGCATTGAGTCAATGGGCTCAATTCCTTTTTCTTTGCTCTCCTAAGCCACAGTCAAGTGAAACGGTTATGGTTGGTCCAAAATATTTAAAAAATCAGTAATTTAATAAAACATAAATGTACTTCTCCTTCCTTTGCAGTTTGAGTGACAGTAAATGACCAGCAAATTCAGAATTCATTTGGTGAATGTACCACCAGACTTTAGCTGCATGGCTATTGCATGAACGCACGTCAAATAAATATCACTTCTTATTCTGCTTATCCACGCTCATCGATATTGCTTCTCCCATGCTCTCTTGACTTCTCTCTCATCTTTCTTTTGAATACATGTACATTGTTCTTAAAATTCCTCACTCCTTTTATTACAAAATAACATTTAAGAAATGTTAGGTCTAGAACTTATAATTTAACAAATTATAGCAAGCGGGCTCACCATGCATACACATAGAGAGTGATCGAAAAAATTGCTTGCATTGGCGTCTATATGACCAAATCCCTTGTGCCATGGCATATTGCTCACCTCTAAGTTATTTGTAGCAATTTTTCCCATCCACACAGTTGATTATGTCTTTATAGCTCAGATGGCAGAGCACACACTTGATGTTCATAAGGTTGAGAGATTGAATCACAAAGAGGACACTTTTTTTCTTTTTTCTTTTTATAATACTGACTGGACAACATTGTTTAACTCCTTTCCTCATTCTGGTATTTTTTCTTTCTTTTCAAATTATAATTATAATTTGTAACAAAAAATCATAGCCTTTCAAAGCAATCAATCGAAAAACTTGCTTCAACCCCTAGCTCTATCCGAAATATCTCTAAGCTAGTCAATTGATATAAAGCCACAATTCCTAGAAATCATGCAGCCACTCAACTTTATGGCCAACAGAAAGAACAAGTCTATCCCTGATCAGAAATAATTGGAGCTCTGCCTATAGGCTTGCATATAATTATAATAATTATATATATACAATGTAGACATGTATAATAATTATTATAAACCCTGTGAAGTTTAAAGGATTGATGGGCCGTAAAATGTAGAAGATCAAAACTGATCTAGATTCGAATGCACTTCCCTTAAATTGCAGAAAGTTTAATTTGCTGTGCGTGGCCAATGGAAAAGTCAATTCATTCCCAGATTCTGTGTATCTTTTGGCCAAAAGAGATGTATCCTTTTTTAAAAAGGAAATATCCCTTTTGAAGAAATATCCCCTAAGGGAAATATCTCTTTTGAAGAAAGGGATATATCCCCTAAAACTTCCCCAAAAGGGAAATATCCTTTTCTCAGGGGATATACATGTATCACTTCCCCCGTTGAAATCTTTTTGCACGGTACTGAACATGTATATATGTAGCCACTTTAAGTCTTAAAATGAGATTTACATTGATTTGTATAGTACAGATGGGGTGTTACTGTACATGTATTAATACTTGGTTACATTTCAGAATTCCAAATATGTGGGATGCAAAATTAATGGTAGCCTGGGAAACCAGCTGACTCTTATCGCTCCCTACTCGTGAAAGAGACGTCTGGGCAGCGAGGCAGAAAATTCCATACTGATGATGTAGCAGATAGCCGTTTCACAGTGCATAAATTAGTTGCAATTCTCAGAAGCTGAATGCGAACAACAGAGTTCTTTTCAAGGAATATAACTACAGAGGCTGCTTGTTTGCTTGGCAGTGGATCACTGTCATGAACTACCATGAAATCCAAGCCTATTTAGCGACGTGTATTGGTGCTGTTGTTGGCTCCTTTGCATAGTTCTTTCAGCGGCTAGTAAAGCGAAATGTTGTACTGTCAAAACATTTACATGTACAAGAGTATAAAGTGATCAAAAAGGTACTGTCATAGTTGTTTATAATTTCATATCAGTAAACCTACACACACTGAGCTATCACAGAACACTGGATGAGTAGTTGACTTGCCAGATAAATCGTTCAGACAGTGAATCTGGGCTATGAATAAACATTAAATGTAAGTGCGCTATGAATCACGAACATGATGGATGTTCACCCAAGCAAACAGGCAGTCTCGGTAGTATATACCTTGAAAATAACCGCTGCATTCTGTGGCTAACCTCTTTGGCTACTGACCTGGCAAAAGAGCTGGCTTGAAAAGTGGCCTGCTGTGTGTAGGTTTTGAAATTATAAACAACTATTATGTTTTGACAGTCGTAGGACAAATTCTCTTGACCGGGCTGAGCCGCTGAAATAACGAAGCAAACAAACTTAGTACCAACACATGCTAAATAGGCTTGAATTTCATGGTTGTTAATGACGGTGATCCACTGCCAAGCAAACGAGCAGCCTCGGAAGTTATATTCCTTGAAAATAACTATGTTATCCGCATTCGGCTTCTGAGAATTGCAACTAATTTATGCATCGTGAAACAGCTATCTGCTACGTCATCAGTATGGAATTTTCTGCCTTGCTGCCCAGATGTCTCTTTCACGAGTGGGGAGCGATAAGAGTCGGCTGGTTTCTCAGGCTCAATTAATGGAGAATAATTTTTAATGTTCTGTCTACCACCCCCTCCCCCCAAAAAAGAAGCTGTGACAATGGAAATGTGAGATATAAACAAAAGTTTAATACAAAATAAATAAAACCGGAATACAGATTAGAAATGATAATCCAGTACATTTTCATGGTCATACAGGATGCAGGACAAATGACTAAAATACAGGACTGTCCTAAAGCTAGGACAGTTTGCAAGTACTGATTGTATGATATTGGTCACGCTCTTTTTTGTGTTTTATTGACGAAGACATGGCTGACATAAATACGTACTGTGATGGGAATAGCCTTAAATATTCACAGTTTATTATTCATGATAAAAACATGTAAAAATCCTTTTTTTTTTTTTTTAATTGTCAAATTTAACATAGTTTCTTATCTTTAATAGACAATGAAGGTCAAATCCCACCATCTGCTGAGACAAGGGACATTTTTGGTATTATGGGAATCATCCATCTACTGGCTGGTATGTATACATGTACTGGTATGCCATTAAATGTCAGACTGTTTTTTGGTGTTATTTGAATTGACTTAAGTTGGTATTAAGATGTGTTAGATGTACATGTAGATAGCCCAGTGAAGAAACACTGTATCATGTAGGATACATTCTAACCAGTACTGCATTTATGTTGTATGTGGAATCAGTACCATACAATATGATGATATATATACAATGCTGTCCAAGATAAGGCGAGATTTAAAAAAATGCTTGTTTAAGCGTCCCCGCCCGACCTGAGAAATGTCCCTGACCTCTAATTTTTTTTTATAATTTTTTTTTATAAAAAACTTTAGAAAGTGTAAATGCGCCCGCGAACACCAATTCTTGTACCCAGACCCCTACATGTACCACTTAAAATATGCGCCGGCGCATTAAATATTTTAACATCGACGCCATTTTGTTTCTACTGACACAAGGTCATGAACACGAGGTGAGTGAATAATGTCTAGTCAAGACAAAATAAACTTCACATAGAAAAAAAACAAACTCCCTCCCTACCTGGAAAAATTGAAATGGGTGGACGCTAAACAAGAATTTTTTTTATCTGACCTAATTAAAGCACAGACTTATCTCAGTCAACCCGAGAGATTACATACATGTATGTACAACATGTTTGGTATACATGTACATGTAGGGCATTTAATACAACCTGTACAAGAGAAATTGTCTGCTCCCTTAATTTATAAAAGAATCATGAAAAGTTTACTACACTTTATTTTTTTAATGTCTTATTTGCCAGAGAGACACAATTTTCTTTATCAATTATATTAAACATTAAATTTGATTAACACAGATGTACAGGTTGTCCACTGACACCTTCAACAACAGGCCCCACTCATAATACTATTCTCCTTTGCAGCTGTTCTTATAAGTGTTGGTCCCTCCCCTGACACCAAGAACACCTGCGAATAAGACCACTCACGACAGTGCAGCAATCACTATCTATTAGATAAACTAGTTTATTTTATAGACACGCTATATTTAAGGCCCAGCCAGCATAATGCTGATGTGGACAAATGTGGCAGAAATATGGCATGAAAGATTTAAAAAAGAATTCGAAAGTTGTCATTTTTAAAATTTATACATTCATTTCACTGTAGAACTTACATTACTGTTTTATTAATTATATTTACCATCTGTATACAAGGTGTGCATGACAGTAACACATGTGTTGATGTATTTTTTGGCGTTGTCATTATTAGGTCCCTACCTCATTGTAATTACCAAGAAAAAGTTAGTAGGATACTTACAGGGTAACGAAGTGTGGAAAGTTCTAGGAACAGAGGCCCTACTATTCCCACGAACAACACTCCACCTCACTGAGAGCCAGGTGCATAATATACTAATTTACTGATATTATGATAATGTTCATGACAGTGGTACTTTATTAATAGTCCACTTTCGATATATGCTTCACTTGACACACACAAAGGTTTCAATATGAGACTCTGGGGTAAATTAAATTTATTCTATTCTCCTAGAAAATAATAAATTTAATCTACCCTGGAGCCTCATACTGAAACCATTGTATGTGACAAGCAGGGCTCGACACTAATGGTGGTCAACTTGCCATTAGCCAGCAAAAAAAACCTTTTGGCCTGAAGAAATTTGGAAAAACTGGCTGTTTTGGCCCACAGAAATTGTTTTATATTTTGACTTGATTGTTTCTGATTTGCACACGGCTTCACTAAGTAAACTTCACAAAATTAATATCTGATCAATGCTTTTCAAGTGGAAGACCTCTTAAAAATTCAGAAATCAGACTCGTAAAGTGACTGCTTACATATTTACGAACTCCAAGCCCTTGCTGTTTTGGCTGCATATTTTGTCTTGGAACTAGTTTTGGTAGTGCCTAGTCTCTCAAATGGAGGAAATTATCAACATGTGACTCCCACGGTTGCCTTTTATTTTCACTTTGAAATGGCTACAACTGAACTACAACATATGTATATATCAGTGCTGTCAACAAGGGCAGGTAGCCAGAAAAAAGCCAACTTAATGTTATACCCATTTCCAGCCAGCTAGTTAGCCATTTCCAGCAAGCTATAGTTACCCATTTCCAGCCAGCTAGTTAGCCATTTTCAGCTGGCTATAGTAAAGTTATACATTTCCAGCCAGCTAGTTACCAATTTCCAACTGGCTACAGTTATCCATTTCCAGCTGGCTATAGTTACCCATTCTATACAGCTATTAAGTTACCCATTTCCAGGCAGCTACAGTATAGTCGCCCAATCCCAGCCACCTATAGTTACCCATTCCCAGCCAGCTATAGTTACCCATTTCCAGCTGGTTATTTTATCCATTTCCAGCTGGCTATTTTATACCTACATGTATTTCCAGCCAGCTAGTTACCCATTTCCAGTTAGCTTCTTTCGTCTGCCACAGTGCTGATAAAGCTATTAAAAAAAGGCACATACAGCTGCCTACTTTTCATTTGCAGCCATGCACTTACATGTACTTCAAAATTTATTGAAAGACCTAATCATCCAATCCAGGGATCATATTTTCATTATTATTTTAACGAGGAAGGGGTTGGAAAATATGTTTACTTTTGCCATCATATTTTACCACAATTATAACTATTTTACCACAATAGGCATTTAAGCTGGCCAGCACTTATGTGAACCACAGCCAGTGATTCTGGCTCCTACCTGCTTCTAATGAAACCCCTGCAATCTAAATGTTATTTTTGGATGATTTTTAAATATTACGTTTACAAATCACGTCACTGAAGCTCTGTTCTTTGCCTTTCAGGAGTATCACAACAAGTTATATATGTCCATGGTGCTGTCTGTGTTACAGACTGATGGATTCTACTTTTCCTGCACCTACGACCTCACACACACTGTACAGAGATTGTCCAGAACAAGTCCAGAATTCTTGCAGATGCCTCTATATGAAAGGGTGAGGCATTTTCAATCATTATCAAGCAATGCACATATATTTATTTATATATGATATATGTAATTCGCGAAGGTATACTATCAACTGCGAATAAATGAAGATTGTATTTAGACTGTTTTCTCGCTAGCTTACAGTTAGCTTACAGTTAGTACTCTGTATCATTTGATACAGAATTATACTAATAGGGCTTAAAATATTAGTATTCTGTATCATTGATACAGAATACGTCTAATAGGCTATGATCTAGAATTTTGTATGGGGTTTACAGTGTATCCATGTGACCCGAATGCTGGGTCTGGATTGGCTAGTACCCTTATGAATTATTAATGAATAGTAATAAAAGCAGTTGCATGAACCTTGCAATGATAGAGGAAGTCAGTGATAGGTTGTGATACCTCCCTTATACTAATGCTAGGATGTTAGTATCCTGTATCATTCAACACAGGATTCTAGTTAGCTTAGTTAGTATTCTGTATCATTTGATATAGACTACTAATAGGGCTTATTAGCATTCTGTATCAAATGATACAGAATACTACTAGGCTGACTAGAATCTTGTCTGGGGTTTACAGGGTATCCATGTCACTTGGATGTTGCGTTTAGATTGGTTAGCACACTTATGAATTATGAATTATTATAATTATAAGATGTTTTGCAATGGAAATGCACCCTGAAGGTATCCAGTAACATTAAGAAGCTCCAATCTGTTTAATTTATATTCATTTGTAAATCATTATGTAATTCTAATATGAAATGCAACATATCTGTTTTAAATTAGGTGGATCCTAGATTTGTGTGGAACAATCACCTCCTTAGTCCATTTACAGTACAGCCAGAGGTGAGTTAATAATTTACTATTTAGTTTAAAGTGCTTAGACCTAATTCTTATAAGATACTCAACAAAATATATGGATTCTGATTGGTCAATAATGAGTGCATAAAAAGGTACATGTAATATAGTGCACAGTTGCATGCTCTCAGCAAATGTAAAAATTGCATGAACTGCTTATACTATACATGTACATGTACGTGATTTATGGGCACGCCTAAAAGGCTCATGAAATTATCAGAACTTTCAATATCACTTGCATTCATTCAATTGCCTCTACATATTGTATTAGTGTATTGCACTTTTAAGTATACCCTTTAAACAATGTTATTTGTTTACAATGTATTAAAGACTGTATCATGTAGCCTAATTTACGTTGTACAAAATGACCATTTCTGGTAATAATTTCTTGTTATCGAAAAATGCTAACTGTGATTTAGAGTTCCTTGAATTTAGAGGGAATAATTATTTTAAGACTAAAAATTAATGGGGATTAATTTTGTAGTCTTATATGTAGTAACTTGACAAGTACATGTAAGACTACAAAGTTAATTCAATCTGTTAAGAAATCCCCATTTTAGACTTTTTAAAATAATTAATAATTATTCACCGAAGTGATCTTTCTTGTTGTTGTGATTTTTTTTAAGTCAGATAAATTTACATACTCGGACCCAGCCCTTTTTTGTTTATAAAATGGCTAATAAATCATGTGTTTTTATACTTCCAGCTCCAGAGATTTATTCTTCCTGTCATGCATGGTTGTATCCTTTTATCCTCATTATGCATACTAGAAAAACAGTTCACTGGGATTTAAAGTTTTAAGTAAACTGCTGCAGCTTAAAATGCATGAAAGATCTGATTGTGATCTACAGGCTGGGGTAAAATGCAACACTGGATACCACTTTGCTCGAGAAGTTTCCTATGAACCTGAAGCACTATCAACATATAGTTAGTGAGCTAGATGCTTAATGTGCAATGGACATTTAGGGGGCATGGACGTTAGTGCAGGGCATTAAGACAAAAACAGTTCTGTGAACGAGATTTTTTTCAGTTTTCTTTATTTTCCACTCTATGTACATGTACTACACAGATAATTACAATTTCAAAGAGTATGATAAGCATTTAGGAGGAGGATACATAAAAGATAGTATTAAATATGGTAGTAACAGGAGGAGAGTGTGCAGTGGTTAAAGGAGCCGAAGCTTTCAAGTTAACCACTGCCACAGGAGAAAGTAAAATAAAGATATATAGAAATATAGATATAAATATATAGATAATTATATAGATTGGATCAAAAACATGAGCCAACATGGTGGCCATGGCTTCTAAAATTGAAGCAAACTGTTTGGACTTTCGAAATACCTTGTAAATATTATTACAGAGCATGCAGACATGTACATGTAACTAGAAAACAATCTATTGATACATGTACATGTCCTAAAGCTTCTTATCGACTAAACTCAACTTGTGACTTTCGACTGTTGGAGCTCTCCATACATTTTTTTTTTTTAGTATCGTAACTTAGCGACAACAGTAAAATTTAATAAATAAATTATGTTAACAAGGCCTCAGTATTTTGTTACTTCTGCCTTAACATTCGAGCAGTCATTAGTATTACTTCATGTGCTATCAAGCAGAGTTCCTTTGATTTTATTGTGATTTCAAGAAGAAGTTGTTTCAGAGCAGGTAAGTGCATTGAATGTGTGTTATAACATTACCTGCAGAATACCCTGGCACTGACCAGCTGAATGGTACAATTTTTATGAGAGCCTGAGTTAATTTTAAAATTTTACGTAATATAATTGTTTTTATTTCTCTTTTCAACAGAACTTGGTTTTTGTATCATGCTTCTCATCAACTAACATGCTCTATCGCATACAAGTTTGATCTTGTTAAGATATATTTTATAGCAGTTTTCAATTGAAGGGTTGTGTGCAACAAGGGCATAAGTGTCTCCTGGGCACATTTAACATTAATTCTCCCACAATTTCTTTGTTTTTAAAGAGAGAATCTAGAACGTACATTACATGTATAACGTAACCAAGAGTCACTTATGCCCTTTTTTGCACACAGCCCTTCAATTGAGTGTCAAAGTCATAAGCGATTGCTTTGGTTTTGCATTTGCTTAGCTTTTCTATTGGCTGTGAAAAATGATATGTAATCATCAGCCAGTCAAGTTCTAAACTATATAAAAATCAAATTGTTTTGGTCCGTCATGCAATCAATGTTCATTTGAGCTAGAGTTTAATCCACAATAATATTGCCAATCAGGAATTACTTCAGTTCGTGATTGGCTCTTTACGTTTGTACTTACTCCCTTAAATGGCTCAGTCTGTGATTACTTAATTGGTTTTGGTTTTACAATGCTCAATTGGAAACAGCTCTAAGGGCATAGGGATTAAATTGATTTAAATTGGAATGAATAAAATTATACTAGATTAATTGCTATTTGAATCTTTACAGGGGTTCGTTACTACATGAGGGGCCTGGATGTCGAAGGTCATGCTGCTAATTACGTAGAAACAGAACAGATTATCCAGTTCAACTCTGGAACCTCTTCATTTGTACAAGTAAGGAAACATACAGTCATACAGCTTTGCAGAGAAATTATATTGTTACAACTTTGTAATTACTTTTAATTAATAAAAATAGATGCTTATAATAAATAAATTATAAACACAATATAAATAATTTTCAATTGGTAGCTTTGCAGTGTTGATCTTGCTACCCCCAAAAATGGGGGGAGGGCAGAAAATTTCCATAATATAAACAAACAGAAAATAAGGATCGATCCTGGTTTCTGGGAAATCCCCACCCCTCCCCCACACTTCACCCTAACCTTCAATGGTTAATCATTAATACAACGATGCACATCCAAGGGAGGAGTGGGTGGGTAGTTTCCCAGAAACCAGGATTGAGCCGAAAATAAGCAACTTGATTGGCCCTCCAAAAGGTCTCCCATGACAACGTAGTGCATTATGCCATTGACTCTATGAGATTGACAGACTGAAGGTACATGTATATGCCTATTACAGAAAATAAAAGAGTGCTCAGAAAAATGAAAGGGCAGAGCTAGTATCCTTTTGTTTAGGATTACAGTGAACTCTCTCCCAAAGGACACCTCTATAAGACAGACACCCCTCTATGACAGACACCATCGCTGGTCCCTACCGAATTCCAGTCATTTCACTGTAGCTAAACTCTATAAGATGGACGTCTCTCTAAGACGGACAACAGACACTTTTTAAGCAAATGTAGGTAAAAAATACACTCATTAGTGAAAATGTGTGATGGAGGCAGAAGTAGATTGTTAACCAGATATTGCTACTAAACCTAATTAGAGAGAAAGCAAACAGAGTATGTATAACATAATAAACCATTTTTAATTGGATTAAGAGATCTAGAGTTTTGGCTGACAACAGTATACTCTTTTTACGTACTTCACATTTTTTTCCACATAAAAGGACAGCCTGTACATGTACGTGACATTTTAAGAACTACCAATTCTACGGTAGCATTTTTTTCATACAATCATGTAGTTGTTGTTTCATTTCATTTTGTCAAATTACATCAACTCTCTATAAGACAGACACCCCTCTAAGATGGACAGTTAGTGCTGGTCCCAAGATAGAGTTCACTGTATCACTGGTTATTAATTTATGCAGCCTTATTGTTTCAGATAAGAGGTTCTATTCCCTTGTACTGGTCACAGAGACCAAACCTTCATTACAAACCCATACCTCAAGTTAGCAGTAGTGCAGATCATGTGAGTGTATACATGTATATTAAAGTGCCTATAACATTCACCCTAAAAGTGTGACAAATTCTCTGCTAAGTGGTTGATTAGTGTCCAGTCTTTTAGCGGCCAAGGGCAGCTTTGGTATCTGTTAAGCAATTCCAGCTGTCCTTAGCAACTCTATGATTATGATGGTGTGATGATGATGGTGATGATGATGATGATACATGTATCTGATTGTATTGTTATTGCTTTGGAAAGTATTAACTAATTTAACAAAATGGTTTTGAACTTGCCAGCTGTGAAAAAGATACTTAACAGATACTTCCAACATGCAAACTTCGGCACATACATTGTACATGTACATGTAGTGTGGAAACATTAAACAGGCTGGGCGTAAGTGACTCTTGATCACATTCTAAATTCTCCCTTAGAAAACGGAGAAATTGAAGGAAAATTTAGAATGTGATCAAAAGACACTTATGCCCTTTTTGCACACAGCCCTTCGATTATTGTGATACATACAATGTAATTGATAGCTGGCAAAAGGAGATGTTCATATCATGGAGCTAACCTTTGGAACTCTTTACCAAATTACTTAAAGAATGCTGATTGTTGCTCCACCAATATCTTACAACATGATAATCCCACACGTGCATCTAAAAACATAACATAACACATAACATAACAACACAACACAACACACCACACCTTAGTTATTAGATAATGATTTTAGCAATTAGTAATTCATATACAAATAGTTAGTAATTTTTAGCAATTAATACTTTACTGGATTTAATAAAATTACTCCTTTTCTTGCTTCCTAATTGCTATTAGTAATTATAAGTAGTTAACAATTTTACCTGTATATTAATTAGTTTATACATTATTGTAAAAGCTAATAGTTTTTATTGTTAATGAGATAAGTATTAGTGACACGGCCTACTTGTAAACCATTGAATGTACAATGTTGCTACCATGGATAAATACAGATTGATTGATCGATTCATGTAAGAATTACGATCTGTAACAGCTTACTCGGTCATTTAATTCTTGTTTGCCATTTTTTATTCCAGAGTCTTGGATTTCAGTATCACATTGACAATGAGATAGCACATTATAGTGAATTGGTCCTCGTCAATTTGGTATGTATTGCATGTTTTGCAAGTTTCTTGCATTGATCTAAGCTGAATCACAAAAGAATATCAAATTCTGATAAAAACTGTCCTCTATCTTCATGGATATCATGATATAGTAAACATAAATACAATTGTAAATATTAATTTTGTTTTGAATTGTTCTTATTAGATTGACCAGAAAGGACCTGAGAAGGGATTAGGAGACCATTTTTCTGCTATTATTAGAAATTCTGGATACCCAGAAAAACTTCTCAGGTATGGAGTCTTTAACATGCAAAGGTGGTCCGTTACTATGTGTGTTGCCTGTGATGACCAGATTTCCCCTGTTTTGATTTGTTCTCCTCATTCATATAATCTCGTGTCATATGGACCTTGTCACGAACTAACAGCAAAGGACATTAGTAGTATAATAAGGCTAGTTGGGCACAAGGTGCCACCATGCCAGCAGTAATATTTCGATGCAGGCTCATGGTGTGTAATAAAGATGCGAAGTCCACACCATCTACTTATCGATATTGTTGTGTAAACCGATCAATAATCTCTATCTTTTAGGGATTTTAGTGTGGACTTGTGTCTATAAGTGATTCAAGTTCCCTTTTGTTAGATATTTTTTAGGTTCATGTTACTGCACCAAGCGAGTATTGTTTGACTAGACATTTGTGATAAAATGGCAACGTTCTCGTCGTCAGAGACATGGAACTTCTGAGCCATAGTTTAGTTCTGAAGAGAACTAAAACTAACATCACCAACAGGCAATACAAATGTACGTCCGAGACAAAACCGGAAATGATGACATGTCACATCAAAGGAAATAAATGTATGTCAGGGACACAATAGAGGTATAAAGACCCCCAGGGGTAGGACTCACCGGCGAGAGACATGTTCAGGAGAAAAAGAAACCAGGGTGGGAAACCACGGATGATCCGAAAATACAGGAACCAAGAAGGCAAAGATAATCATAGTGTTGTCACAGATCACGAACATCATGAGCATCTGATTTTAAGTATTTTTTTGATTTCCCCCCGAAACATTTCACATATATACGTATTCGTACAGGGGTGATTGTCTCTATTTTCGTTTAGTTTCGGCGGGCAACTGCGGAGATGCGTGCGCAATCGGCTCATCAAAAGCTTGCGCGTGACGTTTTTGCCGCGGTGTGAACTGGACCACACCTTGATGTGACGTCATGATTATGAGCCCACGTCGAAATATGACCGCTTGCACCCATCCAGCCTCCGTATACTACTGAGATGCCCAGACCGAAATGGAATGTGGTTATAACTGTGCAGCCATTGCAGAATGGATAAATTAAAGTGTATTTCGAAAATCTATTGGAAGGAGACCACTAATATTTGTGTTAAAGTTTTTATTGCAACAAACAAACGAACATTCAGCTTAAACCATTTCGGTCTGGGAATGTCATCATTTTGTCTGTGACAACCTTTTTGGAATCGGTGTATTCGTATTTTAATAAACGTTGTAGGAAGAAAATAAGAAAACTGGAGAAAAGCTGTGACTAATTTGAATAATATATTTGAGATACTAAAACAAAAGAAGAAGAAATTCTCTATCCATCAGATAACAATGACTTCATAAGAAAGAAGTTCATCCTATTCAAGTGAATAGAGTGGAGGATGTTAAACAACAACACATTGGAAACGTTTGCGTATTTTCCGTCGAAGTCTCAGTACGCTTGTCAGGCAAAATCAGGGCCACTCTTCGCCTGTCAGGTTGCTCACCTCACTTGTCAGGGAATCGCCATAATGATATGGAATACATACTTCAACACGGAGCCGGATGGAACACAATAAACTCCCATGATTGAACTTGGTCTCGCATTTCCTTTCGACATCGTTTATTGAAATAGGTACAATGTTATATATTACGTACATTGCAGTTATACATGAATCGTTAGTTGTTTATTTTCTGTGTGCTGGGTTTATTTGCCAGATATGAAGCATTTGACTTTCACAAGGAGTGTAGTAAAATGAGGTGGGACAGGCTGCATATTTTGATTGACAGACTGGGAGCTGATCAAAAGAGGTTTGGGTAGGTACAGTCTGCATGTAGGTCCATAAGACACAGCGTGAAATGAGGGGACTAGGGATGACAGCAGTGTATATAAACAGAGTTCCAAAGGAGCGGAATCGCTCACTCATTCTGATTGGCTAAAAATACATAGATTAGCAGTGGTTTTAAAATTTAAAAAATTGACAGCAATTGAGTGACGAAGGTTGTTTGGTGTATAGTGGTTGCGACGTTTGCCTTACGAGTACAGGGAGCGGGCTTCGAGTTCCAGAAAACTTCTCAATTTTGTTTTACCTCACCATTTTCTTGAGAGGTTTTTCTTGAGAACTCTAGGTGGGTAAGATCATGTTTACTGTCCGGTTAGGTTTTTTTTATGGTTCAGGGTAAGGTTTTAGTTAGTTTATATTGTCATTTCATGAATTAAGTAAGTGAGCGATTCCTCTCCTTCGGAGCTCGTTATATAGAAATGGCGGACATGCTGCGAGTACATATGTACCTTCATGTTTTCTGTGAAGAATGAGATTTTGTGACAAAATTAAGTTTCAAATACTCAGACCATTTTCCTTCAGAAAATAAGAAAAAAACATTTTGAACAGTGTAGTTTGAGCACAGGCAGCCCAGACTCGACATATATTTCCAGGTTATTAGTCTGTTGGGTTACCTGTGGTATGTTTCATAAGTGATCTCGGAAGAGTTTATATAATTGCTCCTTGTGAATTCTCTTCCGATTCCTACGAAATAAATCTTTAATAATAAACGATTGATACTTAATGAAATTGTGTGAGTGGTTTTGGAGCGATATTGGGACTTCTAAAGCAGTTTATCAGGCCTCGAAGTTTTTACGGTTGGCCGCGTGCCTACCCATCGGACACAAATATACACAAGGTATGCAGCTTTCAGATGCTTTCGCTCGATGTGACCTCACTCGCCGCCGAAATTCGACAAGAAATTCAAATCGATTTCGCCTCTGCTTTCGGCACACAAATCCAGAGATGTGTAAGTATTATTTCGTAGGAATCGGAAAAGAGAATTCACAAGGAGCAATTATATAAACTCTTCCGAGATCGCTAATGAAACATACCACAGGTAACCCAAAAGACGAATAAGCGTGAAATATATATCGAGTCTGAGCTGCCTGTGGTTTGAGTTTTGAACACTGGGATAAAATTCACAACAAACATGAGACTTTGATCGGCACAAGATGGTATTTACTGCTGATTTATCCCCTAGTTATTCAGCTCTGTTGGTTCATAAAATATAATTTCTGAAGTTTGAGCGACAAAGGAGCGATATAGTCAGAAATGGATATTCTGACGGCACGGGAAAGAGGCTTTGCCGTGTTCGCATTGCATTATGGATAGTAATATGGTTTATATGCGGTGTACGGAAAATGAAGTCATTCTACGCCAGTCAGCGAACGACAAAGACATGAAGTTAATTTTATAGTCTATTTATTATTTGCCTTACAATATTTATATTATATGGTAATTATAATATATAATTCTCTAAACCTCGGAGAATGGGTGTTACTGCAGTGGGGAGAATGGGTGTTACTGCAGTGGGGAGAATGGGTGTTACTGCAGTGGGGAGAATGGGTGTTACTGCAGTGGGGAGAATGGGTGTTACTGCAGTGGGGAGAATGGGTGTTACTGCAGTGGGGAGAATGGGTGTTACTGCAGTGGGGAGAATGGGTGTTACTGCAGTGGGGAGAATGGGTGTTACTGCAGTGGGGAGAATGGGTGTTACTGCAGTGGGGAGAATGGGTGTTACTGCAGTAGTTCGAGGAATACGTTTACATTTTTTGGCCACAGCTCCAGGGTGTTTTTTTATGGTTTTTCGTATCCGGCCGAACACAACATATTTAATTGTAGGGCAGATCGTGTAAAAGGTATAAGTGTGCTAGGTTCTATCAGTTCCAACGGGCTGGCTGGTACATATTCAAAATGAACCAATTCTTACGTTAAGTGTCTCTGTGTACAATGTAGTGTAGTAAGAATAAATACTTGAATATGTAGTTAAAGGCCAAGAACCATGATGCGATATTTATGCAATTATAATTACAATAGAAATTGCCAATTGTATTCAACAAATTGCACCAAATGGGTATTTCCTCATGCATAGAGGTTATTAGTTGGCTAACCAGATAAAAACGCTGTGTGTTTTTACGAGTCATACATATTTTGGCAAGCCTTTAGTTCTTTAGTACATAAATCTGCAAAAACACTTCACTACTGATGTGGGCAACCGGTCTCATATTTCGTGCATTCTGCCTTGTGCATGAATTTTTTTACAGATTTATTTAATAAAATGTAATATTTCACGCAGTGTTGCAGGGTTTATTTTTTATTTTTTTCAATTTCTCGCTTAGCCTGAATTTCAGCCGTACCAGAGGAGACGGCTGAAATTCAGGTTATTTCTCGCTCACTCACTCTTCAAGTCATCCTTTTACTTTCGTTTCCAAAATATGGGTCTTGCGGTAGCCGTAGTGACAAGTAAGAGACCGAATGGGGTAAGGGGGAGCAATTGTATAATAAAGAGTGCTTCATCCCCCCCCCCCCCCCCCCCCCGACGGACTAGGTGAGGCTTAGCCGCTAATCTTTGTCACACAAAGGGCAGAATAGTACCATGTGTTTTGTTGTAGTATTACCACTGTACTGCAATTGATGAGCGCCCACTCTATTCGAAGCCAACACGTGGCCGTCCGTTGCTCGTAGTGCCGACAGCGCGCGTGAGACTAGTCTGAATTTCAGCCGTCTCCTCCGGTTCGTACAGTGCAGCGGTAATACTACAATGAAACAAGATGGCACACGCATGTTACTATTCTGCTCCCTGTGCTGGCATAACTAAATGCAGTATGTCCCTGAAAAGACACCAAATAAGCACCGAAGGAAAAGTAATCGAGACTGTAGCATTTCATGTATTTGCAATGATCACGTTTCTAGAAAACCATTTGACACGGAGCTGTGTGATTACAAAAACTTGCTTCACTATATGTACACACACATTGCCTGATACAAGTATAGGCAATAAGGATGGCAATTAACATATGTTATTTGAATTTGTTTTCCTGTTGTCAGATACTTCAGCATGAGTAGAGATAAGAATTTACTGTCAGAACAGAGAGGAGTGTTCAGGACGAACTGCATTGACTCTCTAGACAGGTAAACACAGTTGCATTATTGTGATCAGCCTTGGTATTCTTGATAGAATAAGCGATTGGGACATCACAAAAAAACAACCATTGCAACAGATACTGAAATTCTTCATTTGAATTGAGTTTTGTTAAGCCAGCGCTAAATGTTTGAACATTGGTGTACAACATGCATAGGCCCAACATTAGACAAGTGGCTAAATGTGATCCAGACTTTCATCCAACGAATAATATTGGTCCAACATTGTTCAACATGGTGTGCTAAAAAGTCTAACATTGTTGGCCCAACATGGGCTGCTAAACAGTGTAACAGTGTTGGAACCAATAGTGTTGCCCATGTTGTTCAACAATGTGCTAACGTTGAGTTCCGGCTTTAGATCACAAATTTGGCAATTTTAAAGGGATAACCTGTACTCCTTCTTAAGCTTTCCAAGGACAATAATTTGTGACTGGAATACTTAGTCTTCCAGAAACAATAGTACCAAGTCCCAAACCCAGTGGCGTAGCCAGGTTTTTAAAATTTGTAGGCCCAAACAACCGCTCCGTAAGGGTCGCTTCTTGAGGGGTCCGGGAGCATACTTCCCCGGGAAATATTTAGATTTAGACTTTCGCAAATGCCTTCTGCTGCACTTTCAAGTCATGTTTTGTGTATTTCGACAGCTCCTCAAGCCCAACATTCATTTGTAATAAGACAAGTAGGCTGTAAAATATGTAGGCCCGGGCCTACGGGCCTATAGGCTACATACGCCCTTGAAACCTGTATACATTTTAACTCTGATGTATACTTTATGTATACTTTAATGTTCAGTTAGCATGTTATGAAAATTGCCATTTTTGCTATATGTACAATGTACATTTGATGTATACATCAGATATACGTTTAACCCTAAATGTATGATTGATGTATACCTTTTGTATACTAAATGTATACAAAACAGAGACTCATTTTGGTAAGGGTTATGCCAGCAGTATTTTTAGCATCACTTTGAAACGCTGAAAATTACATTCAAAGTGAAAGAAACCAAGAAATAATGGTGTAGATTTATTAAAAGCGTTTTCCTTAGTAAAGTTAAGCTACAGAGAAGCTAATCGGACAACGCGGATGGCGAGGATGGAAATGGTTACGATTTTGAAAATCTTGAAAAAGTTTTCAAATTTGAAACTATTATCTTTGATATTAGCTAATGTTTCTACTCTAGCTTGCTGTCTCTTCGAAAATTAACATCGTTTCGTATCACTTAGTGTATAGTGAGTATTTTGCTATTATTTGACTGAAATCGAAAAATCCTGGTGACATAGTCCCTTTAAGTATGACCAAATAGTTACGATCCAAAATGTCACTTTGTTAAATTGAATTGAACCTTCGAGTTTCTTTAAAATATAACTACAAAAATAACACCGTGAGATAGAAGAGACATGTGTGAATGTCCTGATGTGCTTTTCAAACTTTTTCGATAGAGGATGGCAAAGATTAAAGTGGATTACAAAAGCTTGTTCTAGAAACTTGATTCTGGTTGCAGTGAACCGATTTGAAGTTGCTATAAATTTCTGTTAAAATCAATATTTTTCATCCACTCAAATCTTTACCACCTTCATCCAAATTGTCTTAAATTTTCTCCGATTTACCTGGAAAGCATCCTCTGCTAATCTGAGTAGTTGTTGTTTTTCGTCATGAGAATGTTTATCATTTGGGGGTTGACACTGCACCTTTAAATCTTTTGTATTTTCCTGTTTTCTTATCTTCAAGGTCAAATGTAGTACAGAGTATGTTAGCAAGAAACAGTTCACAGTTGCAACTGGAGGTAAGGGAGCTTTACCTGGTGCTATCCTGAGGGTTCATACAGCAATAAGCTGCAGTTCTGCTAATGACAATCCAATGAAAGATTTCAAATATCATTACACCAGCTCAAGTCTCAATTGTTCAACTCATTGTTCTCAGACTGCCATGGTGAAAGACAACCAAGCCTTTGATGACATCGAGGCTGGAGTTGAGACAGCTTAGTTAGCTTGTATCAAGTTAGCAATGACAATCAAAATCTATCCATATTCATAGAAAGCGGCTTTGTATCAGTCCAGGGTCAACTCCAGCCTCCATGCGAGGCTAAGGTTTGGTAACCTTTCAAGAACTACGAATTGGACTATTGTTAAACACATTGGAAGTTTTTGAAACAGCACGAGTGTTTTTTTTAGGTCACTTAAGTCTTACAGGTACATGTATGCATCGAACTCGCATTGCACTTTCAGAATTGTGTGCACTAAGACTCTGTTTACAATAAAGAAAACGTATCCAAATTCGTATTGTCCCAGGAGGACGTAAAACAATATGAGGGAGGGGGAAGGGTCTTTACACATGGAGGCTTATAGTTTAATTTTCCATTCTGTGTTTATTAATTTTTTTGATGTTTTCTCAGGAGTACGGCGTACTGACCACAGGGGAGAGGATTGTAGACTATGCTGACTTCGAGTATGTCTTCAAGAATGGTACGATACGAATGGGACCGGACATTATTTAGCGGTGGGGGGGGGCTACTAGATTTGTAGGAGGGGGAGGGGTGTCACGATTTTTTATGCTCCCATTTAGGGGGGTTACATTTGTATATGCTTCTCTTTTATAGGGGGCCATAATTTTTATTAAGCACACTTACTATGGCTTATTTATAGGCTTATCCAACGGGGGTCATTATTTTTGAGACCAGAGAACTGCAGGGTCAACAATGGCGTTAATTTGCTATGCGCCTGGCTGGTCGTACTATAAAGAAAAATAAAGGATGAATGAGGACAGATTAGCAACATTTTTCAACTAAACAATCATGTTCAACACGTTTCACACCTCCTGCTAGCTTTCAACTTCAACATTCCAGAGGGCCTACCTGCCTCTTTTTCGTGTTGTGACCGCGCGAGTTATGCATAGCGTGTATACCTGTGCAGTCAATTACTGTTCTGGTATCCACCCACCCCTCCCTTGGGTATACATGTGTAATTAATGACTAAGCAGTAAATTTAGGGTGAAACGGGGGGAGGGGTGGGTGGGGAAATTAGGAGCGGTAATCTCGTACGATTGAAATTGGAAAGGCAGAAGAGAGCTATTCCTGTGATTCCAGTTGGTGGGCAACAACAAACCATAACTGATTATGCAAATTTGCGTCATATCAATGGGGGTGTCAATTTAAATAATTTTATCTACGTTCACCGTGAACCATTCCAGGTTACGAATCGAGCATCTTCTGGAGTCGATTTTTGTCTTCTAAATGCAAGATACATCTGCAACAAATCGCGCATAATTCAGAGCTTTGTTTCCGACAACGATATTGACGTAATCGATTTAACTGAAACCTGGCTCCGCGGAGATGATTACGACCACTAGTTCACCCGGAATATTTGTTCTGATGGCTACGTTTTCCATCATACACCAAGGCTTGATTCTAATGGCGGTGGAGTTGGAGTTATTCTTAAGAATCACTATAAAGTTGACCGGGAGCTTCGGGGAACTTATCTTTCTTTCGAATACATGGAATTGCTACTTAAATCTGCAGGTTTTGTTGTTCGCTTGGTGGTCCTCTACCGTTCTCCGAACCTCAACACTTCACTCTTTATCGATGATCTTTCAGAGTACCTGGGACAATTAGTTACATCACCTGGTCTCTTACTTCTGACTGGTGACTTTAATTTACATGTCGATGTTGCTGATAACAGGAATGCGCGCCGATTCATGAACCTGTTACAGTCGTTTAACTTGATCCAGTACGTGTCTTCTGTCACTCATGTTGGTGGTCATACACTTGATCTAGTAATTACTAGAAGTGGTAAGCAATTCGTGGACAACTTTGTTGTCTCCAATCCTGGAATTTCGGATCATCTGTCAGTCAAGTGCAAGCTACTACTTACAAAACAGTGTATTGATAGAAAGTTGGTGTCATATCGTAACTTGCGGTCCATGAATATGGATGATTTTGTTCAGATCTTAATAACTCGTATTTGTTCAAATCAAATCAGGATCATAAATTAACGGATTTAGTCAACTGCTACAGCACTACGCTGTCAACCTTGTTGGATACTCATGCACCGCTAAAATGGCGATCTGTGTCCATGCGTCCTCGTATGCCCTGGTTTACTGCGGACATAGAGCAGGCTAAGAAGAAAAGGAGAATGCTTGAACGAAGATGGCGCACATCAAAAACTGAATTACACCATCAGCTTTACACTGATCAGTGTCGTGCTGTCAACAATATGATTAAGGACGCTAAAGAGATCTACTATGCATCCGTAATTGATCGTAACAGAGGTGACCAGCGCATTCTGTTCAGGACAATTGACAATCTTTTAAATCGGAAACCAGAGGCATGTTACCCATCATGCACTTCAGATGAACACCTGGCTAATCGTTTTAATACATTTTTCACTGAGAAGATTAGAATTATTCGTGATAGTGTGAACAATGAATCTGATTCTACACCTAGTCCTCTCTTGGGAACGGCTGATCTCCAGTGTGAATTGTTGTGCTTTCAACCCGTCTCTTTGAGTCAAGTGTCAGAACTGATCATTTCCTCCAAAGTCAAATGCTGTCTATGTGTTGAAGCAGTGTTTACCATTGCTGTTGCCCATTATCACCGAAATTGTTAACCTCTCCCTTGACTCTGCTTCTATGACGGATACTCTGAAGATCGCCCAAATTCGGCCCCTGTTAAAGAAACTTAACCTAGATTATGAAGAGTTTAAGACCTTGAGACCAGTGTCTAATCTTGCTTTTATTTCTAAAGTTATTGAGAAGTCTGTTGCCTTTCAGCTGATCGAGTACATAGACACCAATGATCTGGGTGAAACCCTCCAGTCCGCTTACAAAAAATTGCATAGTACCGAAACTGCTCTTTTGAAAGTTCAAGACGACGTCCTAAGGGCTATCGATCAGCATCGAACTGTTGCACTTCTGTTACTTGACCTTTCCGCAGCCTTTGATACAGTGGATCATAATATTTTACTACACCGACTTCGAACTTGCTTTGGTATCAAAGGCAAAGCCCTTGCTTGGTTCAACTCCTACCTTAACGGGCGCAGTCAGTATGTATCTGTGCGAGGAAAACGCTCGACACGCTGTAGTGTACTGCATGGAGTGCCCCAGAGATCAGTGCTTGGGCCGATCTTATATCTGCTTTATACCTCACCCTTAGGAGACATTGTCAGGAAACATGACATGCTCTTCCATTTTTATGCAGACGACTCGCAACTTTATTTTTCGTTTGACTCTAATACACCTAAGGCGTCAACTGTTTCTAGAATCGAAGCTTGTATAAGGGATGTTAGTGACTGGATGTCTTCCAATAAACTAAAACTCAATTGACCTATATCACTATGACGTCATATCAAAACAGTTTATTGTTTAAACGCTAAGGATCACGGTCGTGGGAGGGGGACAAAACAGGGACAAAACAGCAACAACACAAAGGAAATCGCTATCAAATGCATTTTGAAGAACGTAGAATAGCGCTAACAGCCACCAAATACGGTAAATATTGTGGGATAAACATTGATACAGCTGATATCTGGAAACCAGACAATTCGAAGTTAAATTTTCCTCAGCAGAGCAGATTTAGTTCAAAATTCTATTGTTTAAGTCGATTCTGTCCCCCTCATAAACAAGCCGTGACGTCATAATGATATAGGGTAATTCTGACAAGACTGAGCTACTTATCATCGGGTCTCAACATCGTCCCAGGTTGCAGCTTCCTCCAATCGATGTTGGTAGTGACCAGATCAGGGCTTCAGACTCGGCTAGGAATATAGGCGTAATTTTTGACAACTGTATGAACTTTGAATCTCAAGTAACTGCTATATGCAAGTCTTTTTTTTTTCATGTTCGTAATATATCTCGCATTCGTAAATACCTATCTGTTGACAGTACCAAGACTTTAGTTCATGCTTTTATTACTTGTAAACTTGATAATTGTAACTCATTACTATATGGTCTTCCTCAATGCCTTACTCATAGACTTCAACTTATACAGAACTGTGCTGCCCGACTTATATTTTGCAAAAGGAAATATGACCATGTAACTCCGTTACTAACAGAACTTCACTGGCTACCTGTTACTCAACGTATTGTCTTTAAGATTTTGTTACTGTCGTTCAAAGCACTTAATGGGCTAGCGCCTAAGTATAGTACTGACTTACTCGTCAGATATGTTCCTGCACGATCATTAAGATCGTCCTCTCATTGCTTTCTGAGAGTTCCCTGGTCGAGTTCTAAAACTTATGGTGACAGAGCTTTCTCTGTTTGCGCTCCAAAACTATGGAATGGATTACCTGGACACTTGAGACCGATCTAATGTCATTTAAAAGTAATCTTAAGACGTATCTATTCCGTCAGACCTATCCCATTTAGTCCAGCTATTTCTATTTTTAATATATATTCCTAATGTATATTTTTTTAATGTATATTTTTAATGTATATCTTAATGTCTTTTATTATAATTTAGATTTATTATTGTTATTGCTGAAGCGAGCGAGCAAGGCTGCAGTTCTAATCTGTAAGCGGGTCCAAATCTCGATTTTTGTTTTTACCACAATGCATCACTTCTATTGTCTTTTCTTACTACAATGCTTTGCACGGATCTGATCGTCACGTGACATTACATGAGGGGTAAGCTAGCTACGTTCAACCGTTCTTTAATGCATTTCTGTGTATGCGATCCTTGTGTAATAATTTGTTGACGTGTAGGCGAACTCAGTGTGAGCTATCAGTGATCTGTTATCAAGATGGTGAGCAGCAAATAATGTTCTCGGCAACCGGTTCAAAATACAATTAGTATTTACAATTACATTCTCAATTACAGTTGATTTCCGGTGTTTAAACTTCACCGGGGAGAACAGCAGTTTTTCGTGCCGGCCGGATGTCGGGAATTGGTAGGCTCAGGGAATTTACCGGGAGATCATTGATATGTCGGGTAAAATGAAAATAAACCGGGACAACTTTTGAGATACACACAGTTCAAACTGGATTCAATCAATACAAAACTACAAAATATATTCATCTTAGACCACCTTGGCATTTTTATCACCCATATATTTTTCCTGCCAAAGTGCGACTTTAGGTTCTCTTCTAATACACTTCCTTAACTGAGCGGGGCAGCATTCACTACCTGTTTAGGTATTCATATATATTCCTGTAAAGCGCCTTAGAACTTTCGGATCATGTGCGCTATATAAATTCTATTATTATTATATTATCATTATTGATCCATGGCTCAAAATCTAAAATGAACATACAACACACTCACGTTTGATGTGCTTTCCACCCGCAGTCTGGGCTGACAATGCCGACGCCTGTTCTGTACAATACGCAGGTACCGGGGCCTTAAAAACCGACTTTACCAGGTACGCATGAGTTAGGATACATTGAGTGGTCTCTGCTAACTAATAGGCATTTTGCAGGAACCAGTCACGTGTCGATATATCACTTCATTAACCAATGAATTGAGCTCGTGATCCCATGGGAAAGTACTGGAAGGTAAACAAATTTAATCGGTTTTAGAAAGATTGACAATCGATTGGAGGTGGAAAATAGCATACACAAACAGGTTTTGTTAAAAAACACTACCGATCTCGTACAAGTGCCTTTAAATAATGAAGTCAGATATGTTTGCCATCCAGTACAACCACGTGTTTGTATCCTACAAAAAGGCCCCCATTAATACATGGATATATTAGATGGAAATCTTGAAGCAAAACTCCACTGAAAAGAAAACAAAATATTTAGTTGTTGTTTGTGTGTGAGTGTAATTTATTGCCAAGTACTTAGGTTTATTGAATACACTAACCGTTGTAGGGTTTGTAGAGATGTTTTGTTGTCGTATTGTTCGATGATTTACGTCCATCATGCTTTACGATGCTCTGAGTGTTCTCGAGGTTTACAATTACGATTATTGTAAATTGTTATTGGCCGCTGAAATTACGATAATCGCAGCAGGCCTCGTATTCAAACCTTTGTGCGTGACAAGTAAAGCGTATCGCTATTCTACTGACATCCTAACCCGAACCACAAGACTAACCCTAACCATCGGACGAGTTCACGTGTACACGACGGGTTCTCACTCGCCTTGAGCTAGGGTTCACAGGTAAACAAGAAGAGAACATGAAGAAGAGAAAAAGTTTTTTTCAAGCGATCCTACTGGGGTTCGACCTCATAACCCTTTACCGCCGTTCGGAATGTGACAAATGTTTATCTTTATCCTTGACTGGTCACGAGAATTACGATTATCGTAATTTCAGCGGCCAATAACAATTTACGATAATCGTAATTTCAAACTCGAGATCATTTTGATCATAGACCATATCGCAACCCCGCCGTCCTAGTGCACTCTGGGATGGATATCTCAGTTTTCCATTGTTGTTGTTGGGTGGCCATCTTGGATTTAACAATGGGAACTGAGATATCCATCCCAGAGTGCACTGCAACGGCGGGGTTGTGATATAGTCTGTGCTATACGTCCGCCTTGTCGATCATGTTACCCACATAGTTGATTTCAGTCTTCTAAATTGTTACTCGTGTTTACAGGACTGGTAAGCGCTCAGTATTTGGTGCTCTTAAGGATGGCGTCAACTCGGCGATCAGATATTACAAGAACAACTTCTCGGATGGATATCGACAGGTTGTTATCTTTCTCTCCTCGCACTAGAATGTGCCTTGAAATGTGTGTTCTTGTGTTGTGCTCATGGTTCATTTGCATATTGGTGTAGTGAGTCCAGTCAAGTACGATTTATATAATAAACAGGATGAAGCGCTCTGATTGGTCGATAGCCATGATCTATTAGAGTACAGATTTACAGATGAGGTCACACGTGCACTTCATTTTGTTGCGGGCAAAGTTCGCTAATTGTGTAAAGCAAATAGATTTACTTACACCGTGTATCTGTCCTCTAGTAGATGAACAGATGGCGTCAAAACGTGACGAGAACATCGGTTACTCGACTGCGTCTCGTGGCGTACGTACATTGTGACGTCTTCTGTGCATCTTTAAGAGGACAGACGCAGGGCAGAATTACATCTATACGTTAAGTACTCGTAAGAAAGGCTGGTCTCGCAAACCAGTCATTCTGGTTGCGCCAACCAGTCATTCTTGAACCAGTTCCTCCTGTGTCCTTTTCAGGATTCCATCGACGTCTTTTTAGGGAACTACATTGTGGATCCTAATGAATGTGTAACCAAGCCTTGTCCATTGCAACAGAAGCGAGACTGGCGGTACATGATGGTGAGTATCACGTGACAAATGAACTAATCAGCTATTGTATTGCACATGCGTAGGCCATCGAGCTGTTCGGGTGCTTAACTCTGCGCTCTGAGAAAATTTGTTCAACGCAATTATCCACCAACCTCGGAATCCTCGTCAGTGCTATTACACAACTGTAAAGTGTTATATTAATAGTACTTATTGACTGAGTGGGACTGGGTTCGGACGGGAAAATATTTGGCTCGAGGTCATGACGTACGAACCGAGCGCCCTTTATTTACTTACTGTATGTAATAAATTTATTATTATTACTTATATAGCGCTATTTCCAAAGAATTGCCCGATAGCACTTTACAACCATTAATGGCGCCTTACAACATGTGAATTAAACTAACTAGAACGTTGCAAATGCCTTTGGCTTTGGAACGAGTGCAAATCTCGCTATTTTGACGCCCTTTGACCAATTCCCAACCGCTCAACCCGAATCCGCTGTAGTTCTATAAATCGCCAATCCGTTCTTCGTGTAGAATGGAACGTCATTACTGCCACCGTAGCCTGCGTCACATCCGCGCAGGCTACTGCCACCGCAGTGCTTGTACAGTCACTCATGTTTTAAATGTCTGTTCTCGTTTCAGCTTCCTCTGATCCTGCTCTTCGGCTTCTCGATGTTCATCATTAGTCTCATTATCCCTTCAAGTAAGTAATCTTTTTATTGTATTTCGTATGAGTGGAGAAGTTACGAATCAATTTTTCACTAGCAATCAGTTTTCACTAGCGACGTAAACATAAGCAACATATGCAGACGCAGTAATGCACCAATCATTTGTGGTACTTGTTCTTATCTCACACTAGACTCTTCCACGCATGCTGGGTCCAGAAAATCCTGGACCCAGCAGGTATTGCGAGGCAAACACAAACACAGTTAAAAGGACATGAAATGTTTCACGATGATTCGAATGAGAAGTTCTCGGTAGATTTTAAGCAAGGCAGTAGGCCACTGAAATAAGTCGAGTGAATGATTGAAGAATGCAGCAAACGTAAAATACTGACCCAAAACAGAACGTAAAGCGACCCCGAAACGGTGACTCGGCAACATAAATTTTACCGCTAGCTTCGGTATCAGTCTAATACAAACCAAACAGTGAATCCAATAAGATCGAGTAGATTTATTATTCGAGTCGTTAACTTACGGTATAAATGTATGTAAGCTAAGGAAAGAGAATCGCTAAAAAGTTTGTACCGTGTATACATTATAAATTTGACTCGAGTATATTTAAACTTTTATACAAACCTATAAAACGTGACTGATAGCTTACACATCAACTTGGCCGTCTTGCTAACCCATGCACAGTCACCTGCTTTGACTTCAGCCACTGTATCGTCCTTTGTCTGGTTTATTTTAGAAAGCGATAGCTTAAAGAAATACTGTATTTTCCAATGCTTCTTTCTCCGTTTCGTGAACTAGCTGGCACTAAGAAAACAAGTGGCCCAGTCAGCAGAATCGGTTACAAGGCGGATAGACTAGCCAATCAAAATCGGTATACCATTGTTCTGTAACAGACCCTTTGCGTGGGGAAACTGCAACGGCCGAGCGGGGTCTATGAAGAGTCTAATCTCACACCTGTGAACAAGTACCGCTAATGATAAACATGGCACTGCGCATGTCTCTTGTTATTATGCTTAGATCGCTATTGAAAACCAGACTTTACTCATGCCGTGAAGTATAAAGGGCACTGAACACAAGCCATTGAGCTTTGTCTGCATGTGTACGTATTGTGCATGGAAGTCAGACCAGCAGAGGAACCCTGTTTCCCTAGCTTCAAAAACTTCCTATTCAGAACTGTATTTTTTTACTTGTCTTTTGTACTCATGGATCTACTATACATCCCTTACTCGCTCGCTAACTACTGCGTAAGCTTCCGGTTATGCAAATTAGATCTATATATAGGTTTCCTCTTCACTTAGCTAACCGAATACTCTTCAACGCGCTCTTTATTTGCATTTGCTGGACCCCTGTCTTTGAATGCACAAGGACAACCTTTGCACAAGACCACCTTTGTTGTAAATAGCTATATATATATATATATAGTATTACCAGCGCTGAATGCTTCTAACCATGTGAGAGAGTTTGAATTACAAAAAATTGCCTCATTAGCCCCGAACACCAATTTTAGCCGAGCTTTTGGCCAACAAGATCGGGGCATACAAATAGGATGGGAACAAAAATCGACTGACTCCGGTTTCCCGAACCCCGACGCGCGACGTTGCCATTCTCGTTCCCAGTGCCTCCTCACTGGGAACGAGAATGGCGACGTTGCCTGAAAAAGTGCTGCACCTGCGCGCGCACTGTTGAAACCAGCTGCTAGCCCAATCTCGTTCTTGGCGCTGGCCAAAATATTGCGGGTTCAGGGAACGAGACTGCTACTTGCCAAGGTTTCGATCCGGGCCACCTTGTGATAATTTTCTTCTTCTAAACCTTTTGCACTGATTTCCTTTGATTTGACCAGTCATTATTGTGTTTTTTTTGTTTTTATATAATTTACCTTTTTGTTCGGTCGTGACCTCGGTTCAGATAGTTGGGAGCTCCGATTTTAGGCATATTATTCTAAGCGGACAAAGCCCAAGAAAGTGTGCAAATATAATCGAGCAATGGACCTTTTGCAGGAATGCAATCACATGGTTCTTACATCTGACTTCATATAATTATTTAAAGACACTTGTACGAGATTGGTAGTGTTATTAGCAAAACCTGTTTGTAAATGCTATTTTCCACCTCCAATCGATCTTTCGGCCATCCCTTCATGTAGGACGACACGAATTGCTACCAAATTGTATTGTATTGTGTTGCGTTCTATTGTTGTATTGAATTGTATTGTGTTGTATTAGTCCTACATAAAGGGATTGCCGATCTTTCTGAAACAGCGTTTTTTAAAGAAAGCTTGCCATCCAGCATCCATGGCAACGCCTTTCCCATGGGAATCACGAGCTCAATTAATTCATTAACGAAGTATTATGTCAGCACGTGACTGTTTCTTGCAAAATGCCTATTGTTTATATTTTGGAGTGACATTGTCTTATCTTCATTCTCAGCTGACTATGGGATTCAGTTCTTGTACATACTGTTCTGGGGCGCAGCCGTGCTCTTCACCCTGTACGTTGTGGTCTTCTTTGGTACCGAGTTCGTTGACCAACCTAAACTAGTGCAAACAAACCTCAAGGACAAGAACGTTTGACTAGCACCAACACATCCATCAACATCCAGAAACTTCCACGCCTACGACTGGGTATAGACCGTATTCAGTAATGGCGGCTCTAATTAATGACAGAAAGTAAGAGAGAGAACCTTGTAGCGCGATGTGCGATGATAATGTCGAATAAAATCTATTTTTAGTAACCGAAAGCAGCTGAAGCAAAGTGCGTGATCGCGCGAAAATATTTTGCTGCCTGAGATTCTCTCTCTTACTTTTGCTCTCTTGCAGAAACTTCGGCATATTAAAAACGCGGCTACTCAGCCCTTTATGGCTTTCGCCGTATAACAATCTACACATTGAACTCTCAATAACTTAGTACTATTTTACTATTTTATCATAACAAAACTTCACACGGCGCACTTTATCCCATTCAACTCAAATTCGCCATTATTGAGCACGGTGTAGAACGACAAAGACCGTATGAAATGAGCCTATTAACCTGAAGAAAGCAAGGTTTTTTCTAACGTTTCGTGACCCATAGGACTATAGCGATGTTCACTGCACGTCATCCATTGTCATTAATGTCCAACCAGAGATCCATTGGTTCCTGACACAAAGCGGCCTTTTGAAATCATGGTTGGACATTAGCATAACAATTGTAATATTTATCAACACGAAACCGCTATTGTTTCCGTAGAATGGTGCGCGTGTTTCAACTTCAGTTTTGCTCGTGTTAAAGTGCCCCTAACTCCTTTTTCAATTTTTATACATATGAATCTTTGAAAGGTTTCGAGTACTTCTGCGAAGAATTTTTTGGCTTACAGAGAATACTTTATGTTCTACGCTTGTTTGAAATGGTGAAAAATTTGACCCTTGACCAAGTAAGAAAAAGCCTGCATTATCCTGCATGGCGCCTTGCTATCACAACAACATCGATATATAGAGAATATACACAGACTGTGAGTTGTTAGTAAAAAAAAACTAGTTATTTTAGACAAAATGATAAATATTTATCCATATTATTGCAAAGTCGAATGAATTGGATGACATAAGATCGGGAATCGACCCAGTCTTTTTCATACGCGGTCATGGGTCAGGAAAGGTCAAATTTTCACTATTTCAAACAAACATAGAACAGAGTATTCTCTGTAAGCCAAATATTTCCTCGCAGAATTACTCAAAACCTTTCAAAGATTCATATGTATAAAAATTGCAAAAGGAGTTAGGGGCACTTTAAGGGTGCCTCGCTTTGAAACATTTCGAATCGAGGGTACTGGAAACGAACGCCAGACACTATTTCCCAAGGTAGTGGGGTCTATTGTTGGATATATTCCTTTGAGGAAACTCTTCGGATTTGCAGCAATATGTAGCTGTCTTAGAAGAAACTTTCTAAATGAGACGGGGTTCAAAACCGAGGTTTTCCAACCCTTTCTCGCTGTATTTAGAAAGTTGCTTCTAATACGAGCTCCGAGTGTTAGAAACGATTTTTAAATGCTTGTCTTGGTCATGATTTCTATTATTTTGACCTGATAAATTATTAATGAATTGAGAACATAATTTTTAAATTTGCGTTAAATTTTTGTTTTCGTATTAATGAGCCCTAAAATGTAACTTGACAACAGTATTTCCTGGTAACTTACCATTCTACAAAACTACTCCTGAAGGCATCTCTGTGGAGACGGGCTTCCTGTGGTGAGAAGTACCGAAAACAGTATTGGGGTTTCCTGCAGAAGGTGCTAACTATGTCAAAACATTGAAAGATGTTTGAAAATATTCCCACTTGTTTTGGGTGGTCAGTATAGGGGTGGGGGGAGGGATTGGATTACTAAAGGTTTTTATGGGACAATATAGAATTAGATATATATTCACCTTTAATTAGTTAATTTTTGGGATATTTGTGTGTCCTAATAAATACTGACCATCATGTGCACCCTCAGATTTAAAGTTAGAGGCGGGAATCGTGTGCAGGGGTGGGGTGCTTTATACTCTGGACAGTGTATTTCTGGGTATTGATGGATGTGTTATAACGTATAATAAGCGGCGAGATCGGAGTTCGATTATAGAGGCCGTTTCAACCAGTTTCCTTTCCTATAATTCAATTCTGAATTAAACAAATTAAGGTTTCAGTATCTATTGATTACCCCGTACGTATTTATTCAAATCATTGTCACTGGAGCTAAGGAGCTCAAACTGAAAAACTTTATATAATAATCAGTCCGAAATGCACGCTCTGATTGGTCAAGAGCCGTGTGTTATTAGAGGACACACATGGATGGCGTCATGAACGCGCACAACCAATTTCTCAACTCGTTTTGATTGGATATTTTCATAGTTTGCGATTATTATATTATTATTATAAAACAAATAGATTCCATTTCGCTGTGTGATTGTCCTCTTCACGCTGTGACGTCATCTGTGCATCTAAGAGGACAGACGCATGGCAGAATGGGATCTATTAAGTATTTTGGCTTGGCGGCTATTTTCTTGGACATCAAATACCGAAAAGCAGGAGCTCATGAATTCGTGAGGCAGCATGTTCCCAGATCTAAGGCTAGTTTAGAATCCGGTGGTCGGGAAAAAAGAACAGTGAGAAGCCTTGTTAACAGTAATGCAATGAAACAATGTACAAGGCAAACAATGCTTCCTAATGATTTATGAAAAGAGATTGTTATTCAATATTTTATCGGCCTACCACTCGGGCTATGGGATTTATTCACCTCCTGTGTTCCAAAAATAAGCTGATTTGGGAACGTGTTTACTCGCAGACCAAGTATGGGCCATGGACGCTCCTGGTAATAGGCTCCTGCGAGAAGTTAATAGAATCACGTTTATTATAAAAAAGGCAATTTGTTGAGAAATTTTCAGATGAAATATAGATATATACATAAGTGACTTACGAATAGTATTACGATTAATATGAATATCATAGATAGTAACTTAATTATTTGGCTCGGTTAGAATATGTCAATGGTGGGCCTCTTGCAGGAATGCAATCACGTGGTCGTACCATAGTTAATAGAGTGGAATGGTTAGGAAACCCGGCAAACTTCAAAAGAGCTAACAAAGGCGCTGCGAGTGATGTTGGAAGAGGGTAAGACAAAAGATTGTGCACGGTCATAGTTCATTAGCGTTCCCTGAACTCACACGTTTCTAATGGCTGATTGATTAACATGTTGGAATTTCTATTGTGTTTTGTGCACGGTAATGGTTGAAAAAAGCTAACAAAGACATAACAAAGGTCCCTGAGTTCCATAACCATTCCACTCTATTAACTATGGTCGTACTGGGTGGCAAAGAAAAGCTAACTTAATGGACCTTTTGCAGCTAGGCATTCACGTGATTGTACAGGATTGTGCTGGATGGCAAAAAAATCTTAGTTCATATATTCAACGGCACTTGTACGAGATCGGTATTGTTATTAGCAAAACCGGTTTGAAATGCTATTTTTCACCTGCAATCGATTGTCGATCTTTCTAAAACAGCGTTTTAAAAGTGGCTTGCCATCCAGCATCCATGGCAACGCCTTTCCCATGGGGATCACGACCTCCATTCATTCGTTAATGAAGTATTATCAGCACGTGACTGTTAGCTGCAAAAGGCCTATTTATTTAAAGGCACTTGTACGAGATCGGTTGTGTTATTAGCAAAACCTGTTTGTATATCCATGGTATTTTCCACCTCCACTCGATTGTCGATCTTTCTAACAGTTGTTTGCCATCTAGTAAAACCTTTCCCATGGGGATCAGGAGCTCAATTCATTCGCTATTGAAGTGAAATATCAGCACGTGACTTGCTCCCGCAAAAGGCCTATTAGTTGTTGATTGGAATATTGACGATAGTGTCGTTTTCAGAGCTCCACAGCTAATAAAAGTGGTACCTGAGTACGATAGTCTGTATGTACAACTGTTTAAAGAAACTACGGTGGGAAATCTGCAGCCGGGTCATGGTGTTGCGCATGTGTGTTCGATTGGTCGCCGCAAAATAACCATTTCGCATTTCTTTGACAAAGGTTTCAATACGAGGCTCCGGGATAAATGAAATTTATCTTTCACTGGAAAATCGGACCATTTACAGACTTAAAGTGCCTATCACCCTTTTGCAATTTTGATAGCTTATGAACCTCCGAAAGGTTTTGAGTACTTCTGTGAAGAAAGTTTTGGTTTAAAGTGAATACTTTGTTCTACGCTTAAAACTTTCTTCACAGAAGTACTCAAAACCTTTCGGAGGTTCATAAGCTATCAAAATTGCAAAAGGGTGGTAGGCACTTTAAAAGAACTTTGTAAAAGGTTTGCGAAATGTCTGCGAATGTACAAATTTACATACGTTTGTTTACAAAGATTTTATAGAGTAAATTTATAAATTTTCAGACTTTTTTTAAAAAAATCTCTAAATGGTTCGATTTTCCCAGCGTTTTCTCGGAGAAAAGAATATATTTAATTTACCCCGGAATCTTATTGAAACCTCTGTCCGTGTCAAGTGAAGCAAATAGAGAAAGTGTGGACTGTTGGTACAAACTCCCCTCCCTCAATATTTGATTGAAATGATACGCTATATTTTCCTTGAAGATGATGTCTATAGGTGGGCGCTATGTTTGTAAACATCCTTTGTTTTTCAAAACTTTGAATGATTCGTTTTGATCTCCCCTTGTTTCATGAATTCATTGATATAGCCTGAGCGATTTTTGCTCGTCTTAGAATTGGGCTACCTGTGGCGCGCGGTCACAATGCCTTCCTCTCCTCGCCCCATTTTGACCGCGCGCCACAGGTAACCCAATTCGCAAATAAGTGAAAAACGACCCATAATAGCCGATGGCAGACTAGTGGGCATATGAATCAAGGGTTTGATTATGTCGGTGCTCCTATACACAGTAGTTTGTTGATCAGTTTTGCACATTTGTTAACCATCGCACATGTGCGCAAGGTCTCATGTGCGTAGGTTTATCCACAGGCAGCCCAATCTATGGGTTTGTGAAAATAGAAGATATGTATGGCGTTTTTATAAAACCTTTCAAATTGCCGTACAATGTATAAATAAACTTACCTTTTCGCTTCCATGTTGTTTCCCTTGTGGCAAGATCCATCACAACACTGAACAAAACGTTTTGACCCCCTTCCAAACCAAACAAAAACATCATGACCCCCTAGCACACAGTGCTAAAATGAAACAGCCCCCCCCCCCCCCCCCCCCCCCCCCCCCCCCCCCCCCCCCCCCCACTTTTCCTCTGTGTGCTGTTTAAAAATAAATGATAAGAATCACAGTTTCCTTTCAATGTTGATTGAAATACAAATCCAATAGCTGAAATTTAAATGCCTGGACCTGTCATAAGCAATTTAGGATTGGCTACCTTGTCAGGTTCACCTTTTCACTTGTTCAACTGTATTTTAAACATTATTGGAGGGGTCTTAAAATTATAAAAAATGGCATAAATACTGAATGGTCCCTAAAGCCCGTGCATTTATAATGAGCCTTTAAAAACACTCAATAGACCATTTTCTCAAGTATGCGCACGCAATATTGGCCCGCCAAATCGCTTTTTGAACAATAGCCGCCAATTCTTGAACAATAGCCGATAATCAGAACGAGTCTAACAAAACTCACGGCCCGCCAAGAAATACTTCATGTAGGCAGCTTGGATTTAGTATTGGTTGAAATAATAGAGAGGGTTATAGGAAACCACTACGTGATTGCCCACGTGAAGTATTTACCGGCCCGTGAAGCCTGTTGCGTGCGCATACTTGAGAAAATGGTCTATCCCATTCATTAACCCACTATTCCCTGAATGTCAAATCCCTCCCCGGCCCCACACAACATTCTTCATGACAATAAAATAACTGAACCGCTCTCAACATCAAAGGTAAATTAAATTCAAGCAACATAAACCCCAAAAAGCAATATATTTTAAGTCCGCCTGTCTTCAAATAGAACGCTACCGATGATTCTAGGCATATGTTGATCTCGTGAATATTTAGCGATATAATTGAATAAGGTACTGGCCTTTATAGCTTCCTAATGTTCTTGGCGTGCTGTTCCAAACTTCTTCAGTTTCCCAGCAAAAGGGGCTGTATTCCTGCTTTTCCTTTTCGTGGACCTCGACGTCTTTTCGTAGAGCACAAGTAAAGCTCCTGTCGCTCTTTTCCTAGCCTGCTATGCAGACGTATTTTTTCACTCTCATAAATTCGAAGAAAAAAGTAACGTCTGCTTACCCGAGCGCTTAATTAGTTTCCAATATGTACACGTACACCTCATTGTGTTATGGACCAATCAGATTTTACCTTCCATATCCTGGAAAGTGACGTAATGTTGCATTTAAAAGCAATTCAGACAATACATTTGCCATTGACCAATCATAGGAGAGGGTTCACTGGCGCGCCAATTCACTAAAGTTCTAACAATGGCTTTGATTGGGCAGAAAAATAAAACAAACGTGCTGACGTCGTGCTTGCATATTGGAAACTAATTAAGCGCTCGAGTAAGCAGACGTTACCTTTTTCTTCGAATTTATGAGAGTGAAAAAATACGTCTGCATAGCACGCTACGTACTCTTTTCCCGGAACTACCAAACTCGCCGGCGCGCCTTTTACTGAAACCATGTGGTTTCGATTCTAATCAGTATGAAATCCTGATTCGTCTCAAGAGAGTTACATCATCATTTACTTAAACTAACATTGTAATCGGCTTCGAAAAGAAAAGTTCTTAATTAGTATATTTCTGATCTTTGTTATTAAGCCGCATGTCAAAGCAACTCTAACTTTAAGGGCTATTAAAACATATTTAAATCGGCCGTTGCTTGGGAATGTTTGAAGCCTCGTAAAACCCAGATAATTAAAGAGTGGACAATAATTATTGTCAAGGTAACTCCTAGGGTAAAGTCTTGTAGTCTGATGACGTCACTTGATCAAAAGCAGAAAATTTCTAAACTCCAAGGATTTTTGATCTACTAGTAATTTATGAATATTTTCCGAACCTACGAATTAAGGCGCATAAAACAGAGCATGCGTTTGGCATTACGACAAATAATGAAGATTTTACAACACTTTTCAGTCCAATTTGAAGCTTTTTTGGCGAATGAAAAGCCATTTATTGTCGGTTTCCAAAATCCATGCTCGAATTTGTGGAGAACGTGGTCAACAACATTTTAACGGGAAAAAGTTTGGTGTTTAGTGAAAGCGCGCAAAATGTTTAGGATTTTTAGAAACCGGAAGTTTGCTTACCTTCATCGGCTTTCACACATCACTGTGTTGGTGGCGCCGTACGCTTCCCGTTACTTTTTTGCTCGGTACAAATTACTAATTATTCCCTTTCTCTACGGAGGTTCAAGTACAGTTTGGCGCCTTTCGAGTCCTGAACGATTCCTTCAAAATTATCGGACTGAGTTTCTTGTCAAGTATTATTTTCTTTCACACGATAAACCAAGCTTTTCATTTTCCAGAGACAAAAGTGCTAGCACCCGCTACGCCTTTCGCCGCCTTGCTCCGACTTTTGAACACTTTACTTCATTCATTCATGAAAACCTTTCGGGTAAACCACGAATAAAACTTACAAACATGCGTAAGTATTAAAACTATTGGGTGGCTGGTCACGCCGGACACGCATAAAACTAGCCTGAGAAAACAGCCGACTCATACCGCCCGATTCGGCTGTTTTCTCAGGCTAGCATAAACCGGAAGTCAAAATCACATCTGCTCCTGCGAGCATAGCAACGGTGTTGCGTAGCAACGTAATATATGCAATGGGGACTTGTACTGTTATCCACAATCCTTTGCGCGCGAAAATCTTTAAATCCGTTGTAAAATCGCTGTAGAGGTTTCAAATCTTAAAAAACAAACCAGTACAAGTGATGTTGCCAATACACTGTCATTGAAAACAAAAACGGTATTTCTACGTGTTATTTTAACCGTTAGATCAAAAGGTTTGTGCCGCCATCTTTTTCGATACGGTGGATTGCAACAGCTTGGCTCCAGACAACACAAACAACAAAAGATAACATGATATGATGACCTGCACTAATTCTAAAAGTAAAAAAAAAAACAGTACCAATCACAAAGATATTTACAGGAAAGCGCTTGAACGGTGTTAGTTAGGATGCAAGTGTAAATAGTTTTCATTACGTGTCGAGCATGCAGTACATTCTGCCATCATTATCATTTCTTTCAACTCGGATTCGAGAGTAGCAAAACTATGCTTGTTTCTCGGCTGAGAAACAACGGTAAGAAATAGATCTATAATAAAGAAGCCTTAGCCATGTATTATGCTATCATAAAACCCCCAGGGGGGGGGGGGGGGGGGGGGGGGGGAGTACACCAGTTGATGACGTAATATATATGTGCGACTGGCGCCTGCCGGGCCAAAAGTAGGGCAATCAGGGTTTTGGAGCTCCCTTTTGGGGGTCCAACAGGGTCAGGGTTTGAACTTCATGGTCGCACGTACCGGTACCGTACCTACCCATTTATAACATGTCCCCCCTCCCCCAGGGAACAATGAAAACACGACGGGCATTTCAGAACACTTGAGAAATGTTTAAAGCACAAGCCGAAGGCGCGTGCTTCTAACATTTCTCTCGTTTTCTCAAATGACTGGAACGTCTTTACTTGTTTTATGATGTAGATTTAAGCACGCGAATAAGGCAAACAATGTTCTATACTCTGATAAAACGCTGGTTTTGAGCCAATCAGAGCGCGTTATATCGTGGCTGTTGTATACTCTAATAAAACGCTGTTTTTTAGCCAATCAGAGCGCGTTATGTCGTGGCTGTTGTATACTCTGATAAAACACTTTTTAGCCAATCGGAGTGCGTTTCTTATAAAACTACATATCAATAATATTGCTGCTTTAAAACAGACATTCAAAATGCTAATTAGTGTAATTACATTTATTGTTGATTATTACAGAACATACAACATTATTAAAAGTGCATTTAAGAATCATACGTCTAAGTATATTTACATTGGTAGCGGTCATTATTTATAGGGTGGTAGGGGGTGGGTGATTTTTAGCCGTAATATTTGAAATTGACTAACCCCTCCTCGTAGCGTAAATTATTCAAAATAACCTCTCCTTCAGGTGCCTGAAAAACATTTTAACCTCTCCTCTTTTAGTAACCCCTCTTTCTATTGGTTATCAAAAAATACCAAACCCCTCCTTCAGCAACCCTTAAAATCTCGTAACCCCTCTTCAAATTCACCCACCCCAACACCCAATAAATAATGACCGCTACCTTAGCTACAGTCCTAATGGTATATCATGTAGGGAGTTCCAGATATTAAAAGTCCATTTTTGAATCATACGTCTAAATATATTTACATTAGCTAAAGTCCTAATGGTATCATGTAGGGAGTTCCAGATATTAAAAGTCCATTTATGAATCATACGTCTAAATATATTTACATTAGCTAAAGTCCTAATGGTATCATGTAGGGAGTTCCAGAATTGAATAGCAGAGAAAGTAAATTAGTGTCAACACGTTTTCACTCATTCTCACTCAACTCGAAAGCCTTTGCTCCTTTGGTCATTGCGCACTACCAACTATTTGAAATGTAATCTGCATTTATTTCTTCACTTTTTTGTCTTCTTCAAAATGTACTGTTGTGTTTATTTATGTAAATAGTGCGAAATAAAACTTGAAACAATTTTGAAATTCTCACGGTAAACCATGGCACAATAATTCGGGCCGGAATGTCCCAACGATGAAACTTTGGGTAGAGGGGTGCTGCCGAAACTCTCAAACCCTGACCCTATTTAAAGGGACTGTGTCACGGCGAGAGACCATTACATTAGATGTCCGGATCCAGGCCGGACACGGTCATTATCAGCGATTCTCATATGAACTGACGAACCTCGCGCACATGTGGGATGGTCAAAATCAAAGCAAATATGCAAAAGTGACTAACAAACTGTGTAAATATACAGTCTTCAAGTAAAATATTGAAAATACTTTCAATCAAGCATTGAGGGAGGGACGTTTAACCGCGGTTTGTAGCCAATAGGTCCTTTGCAGCTAACAAATCACGTGGTTGTACTGGAGAGCAAAAAATATCCGACTTCATTTATTTACAGGCCTTGTATGAGATCGGTGTTGTTATTTGCAAAACCTGTTTGTAAATGCTATTTTCCACCTCCAATCGATTGCCGATCTTTCTAAAACTGCGTTTTTGAAGATAGCTTGCTCTCCAGTATTCATGGCAACGCCTTTCCCATGGGGATCACGAGCTCAATTCATTCGTTAATGAAGTATTATATCAGCACGTGACTGTTGGGTGCAAAGGGCCTATTAACAACCACCAATCGAGCGATGACTCCATACATGCGCAGTACCATGACATAGCCCCTTTAAGACAAGAAATTTAGAAAATTCCATACCCTGTATAATATTATACAACCTTGATAGTATACCCTATCAAAGACTTGAACATGATTCGGTTGTCAGCCGCCATTTTTGTTATCTACTATTAAATAAATGAGCCTTTTATCTCAAGCACTTGTTTCCAATTACTGTACTGTGCAATATGTTTATTTTAACAAAAGAGAATCATGTGTTGACTCATGACAGAATCCGGGGGTGAAAACTGTGAAGTTCCCGTAAAAATGATAAAATCAATACCCTATTCAAGATTTCTAAATGATGTATGCTTATTTTGATACCCCTGTACAGGACAACAGACCATGAAACCCTACCCTGTCCAGCAGCACTTCCCCGTATAGGCTATATATTAAAGGGAGTAACCCCGAGGGCGGAATGTGCGTGTGTCAACGGTGTGAATGAATAAAATGTTTGACTAGTGTGTGCGCGAAGTGGTTAGCCTCACGGTTTGCTCAATGGTTAAGCTCCAGTTCCTCACGGTTAGCTCAGTGGTTAAGCTCCAGTCCCTCCTGGTTAGCTCAGTGGTTTAAGCTCCAGTCCCTCCCGGTTAGCTCAGTGGTTAAGCTTCAGTCCCTCCTGGTTAGCTCAGTGGTAAAAGTGCCTATAAGCCCAAGCCAGAAATCATTTACTTGGGCGCAAAAGAGTGTCTTAAATCTTTTTCAACCATTTTGGGGCGATTTATGGTCATAGTATTGCTATAAAAAGCACTACAAATCCTTGAAATTACGTCATTTAAGGGACGTTATGCTAATGAGTTGGAAATGAATTGAGTTGTAACATTGAATTTCTTAATTCATACAGTTGTTTTTCAGGTGTAAGACATTCCATACTTACAATCTTAGAGAATGATCTTTTATTAAGTGGAGCTGACATAAAAACAGAGCAAAAGGAACTATATATAGTTTGTCCCTTAAATGACGTCTTTGAAATTTGATTCCTTCATAAACGAAATTGACAAACTACAATGATTATTTTTCCTATGTCGGTCATTTTGTTTTCCACTTTGACTTGTAAATCAAAGATAACTGGCTAGGGCTTAAGGTCGGCACACGCGAAGGGACAAGTCCCAGGGACAAATCCCTTGTTGCGTACACACGAAGGGACAAGTCCTCTCGTGTGAACTAGGAAAAATCTTGTCATTTTGTCCCAGGGACTTGTCCCCTCAATTCAAACCAGTTTGACTTGAAGGGACAAGTCCCGGGGACAAAATTTTGTTCCCGCAACAATATTTTTCATAGTTCAGACGAGGGGACAAGTCCCAGGGAATTGTCCCTTCGTGTGTGCCGACCTTTATAGGCACTTTAAGCGCCAGTCTGTTGTGCCTGGCCAGACCAACACTCAGGGTCTTAAAATAACTGAGTATAGAAGGTACTGCCTTTGTGAAACAATCTCGTTCTCGAGCTGCAAATGGTTAGACCTTCACGTATTCTCGGATAAGGATATTAAAACGTCGGCCCATCAGTGGATGAAGAGCCACCTCGTGGATATGCCACTGATAATTAAACCATTATTTACTGTTAATTATATATAAAACAGCCAGCCTCAAATTAGTTCAAAAAGCCATTATCAAGTGACCTCTTTGCGCGCGAGACAGAAAACAGTGAATAGTTTGAGCAGCCAATCAGAGCGCACGAAAAGCACTATTCACTCGTGTGATATATACTAACAAACAGTTGTCGGAGATTGGCCATTGTAATACTATTATAATTATGCAGCAAGTGAAGCGTGGAGCGTTATGAGTGAAGTTTAATTAGTTCATAAGCACAGTGTAAGGTAACACCCAGACAACTATTCACAATACAGGGTGTGGCGTTAGTTATCCAATCAGATGTGGATACTCGATTCGTATGTACTTGACATGTAACTCAGAGACACAAAAAACAACCGGATTAGAGAGAGAGAGTGAGTGGGTGATCGAGAGACGGAGTGAGTGAAACATTGTGACAAGAGACAAACCGTGATTGTGATTAAACTTCAAGATCATAAACCTGTGAGTTATTGTTGATGAACGTGCAACAAGCAATTCACGACACAGTGGCGACCACGACGGGACTGAAATCAACGTGATTTAAGCTCGAAAGAGCGAAGAACCCAAACGAGACAAAATGGATAAGTTAATAGCTGATTTGAACAACAAGCTCAAAACGCTTAGCTTTAGACAGAAGAAAACAGACGATGTGCTCTCAAAGCAAGACAAGTTGGGCTTAGAGAGACATCAGACATCACTTCAATCAATACTGGAGACAATTACCGAGTTAAAGGAAACAATCGAAGAAAAGAAGTTTGGTAAGGGTGAAAACGAAGACGCCATCGCGGAATGGAGCCGAGAAATCGACAAATACTTAGAATCAGGAGACGACGCGATCAAGAAAGTGGCGCTTACACTAAAGGAACTGAGTGACAGAGAAAGGGAGGAAGATGCGGTTGAAAGACACAAACAAAATCTCAAATTCGAAAAGGAGTTGCTCGAACAGAAAGATGTCTTCAAACACGAAGCGGGGATCGCAGCCAAGGCTAGTAAAGGTACTCATTGTGCCGCGAAGTTACCGAAACTTTCGATTACTCGGTTTAGTGGAAGGCTGCAAGATTGGCTGTCGTTCTGGGGGAAGTTTAAGTCAGAGATTGACGCGAGCAAACTGCCCAGTCTCACAAAGTTTGGGTACTTGAAGGAATTGCTTGAAGACCACGTACGATCGGATATCGACGGGCTCCCGTTCACTGAGGATGGATACGAAAATGCAAAGGCTATCTTGGAAGCAGAATACGGTAACACAAGTGAGATAATAAACACGTATACGCGAAATATTATGGAACTCCCTTTTATTAATGGCTCGAGTGCATGGAAGGTAAAGGATTTCTATAAACAACTGCGATTCAATGTGCAAAGCCTGGATACGCTGGGTAAATTGGGCGACGTGAAAGGGAATGTGAGATCGACGCTGGACAAGTTGAAAGGGATCAAAGCGGACTTGGTGCGTGGACATGACAATTGGAGAGATTGGGACTTTAAGGATCTGTTGAGGGAGCTTAAACGTTGGATTGACATCAATCCTGTTGAGGAAAGCACTCCGGATAAACCGAGGCCTTCACCACATCGGCACAGTGGAACACAAAAGCAAACACCGCGTACCGCGTTATACAACGCCCAGAGTAAACAGGAGCCGCGATCCGGAAATGCTGCTGGCTGTGTTTACTGCGAGAACGACTCTCACAAATCGAAAGACTGTGTTAAAGTGACTGATGTCAAGGAACGAAAGAATATACTGGCGACGAAGAAGCTATGTTTCAATTGTGCAGCTGGAAAACACAGGGCCAATGAGTGCGCCAGCAAAGGCAGTTGTCTTGTTTGCAAACGTCGACACCACACTTCAATATGTGACAGCTTGAACGGAAGTGATCACATGCTTATCGCAACAGGAGACAAGCAAAGTTCTGTAACTTATCCTGTTGTTATTGTGAATATCGAAGGGGTAAAATGTAGAGCATTGTTAGACACTGGAGCCGGAAGTTCATATGCTTCAGCTGCACTTTTGGATCAACTGAAACGTCGTTCGACAACGAAGCAAATGAGGAAAATTGACATGATGCTGGGATCTACCACACGTGAAGTTGAGTTGTCAAGGATAGAAATTACTTCGTTGGATAGCAAATTCTCTATGGCTGTCCAAGTAACAAAGGTCAACAAGAGTGAACTGTTGTTTTTGGACAATCCACACTACAAAGATTTAATTCAATCTTACGCACATTTAACTGGCGTACACATGGATGAGCCTGGAAATAAAGACAAACTTCCGGTTAACTTGATCTTGGGTGCAAGCGAATATGCGAAACTCAAGATAAACACTGCACCTAAAATTGGCGAGACGGGAGAACCGATAGCAGAGTTGACGCGATTTGGATGGACAATTATGTCGCCGGGGAAGGATTCTGTTGATCTAACAAACATGCTGCTATGTCAAACTTCGCATGTAGATTATGAAGAGTTGTGCCGTCTGGACGTGCTGGGCTTGGCAGATAACCCGCCAAACGACCAAGGAGATGTGTACACTGAGTTTAAAGAACAGCTCACGCGTGACGAGCAGGGATATTACGAAACCGGGTTGCCATGGCGAGGTGATCATCGACCGCTGCCCAACAACAAAGAGGGGAGTCTGCGCCGCCTGAACAGTTTGGTGCGCAAAATCGAACGGCAAAACCTGACCGCCAAATACAGCGAGATAATAGAAGAGCAGAGGGCGACAGGAATCGTAGAGAGCGCTGAAACACCAGCTATGGGGAGAGAGTTTTACATTCCGCATAAACCGGTTGTGCGAGCCGAAGCAGAGTCAACAAAGTTCAGGATTGTTTACGACGCTTCAGCGAGAGCGTATGACGGAGCCCCGTCACTCAATGAGTGTCTACACGCAGGACCACCATTGCAAAACAAGTTGTGGGACGTTCTCGTTCGTGGCCGTTTTAATCCGGTAGCTGTGACAGGAGACTTACAGAAAGCGTTTCTACAGGTGCGAGTGAGGGAGAGTGACCGCGACGCAATGCGATTTCATTGGCGTCAGAGCGAACAGTCGCCGGTAGAGACTTTAAGATTTACCAGGGCCCTTTTCGGGCTCGCGCCATCGCCATTTCTGCTCGGGGGAGTTATTGAGACCCATCTCAGCAGTTGGGAGGAGAGAGAGCCTGAAGTAGTGGCTAGAATCAAGCGAGAGTTGTACGTGGACGACTTGATTACCGGAGCCACCTCTGTGAGTGAAGCGCATCAGCTTAAACAAAAGGCGACGGCCATCTTTCAAGACGCTGGGTTCAAGCTGCACAAGTGGCATTCGAACGTGCGAGGGTTAGAGTCGGTCGAGCCAACAATAGAAGCCGAGCCTACTTACGCGAAGCAACAGCTCGGGACTACATCAGGGGGCGATTGCAGTCTCTTAGGACTTGGATGGAACAGAGGACGGGATACACTGAGCGTGTCTGTACCAGAAGAGAAGGCGAGCCTTACAAAGAGAGGTGTCTTAGCAAAGTTGGCTAAGATATATGACCCTTTGGGTCTCGTCTCACCAATAACTCTCAGTGGAAAGATAATTTACCGTGCTGTGTGTAACGAGAAGATCGCGTGGGATGCAAAGATACCGCCGAACATTGCTAAGATGTGGATCAAATGGGAACGAGGGCTACCGCATAGCACTGAAGTACCGAGATCGCTCGTTTTACACCAGGAAGATATCCAACGGATCGAGCTACATTCATTTGGAGACGCATGCGGAAATGGTGTCGCAGCCTGTGTCTATGCAGTCATCGAACAAATGTCTGGAACGAGTCAAGGACTGATCGCAGCCAGGTCTAGGTTGTCCAAGCAAGGACTGACGATTCCACGACTAGAGCTTGTGGCCGGACACATGGCTGTTAATCTATTAAGCAATGTGAGGAATGCTCTGGATGGGCTTCCAGTGGTCAGTGCACACAGTTGGCTGGACAGTACAGTAGCTTTGTACTGGATCAGGGGACAAGGAGAGTACAAACAGTTTGTTTCCAACCGCGTGCAGAAGATCAATAGTCACCAGGGGGTGACATGGCGCCATGTTCCCACAACAGACAACCCAGCTGATCTCGGAAGTCGCGGGGGATCTGTGCAAGGAGCTGACTTATGGTGGCATGGTCCAGAGTGGCTTGCGGACCCTGAGTGCTGGCCAGCGGATATACTGAACGATCCGTCAGATGAGAGCAAGGCAGAATCCAAACTCGTGAGGCAAGTGCTGGCAGTCGCAGTGAACGAGGAGAACGAGATCGAGGCTGTGCTGCGGAAGTTCCCGCTACAGAAAGCCGTGCGTGTGTGCGCGTGGATGCGGAGGTTCGCCAACAACAGTCTTCGCAGCCGAGGGATGCAGCGGATTACAGGACCGCTGACCACAGACGAAACAAACCGACAGAGACTATTCTGGATAAAACAGGCCCAGGAGAGCTACGACACAGAGAGAGATCGCGTGGCGCTGAACCTACAGTCCAACAAGGAGGGGTTACTGGAGTGTCGGGGCAGAGTGCAGGGAGATTACCCGATATATCTGCCGGACTCTAGCATACTGGCTTTACGCGTGGTAGAGGAAGCGCATCTACAAACTATACACGGGGGAGTAGGTCTTACGATATCGAAAGTGCGTGATCGTTATTGGATTCCACGTCTGAGGCGAATGGTCAAAAAAGTGCGGGGAAATTGTCACGGATGCAAGCGTTTTCAGGCGTTAGCATACACAGCACCTCCACCAGGGAACCTGCCGACTACGCGCACTCAGGGTACCAACCCGTACCAAGTGATCGGAATGGACTACGCTGGACCAATACGATACAGGATATCCAAAGAACGAGAGGGAAAGGCATACGTCCTGCTATACACTTGCAGCCTGACAAGAGGAATCTATCTTGATCTCCTGCCGAACCTGGAAACTGAGATGTGCCTGACAAGCTTAAAGGCCTTCATCGCGCGCCGTGGGAGACCAAATAGAATCTATTCCGACAACGGCCGAACCTTTGTCGGGGCTGCAAAGTGGATACGCGACGTCGCAAAGGATGAGCGCTTACAAGATTACCTGTCTATCAATCAGATCAGATGGCAATTTAACCTGAGCCGCGCCCCGTGGTGGGGTGGGCAGTTCGAAAGAATGGTTGGTCTTGTAAAGTCCGCGCTGAACAAGACAATCGGGAACGGTGTACTACGCTGGAGAGAGCTGCAAGAAGTGCTGTTAGATGTGGAGATAACGCTTAACAATCGGCCGTTGAGCTATGCCGAGGACGACGTACAACTGCCGCTGCTGACACCAAACTCCTTGCTGTTTGCGAATAGCAATGTGCTGCCAGAACAACAACCACATCACATTGAGAATGCTGACCTGCGCAAGCGAGCCAAACACCTGCTAAAGTGCAAAGACGCCATGTGGAGCCGTTGGACTCGGGAATACCTACGCAGTCTACGCGAGAGACACCGCGCATGCGGCGGAGCTCAGGGAGACTCGCCAGCTGTCGGCGACGTTGTGATAATACAATCTGATGAGAAGAATCGCGGGAAATGGACGATGGGTATCGTGGAGAAACTAATCGAGGGCAAAGATGGGGTAGTACGCGGAGCGAAACTGCGCGCCGGGAAGTCCTACATGGAACGTGCAGTTCAACACTTATATCCGCTGGAACTCTCCTGCGACAGACAGGCACCTTTAGCACCAATGCAGATGAATGCACAAGCGGTACCATTCAGACCAAGACGAGACGCAGCTGCAGCAGCGCGCCTACGGGTTCAGGACATTGCTGAGAATGAGCAATAGGCTATAGGAACTATGAACTGATATGAACATTTCAGACATTTCGTTTTGTTAAACTTTCAACGCAATCGGTTATGGCTAAACTCCTTACTGGACATATATCTCTCGAGGAGATATATGGGGGGAGTGTGTCGGAGATTGGCCATTGTAATACTATTATAATTATGCAGCAAGTGAAGCGTGGAGCGTTATGAGTGAAGTTTAATTAGTTCATAAGCACAGTGTAAGGTAACACCCAGACAACTATTCACAATACAGGGTGTGGCGTTAGTTATCCAATCAGATGTGGATACTCGATTCGTATGTACTTGACATGTAACTCAGAGACACAAAAAACAACCGGATTAGAGAGAGAGTGAGTGTGTGGGTGATCGAGAGACGGAGTGAGTGAAACATTGTGACAAGAGACAAACCGTGATTGTGATTAAACTTCAAGATCATAAACCTGTGAGTTATTGTTGATGAACGTGCAACAAGCAATTCACGACACAGTATCGTTGTTAATTGGGGCGTTAAAGTGTTCTATGCGAAGGATGTCAGAGCTCAGTCCATCATTGCCTGCTCTCAGCACTTTACCGTGATTACATGAAGAGACTTGGGTGTGAGTACAAGAATGCTCTGGTTACTAGCCTGTAGGCCAAGAATAGAATCCCCAGGAGACTCTAGTGTTACGACCTGTTGTACAGCAATCTGGCATGGAAAAACAAATGAGTTGGTTAGATAAATGATCTGTAAAAGCATGTACATGTATTAGAGCGGATTTCAATTGAGTGTCGGAAGTGTTTTGGTTTTGCGTATACTAAGCTCTCCTATTGGCTGAGAAAGTAAACCAACCAATCAGAATCCAAAGTGAAACCAAACGCAAATTGGTGTTGGTGTTGCTTTGGTTTCTCATTGGCTCACAGGGAAGCCATTTATGAGTTACTTGTGATTACTCGCTCCTTTGATTGGCTGGCTGTGAGTAATTTGCGTTTGGTTTTACTACACTCAACTGAAAACCGCTCTATGTCTAGTCGATGGGCAATACATCGGATCCATGTGTATACTTCAGTACATGTAAGTATGCTTCAGCACAAACAGTCACGTGATGATATATGACTTCAATAACCAATGAATTGCGCTCATGATCCCATGGGAAAGGTTTAACTGGATGGCAAACAATCTTCAAAAACGAAGTTTTAGAAAGATTAGCAATTGATTGGGAGTGGAAAATAGCATTTAAAAACAGGTTTTGCTAATAGCAACACCAATCACACACGAGTGCCTTTAAATAAATGAAGTCAGATATTCTTTGCTATCCAGTACAACCACGTGATTGTATTCCTGAAAAAGGCCTATTAGAACTGACACACGTGAACCATCTTGGATGTGTCAATAATAAATTGTACCACATGTACAGCATAGCTGATGCCATGTGGTACAAGTACAATGAATAGCTACAAAATGTAGTTCCTGTAAAAGCTAGTGTACAGTAGGTATGCATCGGCTGAAAAGATAACAACTAAAAGTCGATTAAGATATGTGAGTAGCAGCTGACGTTGAGCGCTAGCCCTTCATCAGAGCAAAAGAGGAAATTGTGGGTGGAGAAATGGTTAAAGTGTTGAGTGTGTGATTACCACTGAGGAAGCATGTACTGATTATGGACCACAGGAAATTGACTGGTATATGCCTTGTCTGCCACGAGACCCTGTGGCTCTAGCTAGCAGCTGCTACTATCTTTTAAATTTAGTTCACAAGCTACATCTGTAGTCATTGCATTCAGTGGTAATTCTTGAATGCAAAACTGAACTATTGATTTGTATTTCTTTCCATTTGAGGTTTTTGCAAAAAGTGATGAATTACTGTCCTTACTGTCCTAGCAGACAACTGACAGATAATATAAAATGGCTGCTAATTTAAATGTTAAGACTTGGAGAGGGTTGGAAGAGGGTGTTTAAAATCGAATCATTACTCATCTCATATTTATTAATCCTTTTAGTCATAAAGACTGTACAGGATGTTACAAAAAGGTCAAACGGCCATAGTGGCAGGGAAAAAGAAACTTATATATTAAATTTAACAGCAAATATAACATATCTAAGGCCCTCTCCACACTAATCCAGATAAATTCGAAAACGCATCTTTTTTATTCATTTAGGCCTTCCGTCCACACTAAAACGGCTAAAAAAGGATATGGTTTAGAATTTATCTGGATCTTTTTGAAGACTTTCTCCAGGGTGTATAAATTTGAAAATGCCGGTTTTGTGTTTTAGTGTCGACGGCGACAAAATCGAAAACAATAGTGTGGACTGTTTTTAATGAAAATTATGCGTTTTTGAATTTATCCGGATTACAATGTAGTGTGGACAGGGCCTAAGTAAATACGATTATCAATAATACATGTAACAATAAACACAAACAATGATCTAATTACACACTTCATAGCATTGGGCTATTTAACTTTCTAGTGGGGAAAATACATTTGTACCTACATGTACATGTATAGCAGGAAGTGCTTCTCTCTGGAAAATATCTACTGAACCTGCTTTGACTGTGCTTATGGGAGATTATTCCACATTGGAATAACTCGTGGGAAAAAAGAACTTATACGCATTATGATAGCTGAAATATGCCAAAATTTGTGAGGATGGCTCGGGCATGTTCTATTATCAGCAACTCAAATAGAGTCAGGAAGTGACAAATAATATGAACAGTTTTATACATCATAGTTGCAGTATTTAGGTATCTACGGCATTCTAAAGTAGTTCAGTCTGTGTCTAACCTCAGTATCCGCATTAGCTCTGTGGTAAACATACACATGTCGCGTATGGTCACATAATACAGCATAATCCATGCTGGGGGAACAAGTCGAGAATCTCCTGTTCTGTTTGGATGCCTGTACAAAGCCTAGAGCATTAAAGGTACCAGTGTGGTTCCAGTTGTTGTCATTGTTATCTGAAACTGTCTTAGGCTGCCATAGCAAAGCATCAACATCATGACGAAGGCAGAACACAGGTAGAGTGTCTGGAGAAATAATGGTGTTGAACAGCCACTGGTTACTTGCCAGGCAGACCTGATAAGACAGACAATTCATTAATTTAAAAAATCAACATTATCTGATAAGAAACATGATGGTACAAAGTACAAGGTGCAGTTATGTACTAAACCGGTTAATACAGGTTTACTAGCTGGTAATACAACAATCTATAGCGTGGGTAACACACTGGCATATCAGTCCGTTTTTTGTGATCTACATGACTGTACATGTACAAATTAAAATGTAATAATTATCATGGTAAAATGACATCATAGTCATTGTATAATAAAGTTTGTTATATCCAATGTAGCCATACGTTTTCCAGATATACATGTAACGTGTTCCCTCATTGCTTTATTTATGGTCACCTGACAAGTAACAAAACAAACTGTATTCTGTGCAGGCAACAATTTTGAAAACTATGACGTCAGAAGGTGACAATTGCATCAATTGCTGCCACTGTTGTTGCATGCACCACTGGCTATACATGTAGGTAAAGGCAGAAAATATTGTTTACCAAAATATCTAGATCTTCATCAAAAGCTAACCTTTTTTAATGTTGCTCTTTGCTCAGTGATATACCAGAGCAATTTGGATGCATAAACAAAAGACAACACTGTGTTTGTGGCGGTAAATGGGGGAGACATTGCCCAGCCGATAGTGTGATAAGGCTGGCGTGATGACTTTTTGCACTCTAGCTGTTACATTAACACTGTAACCATCAGTGCCTTGGCCTTTTAATCGTGTACTGCTTTTGGCCAACTCCCAAAAGTATGAGAAATACGTTGACCCTGAAGCTTTATGTACCCAGACAAGTTCCTGTCATGTGACTAACCGATGCTACAGTCTGTATTATATTGATAGTAGATGTCACAAGCCTGGAATGGAGACATGAATGCTCCATTGAGTTACATGTACTGAATACGAAAACACCCAATCACATGTACCCTTAGAAATTGCTAGCCAAGTAACAGACAAAGTGGACTTTGGAGCGGGTAATCGCCAGACTAAACATACCAATGTGACCTTACAGCTCCATTAACTAAAACTAATGACCCAGATAGGGTGATTAATTTGACATTGTCAAAAGAAAGCATTCAAATTGGAACCAGCTCTAAAGAAACAAAATACATATTTATCAAGCATGAGAGTGAGAAGTTGGTAGCTGAAAAAAAGATGCAAGAAAGACAAAATGCTACTAAAAATGCCAAAGCAACACTGGCAGCATTTTGTGTTGAAAAGCAGCTTCCAGACGAGAAGTCATGACAAACCTTGCTTGTATCAGGTACATGTAGGTCCTGTATTTATGCACAACTTTGCCTCTAATAAAAGTTATGTCTATATAACAAAACACTTAATGACCGGTCACTTGGGAAACCAGCGAGTCTAATGTTTCCCTCAACTCTCTCTGTTTCTCTCAACTGGTTTCTCTGGAAACAAGATTCTTGGGAAACAAACCTCAGTTTCCCTCGGGGCCAGACATTAAGCATTTATTATTATCCACTAAGCCATGAAATACTAGGTTTTTCATGTGACGTGAAATATCAAAAAAGTAAAATTACATGGCTGTGACGTCACATGTTCATGGATGTAATGTGTAAAACCGAGTAGTTTATAGCTTGGTTACATGACAGCTGAGAGATATGGTTTTTATCTTCTCGTGGTGAATTTGAAGATAAAAACCATATCTCCATGCAGCCATGTAATACTGTTACATCTAAGCCACTGTGAACATGTGAGGCAAAAACATGTTTTAATTGAGTATCAAACATAACATGATTCGTCATCAAACTTTCAAAGTTTAAAGGCATGCTAGAAGAACTTTCATGCCCAAAATACCAAGTTTTGTTCTTCCCGTATCGATAATTCTCCACCCGTATCGATAATTCTCCAACCAAAATAAAATATCACCTTGTTTATCTTAAATATCCACACAACTGGAACTTGGTATTTTGGTCGTGAGAGTTCATCTACATTGTAGCATGCCTTCAAACTTCAAAAGTTTGATGACGAATCCTATTATGTTTGATACCCAATTAGAACATGTGTTCATGCCTAGATGCAAACAATGGTATAATAATATATATCCTTTTAGGATAATAATAATAATAATATACCTTGTGTGTGATATTTCCTGTGCTTGTGTCCAACCTCATAATGTACTCTATGTCTTCAGGGAAATCGTCACACCCCTCCAACTGCTGCTGGTTAAACGGCATGTGCTCTGCATTGGGATCAGTATCCTAAAATCAATGTTTATGAACAGCTAAGAGTCAGTATCTTAAACCAATAATACATGTATATCCATTCATGATAACCTGGAATTTAGACAAGACATTTTAATTAGTTTAATATATAGAACAAGATACATGTACAATCATTGTAAAACATATACATGTACATGTATTTAATATATAATTATCGATGAAATACTAGTGTATATTTCTTTCTAAAAAGTGATATCTTCACACATGAAGATATCACTTTTGAAAATATGACTGGCTTTCCAAGATTTCTAGCCTTTTTAGTAAGAGATTGGAACTGGTATTTCATCGATAATTTTATATTAAACAGAACATTACATGGCCGCTTGGAGATACAAATTTAACTTCTCGTGTTGATGAAATATCTTACTCGTTCGCTGTGCTCACTCGTAAGATATTTCATCAACACTCAAAGATAAAATCTGTATTTCTGCACAGCCATGTAATATCCTCTACATATAGAGCTATTTCAACTATACATGTATATAGGGAATAGGGCATTAGGGTATTCCCAGACCAAAATGAATTATGATTACAAGTTAAATGTAAAGAGATGTCCATTAGTTTCCTCCATCAGCAACCTGACACCACTTATCTCAATATTAATGATCAACCGCTTGAACGTGTTTCATCTTATAAAGTCCTCGGCTTAATGCTTCAACATAATCTAAAGTGGGTCAACAATATCAATAATATGGTGAAAAAGGCATCTAAACGGCTTCATATTCTAAGAGTCCTCCGCTGCAGTGGTGTTCCTCCTTCCGATCTTGTTCTGATTTACTTTTCGTTGGTGCGATCCATTCTTGAATATACAATGTAGTTGTGCTGTTTGGCATACCAGCCTACCATGTTACTTAACTGACAAAATTGAGCTTGTCCAAAAGAGAGCCTTATGAATCATCCATCCATATCAAAGTTACTCTAAAGCACTCACTCTATGTAACTGCTCTCGCCTTGATACCAGGAGGCATGAACTTTGTTCTAAAGTATTCAGGAAGCTAAAGAGCCCTAGTTCACGTCTCCACCACCTTCTGCCTGACACTCGAGTAAGCGCGCATGGCCGAGAGTTGCACAATAGCCAAAACCTTAGTTTGCCTAAGTGTCGCACCGAAAGGTATAAGAGAAGCTTTTTTCCTGCGATGTGTTTTAATAAGTCCTAACTAATTTCTTCATTTTCAATTGTATAATAATAATCTTAGCTTAACTTATTGTAGGATATTTTAACTCAGCTTGTAGGACACAGTAATTGGCAACGAGCCAGCCGAGCGAAGACGCAAGGCTGGCGAGGCGGCAGCATTATAGAGCCGTGCGAAAGTACTGTGCAGGCGGAAAAAATCTCGAGTGATCGAGAGACATGTTTGTAAGGTAAGATTACTGAGATTCCAATGACGTAATGGCAAAGAGGTCGATTGTCTTGCAACGGACCAATCGTAGCGCGCAGAGATTGTGACGTCAAGCCCGCATGGTTCTGATCGTCGATGCTCAGCAGCTTTGGCATTCATTGAGCGGAGTTGTGATCAAGTTTGAGGTAAGAAAAACGTAATTTTCACCTGCTTTTGTAAGTTTTATTTGTTTTTATTTCCAATTCTACGTGAGTGTACTAATTAGTTAAGTGCCATTGTGGTATATTTATCGAGCTAGCAAGCTCAACAATCGGCCAGCGAGCCAAAAGAGTACTCGGCCACCGTGCAAAACTCGGCCAGCGTGCCAAATTCGGCCAGCGTGCCAAATCTAGACAACGCCAACGGGCATAAAGCAATCAAAGAAACTGAGAAACCTCTTTAAACTGAATTCAATCAAAGCAAAGCTAAAACAAACGACAACTGTAGCAAACTATCGGCCAGCGAGCCACACGAGAGTAAACTCGACATCGGCCAGTGAGCCAACTTTGTCACTGCCAGCGAGCAAAAAGCAATCAAAGCAACTGAGATTTAACTTAACTTAAGCTTACATGTAAGTTAATAAAATTCAAAGCAAACCTAACGTTTAAGCGGCGAGCGTGCCTTGGAGAGCTAGCAAGCTACAATAAACAAAGTACTTTGTAAATCAACTGTCAGCTTGATCAATTCATTCCACTGTTGTCAAGCGTATCACATGTTTTTGGAACCACAGACTTTTTGCCCATTGGTGCAAACTAAAGTACAAGGTACATGAATCTGTTTCTTTAAGTTGCCAATTAGTATTTCTTTTGATTGCTTGCTCGTTGGCACTTAGCGGGAGCTACACCTAGTATATTTTTTGTAAACCGGATCCAGTCTCCCGGTGTAAATGATTGTAAGTGCCAGTTTCCCATTTTTATACTCTTAGTTTCATATATATTACTTGTAAAATATAAGGTAATTCACACGTTGTGCGATTTTATATTCAATAAACCTCTATTATTATTATTATTATTATTATTATTATTACAAGTGGGTACCGCTAACGATAATCATACAATGGTTTTCACCCCTCCCCCCTTATTTTTGCAAACTTTGCAGATCTTACACAAAATTCGCATACGATATGTTCTATTAATCATGTTTGTACCCAGACTATGATTTTGATGCTGCGACGTTATTAAATCCCTTTCTAATGGGGGAGGGTACTACTATTAACAGGAAATGCATAAGCATTTTCACCCCTCCCCCCTCAGTTTTGCAAGGTTCGCATTTCTTACCCCATATTTGCAACCAATATGTTGTGTTCGTCGTGCTTACTACCAAAACTATGATTTTTATGCTACAACGTCATCCAAGCCAATTCTAATGGGAGGGCACCGTTATTAACAGGAAAGGCATAGGATTTTCCACCCCTCCCCCCTCAGTTTTGCAAGGTTCGCATTTCTTACCCCACATTTGCAAGCAATATGTTGTGTTCGTCGTGTTTACTACCAAAACTATGATTTTAATGCTCTAACGTTATTGAATCCAGTTCTGGACTGCGAAATAGAAAATGAATCTTGTCCCAGGATGCTTTGCGGCCAAAACCAAAAGGGCGATGGATTTTTAGAGGTAGAAAGGAACATGGTAGAGACATGGGGTTTTCACCAAAGTGTTACCCATAGAAAACTCCAGGGGGTCTTCTTAATTTGGTTAACATTGATGTTCAGGGGGGGAAATGACAGCCAAAATAAAATTTCAAAATGGCTTAACCCCCCCTGAACTTCATTTGCGCGAAGGTTACATCAAAAATTTAATCTAGTTGGATGAAATTACATATGATAGGCTAGTTTTACTTCCCGTTAACATAGCGCAACATACCAAACATTAACACCTACAAGCTAAAAATTACAATTATTCCCGACCCCACTCCCCCTGGAAATGGTATACCTATTTGTGTTAGCAAAATGTCTCCGGAATGTCATTCATGACAAAACTGATCGGTTTTTAAGTTTTCACGTTCAGCACCGAAACACAGAATTGACGTTAACCAGTTGCCCAGGCCCCGCTCGGCCAAGCAAAAAGGGAGAAAAAACGCCTTAACCCCCCCTGAACTTCATTTGCGCGAGCGTTAACGCAAAAATTTCATCTAGTTGGGTGAAATTACATAAGATAGGCTGGTTTTTATGCCATTAACTATGCGCTAGATACCGAACATTAATTATTTATTTAATTAATTAATTAATTAATTAATTATTTATTTATTTAATGATCGTATTATTTCTATGATTATCGTTAGGAATTATTATTATTATTATATATATGTAGCTTACAGTTTATTTATCCATTTCTAGCCTGTGTGCAGCCATCCGATGTTTTAAAAATGCCTTTTAAAATCCCTAATGTCATATTCCCACTAATAGTACATAAGCCTGCTTGCAGGCGGTAGAGGGTGTTTTTTCACACAGAAAACGGATTGCAGAAGACGGATACCAAAGCAGGATTGAGACATCAGGGATCGAGTGACAAATGGATTGGGGAGGGGGTAGGGGGAAGAAGAAAGGAAATACGGCCTGCCCAGAAACTATTGATTTCTGAGTAGCTTTTTAAAATCCCATCCAATGAGGGATGGTAATTGTGATTGGCTGTAAATGTTGCGCTCCTATCAACGTCATGTCAAGCAGTTTACATCCATACATGTATGTCTCGATCGAGTCAGTCCGGCATGTTTACTTGTGAACTAGTTACATGTAGATCTATCTATTTTCATGGACTAGGAAACAATAATTATTTCGACACAGCTAATTTCATGTAAAATAGATATTTACTTAATATTCATCAACTTTGGTAAACTACAGTGTACATGTATGACTGTGATCTACAAGTCGTTTGGCACCTAAATAATGAGATCCAGGGTGCATTTGATTGACCATATTATTTCGGAATAAGAATGAATGATCCGTCCAACACTACAAATCACTTACATCTGGATTATTTTGCCACTGGAATAACAATATAAATGACTATTGTATCGATCCTGAATATTATAAATTATCTAATGACAGCAAGCATTCTATAATGTACATGTAGCGGTTACAGTGCAAAATGTGCCTCAGAACCAATGATTTACAGAGACTATTCCATATATTCCTATTCTGTAGTGTGGTCAGTTAATACAGCCTAATATTTCAAACATTTTACAAGTTCCTCACCAGCTTATCAGCAGTCAGGTGTTCCAGCCTGTCGTGTATCTCCTTCACTCTCTCAGCCTCTTCTCCCAGCAGTACATACTTTCCCTTTGAGTCACCAACTACTACAGTGCTCCAGTGATGTTCTGTCACTTGCTTCTCTAGAACCACTTCAAGACTTAATAATAATAAAAATCATACAGGTCATGCACATGTAGATGCATCTGTCTGTCTGTCTGTACATCCAGGGTGGGGGAGGGGGTACTCTCTTATTATATGGCCTATATGGGGACATGCCTCTGGAAAGGGTACAGTTTTTGGCCTCTGTCCTGAACAGGGTACATGTATAATTTCATGCCAATCTGTCCTAAACAGGGTCTGAACCTGTCCTAAACACGATTATCTCACCGGTCTTTAACAGGTCATCAGTCAACATCAGATCATTTCAGAGACTCCACAAGACCATTGTTGCCCAATCAAGCATTATATAAAGAACACAAGGGATGGACCATTTGACAGTTGATGGGGAGGGTACCAAAATCTCTAAAAAAATATAGAGCAAGCCCAGAAGATGCAAAAAATTTTTTTGCAAGGCAATAACCCTCCAAAACCCTCCTGTGACCTGGGGAGTCTGTATTTTGTCCCCCCTCCCCCTCCCCCCCCTACCCCCCTCCCCCCCTCCCCCCGATGTACATGTATATACCTTAATGCTAGAGTTTCAATCATTATTTTTGTATTGATTCCAGCACGAAGTGAAGGATTATTTTCTGGTGTTAAATTATTAAAGCATATCCCTGTTAACTGGTGTTGCTTTACATTACCTTTTTTACTTACATGTACCATACATGTATGTGACAAAAATAAAGTGCATGTACTGTACTGTCTTTTCTAAGCACACTGTTATGAAGTTACCATGAACCTTATGATATACAGTGTACTAGTCTATGAATATTTATTTAACTGATTGATATTTAATGACCTAATTAAAATATAGCACATGTATTACAGTACAGCCGTAAAATAAAAATTGCATGCACAAGAAGTGGCACAAGTAAATTCTTGCAACGCAAGAACATGCAAGCTGCCGCAAGAAGGCATAAACTAACTCTTTGCGCTTTAGACGCAAGAACTACTGAACCGCAAGAAGTTCAGGCTGGAGTGCAAGAACTAAATATTTTTAGCTTATCCGCAAGAAGTTGAAACGCAAGAAGTTGAAGTCTTAACGCAAGAACTGGTCGCTTCTTTGAGCTCTGGAAGGATGCAGCTGTTTTCTCAGGCTAAGATTTAAGTTTCCAACTTCAGATATTGATGTTCGACTTTAGGGAACCTTTTATTTCCCTCTTGGATCTAAAGATTTTCTAGAGTAAGATAAGCGAATATATTATGTACATGTATAAACCCAAGCACTCTGCTGTTTTAGCAGGCTGAAGTACAATGTAGGATAAATATTGATACACTCAAGGGAAGTGAAAAATTGATTGAGATACCGCAAGTTTGGGGTGCTAATAATGAATGAGTGTAAATCCAGGATCCTAAATCCAATACAGGGGAAACTGTTATATTAGTTAGTGATAGTATTAAAGATCATTATCATTCTACTACAAATCATGATTAACATGTTCTCATATGCCACGTCTTGTGTGTTCTTGAGCATTTTTGCATGTCTTTTTTTACCTTCTTACGCCTTCTTGCGGGTTGATCTTCTTGCGGAAATAACTTCTTGTGGGTCTGAAGTTCTTGCATTAGTTCAGTAATTTCAAGTGCAAGCTGCGCATGCAAGAACCTGTTGGCTTGCAGACACAAAAAGAAGTTCTTGTGTGTGCATTATTAAATGGGTGTACTACATGTACATGTACAGTAGCTGTAAGTGCATGAGCACAAAAAGGAATCACAAGTTTTTTTAAGGGTATTTTTGGTCAGAATTAACTGTTAACGAAGCTGACAACATCCCTGGAAGAGTTATTTACAATGTAATTAGGAATAAACTGACAGTTGGCTAATGAGATAGTAAAATTCACCTGTTCTCATCACGAGTCCATGTACATTCATCTGGCTTCACTTTGGCATATAATGACCCCCTTAATAGGACCTCACCACCAAACAGAGCAACTTCAATTTCTTCTGGTTTAATGTTACATATGATGTCTTCTTTATTTGTTCCATGTGGAAGGTCAAACCTTAATGTTACATCATCTTCATCCTGTGACCAGGTGTACAGGATGTCCGGTGTTTCTTCCTCTTTATCGTCTGTCCCATCAGACTCTGGAATTTTCTCTACAACTGTTTTTCCATGGCTGGATTCTTCACTTTCTGTCCCATGTCAAATACAAAGGAGGAATAACAATAACAATAACAATAATGATAATTAGTGATAAAATAATAATCAATTTTAATAATAATTTAATCATTTTCATATGGCAAGCTGGTCCATAGTGTAAATGGAGCATTGTCACAGTGGGCACAAATAACGGTACCGTAGAAATGGCATGGAATCTATACTTTGGTTCGAGGCTGCACGCAGCCTACATGTACATGTACATCATCGTGTATACTCGGACCATATGAAAGTTCAACCAACAATGTAATATTTAACCTCATAATTTGTTAAGTCTGAAGTGTTATTAATACCACTATTTCAATGTACCGTACATTGTAAAACAAATAATATTGCAAACAAAGAAAGACTTGCATGTGTACAGCAAACTCTGAAAAGGTTCATTATTTTGGGGGTCAATAACAATAATTATTCTTTTATAAGAATAACATATTGGTTAAGAAGAAGTTAAAACCTGACCTCAAAAACCAAACAACCAAATCACAAAAGTATATTACATATAATTATCATAACATGACCTAAGAAATTTCTGCAATCTGATTGGCTAAGAGGAGTGATATTTCAACGTAATAGTGAAATTACAAACTCCAAAGGGTGGTATTTCAAACTCCGGGGGCCACTCACGTACATGACGTACATGTAAGTGAGATGTGCAGCGGTACCATGTCTAGGTTTGAGCCCGATTTTGCAAACCAAGTCTTGTTTTGGAGCAAATCATCTATCAATTCTGATTATTTTCCTAAATTTCATGGAAATTCTGTTTAATAAGAATACCTTTATTTTTTCTTTTGCAAACTGGGTCGGGCTCTGAATACAACACCTCATATACCTACCTTTATTATACAAGCGGTGCCCCCCTCCCCCCCGATGAACTGCCTGAAATCAAACTTCGCTCTTTGCTAGTGTCAGTGTACCAGAAATTGACTTTTTTCACAGGTTAATTATAGCCATTTTCTCTCAGCTCCAGTCGATTATTAAGCCTTTCTTTGAGATTTGGCTGTTCAATTTGAAAAGCTAAATTATCTGAGTGTCAAATGCACACTTACAGGATTTTCACTTGTCATTAGCTCAAACTCAAACTGTAAAAGAAGTAAAAGAAGTAAACAAACTCGGTACACCAGTTGAGAGAACATCTGATGGTCTTTTTCAGTAAATTTCTTATTCATATTATATAAACAAATAATAGCATGATTAATGTACGTGATATTTGGTATAATAAATACCGCTCATGATATTTCAAAATTGTTCGTAATATCACTCGCGAAAGCGGCTTGTGATATTACGAACAATTTTGAAATATCACTTGTGGTATTTATGCCAAATATCACTACACATCATGCTATTACCTATACTAACATATATGTACACTTTATAAATAATTACAGCTATTAAAGAGGGACACTTAATGTTGAATTCTGGGTAAATAGAGCTAAATGACACAGAATAAGCAATCAAGGCAAAATCCAGGTTTGCTTTAACAACTACGTACATGTATACATTACTTAGAAAGTCTGGATTTGGAGCTACATGTACTGGAACTCTTTTCTTGTAAAACTGGGTTTGCAGTTCTGGACATAGATGAGTGCTTGCAGCCCTTTCTTTGGCAAAAAAAACAGAGGAATATCAGAGCTATCTATTCTGGACCCCATGGCTGTACATACATGTACATGTACCTACATTGTACCCATTTATCATACAAGCTACCATATGTGCCAAAGTCCCAAAGAAATACATGTATATGTTACAGGTCAAATTTAGTTTCAGGTCAAATTTATTTCAACCTAGGTCATTTTTTTTTCAACCTAGGTCAAATTGAATCAACTTAGGTCAAATCAAACTCAACCTTTCAAAATTCCTAACCAAGTATGACTTTTTCATAGTTCCTTGTGTTTAGGTTGAGGATGGCATTGCAGTAATTTAAGAATATATCAAGTTCTACTGTCAGAAATATTTTGCAATAAAAATACATGTAACTTACCTTGTCTGTGTTGTTCATTTCTTTAGTGGTTTGGTTTGGCTTACCCGGGAACTTATGTTTACTGATGGTTAGGGTATTTTTTAAATGTAGGGTTAGGATTTGTATTTGTTCAGGGATTAATTTGTTATTATTATATGATAATCTCCCGGTATATTATGTTTAGAAGTTATCACTCCTTTTAATTGAAGAAGGATTACAGTCTCTGTTATTTAGTGACTAGCTCTAATTAAACACCCTAAACTAGCAAGCACCCGTTGTTGACGGTTAGGGTATTTTTTAAATGTAGGGTTAGGATTTGTATTTGTTCTCATGCAGGACCATTGAAGAAGATTACAGTCTCTGTTATTTAGTGACTAGCTCTAAACACCCTAAACTAGCAAGCACCCATTCTGGACGGTTAGGGTGTTTTTAAATGTAGGGTTAGGGTTTGTATCAGTTCACAGGACAATTGAAGCATATAGTGCTTGCGTAGGGTGTTCTGCAGTTGCCCCAATATTTTTGTTACTTTGACTTTATTGTACTTAATGAAAAATAAGTCTTGTGCTGGGAAAAAATTGTGTAGTAGGTCTAAAGTTCACTCATGTTTTTGTTCACGTAATTATTGGCATTTTTTTTATATTGCGGAAATGTCTTGTCCTTCATGCGGTAGGTCCCTTTCTCCAGCCACTCTCACTTGAAAACTGTGGTAAATTCTCTATTATAGTGCATGTTATACTGTGATAAATTCTCTATTATAGTACAGGTGTATGTAGAGTCGTTCTATGAATGATTTTGGGGTCGAAAATGGTAAAAAAATAAAAATAATCGTGGGTTACGTTTATAGAAGGTGTGAATGGAAATTTGAGAAAACTAGTTATTAATGACCCAAATGGGCAGTTTTCTATAGTCGCTCCCAGTTTGAAAATCATTCCTTTTCTGCATAACTTCTTTGTCATGTTTAAGAGAAGCTGGTTTACTTCCATAATGTTCTTGTCAAACACCGATTCGAATAGTGGAGAGGAGAGTTATGCAGTCTATAAACAGTGTCGGAGATTATCTTCTTCCATCGCTTTTTACAGATATCGCTTCACTCTTCCATAGAAACGTTCTTCTAAATATAAAGTGAGAGGTGAAATCCTATTCTCTGGCTTTCTTTTAGTTCGCTTTTAAATTAAAGTCGGTTATCCCATTATATGTGTTTTAAATTATAAGGGTTTGTATGAGATTTTTAACGAGTATTTGGTTGTACCGTTAGGCCAGAAATACTGAAATAAAATCAATGAAAATTTACCTGAAGTCTTTATCTGTTCTTCATTGGGCTCTGTATGTAATTTCAGCGAATTCTGTTGAAATTTTACCCGTCGATCTCTCCAATTATATCCCGTTTCTAATCATGCAACTCGGCGATGTTTTCCAAGTCCGACTTTGTTAGTAGTGCGCATGCGTTGAATAAAATTAAGAGGCCGAGAGGGAACTAGTAACTAATTTCCATAACGAAAGCTATATTATTCCAAAAACGCGACTGGATTTCCAACGCAAGTCTCTGTGGCGCAGTTGGTACAGCTCTGGTCTTCCAAGGCATTCTTCCAAGCGAAGGATTGCAGGTTCGAGTCTCACTACCGGCGAACGAAAAAGTGAAACAAAAGTAAGTAGTCATTGAGGTGTCATTAATTTACTAAGTTGGTTATGGGGATTAGAGAAGAGAAAAGCGGTTAGGGAGGGGAGAGTGGTCAAAATATTTTGCAGGGGAAATTGCATGCCTACTGGCTCATGATTTTCAAGTTTTCTTCGTTCTCCCAACATACATGTTGTACCCTGCATGTTTATAACAGAGAACAAAGACATGAAAGTGTGTTATATACATGTATGTACATGTATTGCTTAATTATTATAAGTAAAATGACATGTATTACCTTTCACAAGATGAAATGGTCTCTCACTAGCAACCACAAGGGCTCCATTCCCTGGTTCAATAGCACCATACACAGGTGCACTATGGCCTTGAAAATGCTTCACTACTTCACAGGTAAAACTAGCTGATCCTGCTGACAAAACTTGAGAGAACACTACCAAAGTCAAATTCACAGTATGTGCCTTGTTAGCTGATATCACATCATCCTTTTCGATAATACTCAGCATTAGGCAACTAAGAGTTCCTGAGTCCTTAGCCTGTAGTGCATGGAGTATAACAAATGGCCTGTCAAATTGATAAACACACGAGACCTTCCATTCTGCATCACTATCCTCTGTTCTGCCTTCCGTGTGGACAACGTAGAGCTTGCCACATCCATCACCAACACATGCAAAGTTACTTGATGGGAAAAAGATGGTGGCATTGAGGCTTTCGGCCATCTCCTCAGGGGATGGGATTTTAAAGACACTTTCCACAGATTCTACTTCTTGGCCCTGGAAATGAGAGTAGGAATCAGCCTCATACTGTTAAATTATAGAGTTTTCAAAAAATTGCCATTCCTTCAGTTTTACAGTCTGACTGATACATGTACATGTACGAACCTAAAACTTGGGCTTTTTACTAATTTTGGCTTGCTCTTTCCATTTCTAGCATCCATATTGTTCTAGCACCATTTTTTTATTGACAGGCTACAAAAGTCATGTGACCAGGGCCTGCAAAGGGCCTAATTTACGACAGAATTTTCAAAGACTTCACATTATTGATGGTTTGAAATCTACAATGTGTCAGGAAACTACGAATGCAACTACATTTGTATCTGCATCATAATAGCCCCACTTACATGTACAAACTAAGTAACATCCACTGGATGTGGATGTTTAGGATGTGGAGGGGGGGATTTAGGATTTACACTCATTCACTATTATAAGCACCTCGAACTCGTAGTATCTCAATCAATTTCTCACTTCCCTTGAGTGTATCAATATTTATTCTACTTTGCCTGCTAAAACAGCAGAGTGCTTGGGTTTATACATACATGTAGTACATGTATATTTGCTTTTCGATTATCTTACTCTAGAAAACCTTTATATCCAGGAGGGAAATAAAAGGTTCACTAAAGTTGAACGTCAATATCTGAAGTTGGAAACATAAATCTTAGCCTGCGAAAACAGCTGCATCCTTTCCAAGCTCAAAGAAGTGACCAGTTCTTGCATTAAGACTTCAACTTCTTGTGTTTCAACTTCTTGCAGATAAGCTCAAAATATTTAGTTCTTGCGCTCCAGTCTGAACTTCTTGCGGTTCAGTAGTTCTTGCGTCTAAAGCGCAAAAAGTTAATTTACAATGTATGCATTCTTGTAGCAGCTTGTGTGTTCTTGCTTTGCAAAAAGTTACTTGCACCACTCCAGGCACGGCTGTTAGTTGTGTAGGGCATTAAGACCAAAACAGTTTTGTGAACAAGATTGGAGCAAAAACCATGTGCCAACATGGTGGCCATGGCTTTTGAAGATGAATCAAAGTGTTTGGACTTTCTAACTTTCTACATAAATTACAGAACCAACCAAACATGCAGATGTTTCCATAGACTAGGTAACAAGAAAACAATTTATGAGTACATGAAAGCTTCTCATCGACTACATTCAGTGCGATTTTCAACTGAGCTCTCGTACTTTTTATAGTATCGTAAGTTAACAAAAAAGGGTTGACGTTAGAGGGGCGCCTGACCTTAATGTCCAGTGAACGTTAATGTGGGGGCACTAAGAATACGTTGACGGACCCTTTACATATTATTTTGTATACTGATTGAAGATGTTCCTTTTTTCTCTAAATTTGTTAATTTAGTGCTGAAAATGGCAATAAGGCTTTCGAGTATGCTGTGGATCAACATTCTAAACCTAAAACCAAAACTCTGAAAAACTGGTCTTTCGTTACTGCCATGGGACATTCCAATAATTTTCCGCAACCCCCTATGGAAGGTATATTTTGGGATTTCTTTCTGGGCCCTACATGTACATGTACAGTCATGCAGCTCGAAAGTAAGTGTGCAGATGCCCGCGGGCAGACTTCAGGCAGACTTCAGGCAGTCCGCGGGCAGACTTCAGGCAGTCCGCGGGCAAGATTCAGGCAGACTGCCCATATTCAAGTTTCTTCCAGCTTCTATCGCACATCTACGATGTTCGAATGCAAACTAAACCTTACGCGTGTAAAATTTGTACCTGTGTATCAGGGTTAAAAGTTATTGAATCAATCCATTTTTACACCAAGCCATTACACGAAATAACTGTAGTGTCGAGGAAGTATGTGTATGTTGTGGTTCAATTATTACCTCTGGTACAAATATATTTGAACCAGTACAAATTTTTTGAACCAGTACCATTTTTTTGAACCAGTACCATTTTTTTTGAACTGGTTCATTTATTCAAGATTCTAAAAAGGGATATTTTTAATTTTTGGGGATTCATAAAAAAAGGGGTTTAGTTTTTTGGGGGGGAATTAAAAAAAAGAAAAAATTCCCTGTTTTTCCTTGTCCCCCCTGACTGTGCCACTTACATTTGTACCTTGACGGTCACCCATCCACTTATTAACTAACCTCGCCCGGTCGGGCTAAACTTGAGGCAGAATCACGAGGAACGCCTGGTAGATGATGATCCAGTCGATTAACGCACTGCGCCACAGAGGCGCTTGTTGATTTTTCCACCATCGTTTATTCTATAGGTGACTAATCGTCGAACCCAGTCCCTCTCCTTGTGCTAATTCGTTTCCATTCTTTTAATTTCATTCGCACATGCGCACTGCTAACAAAATCGGACTTACAATAAAATTACATGGACAACAACATGGACCCCTTATACAGACAAAGTTTGTGTTGACTGCGTTCTTTTATGAAAACTGCAGCAACTCAGGGGAAGTAAGAAAGCTAAATCCAGAAAAAATACATTGTTTATAGATTATCAGACAAACAGGAGACGATTTCCCCCGGGCGTAGAGGGAGGTTGAGTCACAGACATAATTACACGGAAAAACCCTACCCTGAACCATAAAAAAAACCTAACCGGTCAGTAAACAAGATCTTACCCACCTAGAGCTAGGGTTCTCAAGAAAAGCTCGCAAACTCAACCTCCCTCTACGCCCGTGGGAAATCGTTTGCCGAAAGAAACAAACTGTGTCAACCGAGCCGACTTTTACAGAGTAATCAAAAGGGCACCCAACGAAGTTTTCGGTTAAAAAGCTGTTCAGGAGAGTAAGTTAGCCTAAAACTTTCGGATTTGAAATAATTGTCCCTAGAAAATTGTTTTCTGAAATACTGGCTAGAAAATTTGTTTTCAATCCCTAGAAAATTATAGAAGAAAAGAGAGACTAAAAGGTTTCCCCTAAAATATTTGTACGTCCCAATTCGTCTGATCAATAGAGTCAGAACGATCCAAAAGAACCCCTAAAAAATTCGTACCTCCACAAAACTTTGCAACATGAAGTTACTTGGGCTAGAAAATTCTTGTTTCTGTTCTAGACTACTAACAATTTCGTAGGCCGGGAATATTTTGCCATAGTATTTTCGGTTGACGCGATTTCCACCTAGAAAATCCGAACAGCTAATAGCTTTCTAGAATACATTTCATGTACGTCAAAAGACATAGTAGACGCCTTAAAATGGCTAGATGAGCCGCAGACAACTGGTTTCAAACGAATTTCAAAAAGTACTCATTGGGTGCCCTTGACTAATCACAGCTGTGGCTGAGCTAAAAGAAAGCAAAAGAAAAGCGAATCACCTGACTACCATTGTATCTGGAAGAAGACTTCTACGAAAGAGCTAATAAAGAATATCTTAAAGTATTAAACGAGTGTAAATGATCTTGAAGTAACCCCTCGTACTTGTTTAGACAGCTTACCAAATGGAATAAATTCCCCCTTATAAACCACACGACACTACTCGCTGTTTTGGGACAAGAGAGAAGTTTATTCAAAGTAACAACGACCGGTCACTAAGGTGACAGAAAATACACGTGTGAATAAACCTCTCTGCCACCAAACACCCCATAATCCAAACCCTACTCCTAAAACACCCTAACCGTCAACAACGGGTGCTCACTTATTATTTTAGGGTTTTTAGAGCTATATATAGTCACTAAATTAGGGCTAAGTCACTTATAATGCTTCTTCAATGGTCCATAGAACTAATCCAAACCCTTACCCTGCATTTAAAAACACCCTAACCGTCAATTTAGGGTGTTAGTTGTATAGTTTGCTGTTTATATTCATACTAAAATACATCACTGCATGCGCAAAGTAACTGTGTTACCAGTACATTCCATGCAGCTATAAAATAAAAGATGAACACATACCTATAAACTTTAAGGTATTTTTATTCCAAACTACTTCTGTAAGAACTTTCTATGCTATTTTCTTACATGGAAAGCCTATCATAAACCTTACCCCAAACTACAAGTTCACACTTGTAAATAAAATTTGAACTGGTTCAAAAAAATGGCACTGGTTCAAAAAAATGGCACTGGTTCAAAAAAATGGTACTGGTTCAACAATTTTGTACTGGTTCAAAATTTTTGAACCAAAGATCAAATTGAACCACAACATGTATAAACAAGCAAGAAACTGTAGTCTTATAAATGTAAGTTTGCGTTCACATGTTTACCGCGCGAGATCAAGAATCCAAATATAATTCGGTAATAAATAGAAAATTAGAAAAGAATTCGGTAGGCCGAGAAAAATAACAACACTGAAATATTTTCTTGCTGGTGTGTTAAAAATTTCCACTTGAGTTATTGTGAAACACTCCATGGCGTTGTGATGATCTTGGCCACAAGCCAAACACAATGGTTTTTGACGGTCCCAAACTTCACACGGAACCAGAGTTTCGTAGTGCTTGCATTAAAATCTTCTCCCGGTGAGCTGGAACAAGCTTTTTACTTTTCCCCAAAAAAGGCAAAGCTTTACAGTAATACCCCGAGTAATACAAATCCAAGAAATCCGGATTAGGATTAATCCGACGAAATCCTTCTCAGAGATGGATCCTTACGTAGGAAAGCTGAAAGTTCGGAACTCCGTGACAGAAAATTAATGAAGTCATGGAAACAAATGATTGACGTCCACCAAAACGCAACTTCTTCGTCGGAGACAAATTTTTAAACGGGCGCGTGTCACTGAGAATCGCTGTAAAGCACTTGTCTTAGTTGGTTTACAAACACGAACGCCAGTGTTCTAAAATAGAACACAACTCTTGAAGTGAGACAATAATGGTTTGCCGCATATTTTCATTTAAAGCGGCCTTAGTCAGTTTACAAACACGAATGGCGGTGTTCGAAAATAGAACAACTCTTGAAGTGAGACAAGAATAAACTTTTGCCGCGTATGAGCGAGTCTGGTCGTGAGTATTTACATTTATTAAAACTGCTTGTCTTAAAATCAGTTTACGGATCCCAGTTTACAAACACGAAAGCCAGTGTTCTAAAATAGAACACACTCTTGAAGTGAGAGAATGTTTTGCCGCGTATGAGCGAGTCTATAGTCGTGAGTATTTTCATTTAAAGCGGCCTTAGTCAGTTTACAAACACGAACGCCAGTGTTCAAAAATAGAACACAACTCTTGAAGTGAGAAGAATGTTTTGCCGCGTATGAGCGAGTCTATAGTCGTGAGTATTTTCATTTAAAGAGGCCTTAGTCAGTTTACAAACACGAACGCCAGTGTTCAAAAATAGAACACAACTCTTGAAGTGAGAAGAATGTTTTGCCGCATATGAGCGAGTCTATAGTCGTGAGTCTTTTCATTTAAAGTGGCCTTAGTTTACAAACATGAACGGCGGTGTTCGAAAATACAATGTAGAACACAACTCTTGAAGTGAGACAATTATAAGAATAAACTTTTGCCGCGTATGAGCGAGTCTTAATAGTCGTGAGTATTTTCATTTAAAGTGGCGCTTGCCTTACTCAGTTTACAAACACGAACGGCGGTGTTCAAAAATAGAACACAACTCTCGAAGAGACACAAGAATAAACTTGTGTCAGCAGTCTAGTCGCAAGTATTTTTATTTTCAATAGTCAGTTTACAAACACGAACGCCAATGTCTGGCTTCTACGCTTTAAAATAAAAATGCTTTCGCAAAGAAACAACGTACGTATTAATTCAAAACTCGGTAACTTTTATACGGGTAATAGAACACAAAACTCGTTACAAATGTAGGTGTATTGCCCGAAGTCTGCCCGAAGTCTGCCCGCGGATTTGCCCGCGTGTCTGCACACTTACTTTCGAGCTGCACTGTATAGGAATCTTAATTTAGGTCCATAAACAATAACAAAATGAAGAAAAAGGGCTCCTTTTAGCCCTGTAGGAAAGCAATTTTACCAGTTTTTGAACCTGTCGGAAATTTATCTTCCCTGGGGGGGGGGGGGGGGGACGTCCCGAGCGGGGTTGGTAACGTTACCTGACCGCTGATGTACAGGGACACCTACGTTGTAATCCAACCCTAACCGTTTTACCTGACATATACATGTAGGGACGCCTGACATAACCCTAACCCATAACAGTTTTCTTATTTAACGTCCCTATATGTCAGACGTCCCTATACGTCAGGCACAGGCAGCCCAAGCTCATGATTTGTGGCTCTTACAAATCCTATGGTAGATTACGTGATCACTCGCGCAAGATTGATTGCGTGATAGCGCGCGCTAGAGTCACCGTTTTCTCCAGAAATTTTCCTTGTCATCTCACTAATAGAGTTTGCATTGATTTCTTATCGTGGTAAAATAAAGGTAATAAAATAACATTTTGCAATAAATGTACCTCGAGTGTCCTTTTCTTATGTCCTTGGGTATTCTCTGCTATTTTGGGCTAGTTTGGATCGGTTTTAGAGCGCTTTAGATTTTTGAGATCTCTCTCTATAATGAAATGACAAGGCTGCACAGTCCATTGAGCACATCAAATCACTCGAAGGGCAATAAAGCACTCTAAAATCACTTCAATCCTCGCCACACTCCACGAAAGGACGTACCGAATGTCTGTCTACGTTTATTTCGGGGTGGAATTGCACAAACTTATATTTTAGCCCTCATAAACGACATATTTGTGGTATCAAAAACCGCTATTTCAAAACCCTCGGATGCTGGTAACTTAGTCCCGAGACAGCGGGACGCCCCGCGGTTGGCAAATGCGATCTGATTGGTTGGTTGTCGTCACGTGCACGTGGGGTTTGTTAGACTCCACCACGTGACGATGACCAACCAATCAGAGTAGATCTGCCATCCACGGGACGTCCCGCTGTCTCGGGACTAAGTTACCAGCATCCGAGGGTTTTGAAATAGCGGTTTTTGATACCACAAATATGTCGTTTAGGAGGGCTAAAATGTAAAATTTTGGAATTCCACCCCGAAATAAACGTAGACAGACATTCGGTACGTCCTTTAGTGGAGTCTGGCGACGATTGAAGTGATTTTAGAGTGCTTTATTGCCCTTCGAGTGATTTGATGTGCTCAATGGACTGTGCAGCCTTGTCATTTCATTATAGAGAGATCTCAAAAATCAAAAGCTCTCTAAAACCGATCCAAACGAGCCCAAAATAGCAGAGAATACCCAAGGACATAAGAAAAGGACACTTGAGGTACATTTATTGCAAAATGTTATCTTATTACCTTTAGTTTTACCACGATAAGAAATCAATGCAAACTCTATTAGTGAGATGACAAGGAAAATTTCTGGAGAAAACGGTGACTCTAGCGCGCGCTATCACGCAATCAAACTTGCGCGAGTGATCACGTAATCTACCGTAGGATTTGTAAGAGCCACAAATCGTGAGCTTGGGCTGCCTGTGCGTCAGGTACGTTACCAACCCTTCTGAACGTCCCAATCACATACAAAATTACAATGATACATGTAGCTGTAATTCAACATTCTACTTCGTGAAGAGTACAATGAACTATACAAAATTAAAGCATGCAGTTAATATTACCCTGACAGTGGCTTGCTGCAGTTCGTAGTCTTCATCCACATAGTAAACTCGATCAGAACGCGTCGAGGTTTGCCACTGATCAAACACAAGATGGTTGTGCCTTCCAAAGGCGCGCACGTATTGTAATGAAAACAAATCATCCCTCGGCGATACAACATTGACCCCGGACACTAGGTTTGTTGAATTAACATCAAGCTGATCCGAGGACAGCTTATAACCTTCAAACTTAGGATCCAAAAGTGATTTGTCGGGACGAAGAGATTCGGTCGCCATCTTGGAGTTGACAAGGTAACCAGGCTTTGTCAATGATCGCAAGGAATTGTGGGCCTCTCCTTGGACTTTTTGGGCAATAATAACATTTGTATGCGATTTCTTCTATTTTCAACGTAAATGTTGAATTGAATACAAATCGACAAAACATGTAGGGTGTCTTGTGTTCCTTTGCTGGACCAATTTTCAGCTCTACAAATAGCTTGGGTTACCTGTGGTCAAACTCGTACCACCCCATGTTTTCAAGGAAATACAAAAGGGCTCTGTAAAACTGATTCCAAGAAATATATGAACAAAATAATTTTCAGAAGACTGTTTAATTGCTGGTGGTGTGCAGGCAATCCCTAGTGCTGGCGACTGATAATCCAATAAAAATAACCATTGTATACATGTACATCCTAATGAGTAGATTATCCAATCAGAGCCAAACCTAAACTCAGCATGGAAGTGAGATTCGAATGGCCAAGGCCCTTCTAACCTCTCTTATTTTATTTGTAGTAGTTTCTCCAAGCAAGGGACTCTGGGACTCCAGGCCAGTAACTGCATTTGCTAATTTACAAGGGCAATGTCCTGGGTTTTATTGTTTCTGCAGAAAATTCTCTCAAGGCAACCTCACACCTAAATTAAGTAAGGGAAGAGGTCAAAACAATGGTACTCTGGCGGAACCTAATTTTGATGGGAGGGGGGTTGTACCCGGAACCCGCCACCTATTTTGGCAAAATCTAGATTTTTGACCACAAATATCTTCTTGAATAAAATACTTATTGAAGAAGTAACTATATTTCTAGTTTCTACAGGCAGAGAAGAACGCGTGTCTGCATTAAAATCAGGTGTCCCTATTTTACAACACGAGAAAATCACCCTCGAAAAAAGGGGTAGGGGGTATTACCTACCACCCATCACCACCCCTGAAAAAATTGGGTCCCATTCGAAATCCATTGTTTTGACCTCTTCCCTAACAGTCCACGCAACACAATTCTATTGTTAAGATGCAATTTGATTTCCCCACTTTAGTATTTTCTGTTTTTCATACTGACAACTCATCAACCCTTAAATGATAAATTTCTGAAATTAAATCCACTAAAAATGCATTTTAAAGGTACATTTCTTTTGTGTGAAAACATTTCGTCCAATCAGAAGAGTCTAAAACAATAACCAAGAAAACGTTCAATTTAAAAATGTTCCCCATATTGAAAGTTCGTCATATTAAAAGTTACGAGTGTTTTCACTAGATGCAATTCAATGTTTAAAAAATGAGAACAAATAATATTCTTCAAGTTGAGATTTTAATGCCTAAGCCAATGAGGTGGAAGATTGAAACAATACCACAATTAGCACCTTTTTACATTCCATGCATAACATATGCCTACCTCTTGCACGGACCATTACTTAAGTTCCATGTTTCAGCATTTTGGAAAGTGAAAGTACATGTAGCTCTGCCTTTAATTATTTTGCAATGCTTTCAATTAGTGCTTTGCAACTCAACAGTCTGGAAAAATTGTCTGTGTTGAATAGTGCAGAGTTTCATTTTCAATTTTATTTTTAAACCATATAATTATGTTGTGAAGAAGTCTTTGGCAATATGGTTGTTGCCTGAACCAAACTATGCCATTGCCAATTTCTGTAATGTGATACTTCTCTTTTAACTTGCAAAATTTGAAGAAATGCACTTAACACTGTGTATTATTAAAAGCTTATATAATACAGATAAAGTCAAACCTATACTACGTAGACACTTGCTGAGATGCATGTTACTGTACATCATCACGATGTTGATGGATATTAACAATATTCCTCATTAGCTTCTCATCAGTCACACTAACATCCCAGCATACAGTCCAGTAAGTTTGCCATAACTTCATATTCTCATGCTCTATTGCAAATGTTAATTTGAAATTATTATTTCCGAAAGTATGTGTAATAAACTAAAACTGGATTCGCATTAGTCAGTCATGTAAGCAAATCCCAAAGTCAGACTTTTGAACTTTGCTTTCTATTACCTCCCGATCCCCCTCCTCACACCCAAAAATAAAACACGGAAAATGGTATATATATATATATAAACCTTTTTAGAACATTTATTTTCATAAACTCTGCATGAAAGTAGTCAAATATTATAACAGCAGCTTCAGCAAACAGAACTTAGTACACATAATTATACAAGAATTTTATAGTCCAGCTCTTCAGTCTTGACAGTTAAGATTTGTAGTGGGTTTTCTGTAAAAATAAATATTTATGCAGCTTCTCCCTCCTCTTCCTCCTCATCAAACTCTCCCTCCTCCTCGGCTGTAGCATCTTGGTATTGCTGGTACTCAGACACTAAGTCATTCATGTTGGACTCAGCCTAGAGAAAAAGAAGTTTATTTCAGTCAATATTTATATAATTAATATGTTTTAACAAGTAACTTGCCAAACCTGCAGTTAGTTAAAAAAACTATTCAAGGCATGCAGGAGACAAGAACACACAAAAAGAAAATAAACAAGTACTATAAATCAGTAAATGTTACATCAGCAGATGCTCTCTGCTTAATTGAAAACATGACTACACAATACTATAGAAAATTGTACCAGTAAATAAATATAGCAATTGAACCAAATTAAACTGTTCCATACAATGCTTGAATTTTGGTTTTTAAAACTAAACCTTTGTCAACCCATAATATTATGATCATCTGACAGTTTGACATTTATTGAAAAAAGTATTAATGTTGCTGAAATACAGAAATACGATGGAAAATGCAATAGGCAACAGTTACTAACAATGTCTATGCACAACATGTTCAAAGAAATTGCTACACACCTCAGTGAACTCCATCTCGTCCATGCCCTCACCAGTGTACCAATGAAGGAAAGCCTTTCGCCTGAACATAGCAGTGAACTGCTCACTGATGCGCTTGAAGAGCTCCTGGATAGCAGTGCTGTTGCCAACAAAGGTGGCAGACATCTTGAGACCACGAGGTGGGATGTCACAAACAGCAGTCTTCACATTGTTGGGGATCCATTCAACAAAGTAGGAACTGTTCTTATTCTGGACGTTCAACATCTGTTCATCTACCTCCTTCATGGACATGCGGCCACGGAACATGGCAGCTACTGTCAGGTATCGTCCATGACGTGGGTCACATGCTGCCATCATGTTCTTGGCATCAAACATCTGTTGGGTGAGCTCAGGTACAGTCAAGGCACGGTACTGCTGGGAGCCACGGCTGGTCAGGGGGGCAAAGCCAGGCATGAAGAAATGAAGACGTGGGAAGGGCACCATGTTTACTGCCAGCTTCCTCAGATCAGCATTGAGCTGAAGATAAAACAAATTGCAACATTAATACAGGCAGAGGTTTAATTAATGTTGAAAGTAGGCATCAGAAGCATTAAAAGTTGCTGTATGGCTACTAGAAGTTAATTAGCAAAATGAAGTAGATATTACATAATTTAACCACCAAGAAAGTAGCCAAGTACATGCCAGAGAGTTGGCTTACAACAAAACCCCTGCACAGATCTTTTTAAAATGTTCATGCTGGGAAAACAATGTTCTAAGAAGTTACATGTAGTTACCAGTGTCTTATTACCTTTTGTTCACTTGTAATTTTCATGTTGTTTCCCTTTTTTTAAATTATTTTTCATGTTTCTTTTTTTTTTACTTCCAAAACAAATAAAATAAATGCTTCAACATACACATTTAAAGAATGCCAATCTTTAAAAGGAGCCTACAACAACCTTTAATTTCAAAATATTGATGATTGTAACGATTGTAATGGTTCAAATGTGAACACAGGCTGGCAAAGCATTAATCCTGATTGGCATTCTTTAAAAAGGAGCCTACAACAACCTTTAATTTCAAAATATTGACTTTGGAGGTGCAGCATGCTGAAAAAGTTGGTCTTTTGCTTTCCTGACTAAATCTCAACTCCTACAGATCAGCAAAAGATAATATAGGATTCACAGGAAGTGAAACTGAAGCTCTTTTAAAATGCTATGATGTAGAGGTATTTCGTGTTATATAAATCTCACATACCTGGCCAGGAAATCTAAGGCAAGTAGTGACTCCACTCATAGTGGCAGATACAAGATGGTTGAGATCTCCATAGGTAGGGGTGGTCAACTTGAGAGTCCTAAAGCAGATGTCGTACAGGGCCTCGTTGTCAATACAGTAGGTCTCGTCTGTGTTTTCTACCAGTTGGTGAACAGATAGAGTGGCATTGTATGGCTCTACCACAGTGTCAGAAACCTTGGGCGAGGGCACAACACTGAATGTGTTCATGATCCTGTCTGGGTACTCTTCCCTTATCTTGGAGATGAGAAGGGTTCCCATACCAGAACCGGTACCACCACCCAAGGAGTGTGTCAGTTGGAATCCTTGAAGACAGTCACAACTCTCCGCTTCCTTACGCACGACATCGAGAACAGAATCGACAAGCTCCGCTCCCTCAGTGTAATGACCCTTCGCCCAGTTATTTCCAGCACCGCTCTGACCTGATCAAATAATATTTGATTTCAGATTTCTTTATTAAACACTTTTAATAAACGCCACAGGAAACAAACAATTTGATTGTGTTCACGAGCAACTCGAAATACTATAAAAAAGTATAGCGGCGTTTGACTTTATTATAATATAGCACTAGCAGGTAAAAGTGCAACGGCTCACACAGCTTCATGAATTTTGCATCATTTTCACTATGTAATGTCTCGCTTCATCAGCTTCAGGTGTGAACTTACCAAAAACGAAGTTATCTGGTCGGAAAATTTGTCCAAAAGGGCCAGAACGGACGGAGTCCATGGTTCCCGGCTCCAAGTCGACCAGAACAGCACGAGGGACGTACTTCCCGCCTAAAAAAATTGAAACGAGAAACACCCGTCAGCAAACAAATTTATGTCGCACAAATCTCAAATCCTGACCCCTTGTACTCCGCTATAAAACATTCTGCTAGTGAAATAAGATGGACAAGAGATACTTACCAGTCGCCTCGTTGTAGTAAACGTTTATTCTTTGAAGCTGGAGGTCGGAATCTCCATGATAAGTTCCTGTGGGGTCGATGCCATGCTCGTCCGAGATCACCTCCCAAAACTGAATCAGAGACAGAATGGAGAAAAACTAGTTTAGTTCCTTTTCAAAGCGAAAAAAAACAGCATTTTTTCCAGCTTACCTTCGCACCAATCTGGTTACCGCATTGTCCGGCCTGAAGATGTACAATTTCACGCATTTTGAATTATATCTTTATAGTAAAACTGCCTAAAGAACTGCAGTCATAATTTCACTTCTTCTCCTCTTCTGCTGCGTTGCGCCGGTATATATACTGCTAGCCACCATTGTGACGTCACGTGTTGACATGGTAATGTCAGGTAACTACACGCCTTTCATAAGTTTTACTTCCGGTTACGAAAACGAGGCTCCAGGTGGTTTGAAATCCAAGATGGCGGACAACTGCAAAGTCTCAGCTAGAAAGTACCTCCGAAAATACTCCCAAAAGTATGTTATTCAGTAAATCATACCTGTGTTTTGTTTTAGAATCACTGTATTTATGTCCATGTGTAGTCTGCATTATTTTAGTATATTGTTTAGCGCACAAAAAGTACTTTTCTACTTGATCAAGTCATTCGATATCAATTACTTAATTATATCGATTAATATCGATTTATCGATTGGCTTTCCGATGATCGATTTTCATCGAGGGACAGTACACCCGACAGGTTGCAAATCTAAAAAAAGTTTGCAGCTTACAGAGGACGATATTAATTATTTCAGGGGCATCTTTCCGTCGAAGATATCTAATCTAATTTAAAGGAGTCGGAAATATCTTCTGGCTAAAGTAAATTAGCCATTGTGGTCTAAAATTGAGGCAAAGTGATTTATGAGGTGTAAAGTAAATTTTAGTTTATTACTGATAGGCTGTTTAATAAGCTCATGTCATGATATCTAATGTCTTTTGCTATTTAATACAGCAAGTGAAGTGCTATCGATGGGAAATGTAACTACTGTTCACCTAACAGAAAAACAAACATTGGAAAAAGCTGGAGTCAACTGATAATTAAGATGCAGGCAACGAGTATACCGAAACAGCAGCCATTATACTGGATAACCATCCAGACATAGTTCCAGATAGAATATGGTTTATCCGTTCATAGTTCCCCAAAGGCGTTTTCGCTTAAATTTTGTACAGACTTTTACATTAATAAAGAATGATAGCAGGTTTTCCTTCCCCTATCCCTACCCTTTATATGGTAAATTCAATTTTTTCATACCCTTTTTTCACATTGTATACAATTCATACCCTACCCTTCAATGTATATTCCCTGACTTTGTATCACTTACATTATTGTGTAACAGCATACGGTATTGATTTTATTATTCATTTACCATTAAAATAAGTTTATTTGTAGTTAGAATATATCTAGCAAAGGCTTTTGGACACTGCTTGGGCTTTTTGAATGGAATTCAAATTTCTAACACTACCTTATTATAGGAAATTAACAATGCACGTTGACAACGCGAAGAAAATTTACGTTACACTAAATTAACGCGAATTTTTCAAAAGTTAGGTTTACATGCATTAAATTAACGCGAATTTTTCGATAAGCATCTTGCTTTATTTACTGCGATTTTCATAATTCTGCAAACTCGCACTTTACATTTCTGAACGCCAAACTGCGTTTTGGCTTCCGTCAATAAAACCTTCCAAGACAAGTGCACGGATGTTTCTAAGTTTTTTTTAAAGCCGAAAATTTGGGTTTGAAGCCTAACTAGACCCTATCAATTCAAAAGATCTTTCAAAGCCTCACGGTGAAATCACCAAGAGCTGCTCACTCGTTTGATTGACGGAAACCAAACCGCAATAGTGACTCTGAAGAGCCAATAGAGGAGTCATGAACTAATAAGGTTTTGAAATGAAATAAAGGTGCTTTAAAATAACAATGTTGTAAAATAGCGTGCATTAAATTTATATCGACATTAATTAAGATACATTAAATTAACGCGAATTTTGTAAAATCGCGTTAATAAAGTGCATTGTTAATTTCCTATAATAAGGTAATACGTTTTGTACAGAATATTCTTTTGTGCAATTATTGATAATTTGATAATTGTATATAATAAAAAGCTTAGCACAAACTGATTGTAATTAGTAGTGGTTCCTATTCCCCTATCGCTGCATGCTCTGTGTGGTATATTAGCTCACCCTATCTAGGGTAAAAATTAGGGTGCCAATGCCCTCCTTTCCCCAAGCAACTTCCCCCACTCCCTTCACTCTCATATCATCAGGCCACCACATTGTTATATCAGTTATTGTTTATTTAGCAGCTCTCACTTGAATGTATATGCATTCACTACTCATAATTGTCCATGTTTTTAGTGTTTTTCTCATTTCTGATTTTTCTTCACCTTAATTACCCCAAACATTCTGGGCTAAAACCCTGCCATCCATACACACATTTATAGGCATCACTCATCTTATGATTCCCCCAATTTCATGTGGACTAATTTTAATATCACCTTCAACCACCACTTAGTTAATGCCTATTCTACCAGTTAATAGTTTTAATATGTTTGTTACAATTTATTTAGTACTTAATGTTTTCATATTTTTATTGACCTGAATTGCTTGTATAGCCACTGTTCATAAGTGGTATTCCCTTCCCATATTACTGTTAGCCTCAATTAAACATTTATTTCAGTAAATGATATTTCTCCCTTCTCAAACATTATAAAAAATCATACTAGACCTGAAATATTTTAGAAGATTAGAAACCTGTGTAGAAACTAATATATTTTTTATTTCCTTGAAGAAGATAAACGAGCAGGTTTTTTCAATAGCGGTCGGTTGAATCTGTATTTTAATCGTTTGACTGATGCCCATTGATTGAATATCATCAACAGTCTTTTCTTCATTCTGGTAACTGTAGCTATCATTGTTTCCAAGAGCCAGAATTATTATGCTTCAAGATTTCACTTCTCTCGAGTACGTTGACACCAAGGGAACATATTTTGCTGGGAATGCCTGTGCCTAATACGATGCCTGATGCCCGCATACCGTAGAATTCCGGTTATAAGCCCTGGGCTTATACAACTTCGTAAGGGTTTTGGGTGGTTTTGGTTTTGGCTTATAACCGGGAGGGCTTATAACCGGGATTCTACGGTACTTCAAATATCACTTTTCTGGGTGCTTCTTGCCTCTTGGTGAAGCAGATTCATTGTTTGATTAATTGTTTCTGGGGATAGGGTTCTTTGTATTTCAGGGTATTGTTTTGCTTGAGAAGACAATAGTTTTCTTTGTGTTACATATGTGGTGATCTGTAACACCTAACTGAACAAACATAAGTTAGCCCGGAGTAGCCAATCGATGAAATCGATGATCGGAAATCCAATCGATAAATCGATATCAATCGATAAAATTAGTTAATTGATATCGATTGGTATCGGTCAATCGATGACCAATCGATAGTCACAGAAAAATTATCGATTGATATCGATTGAGCCTGACACGTTAATTTCGCGATTTTGGGGTGTGCTTAATTTTCGCGAATCTTCTAAAAGGAAACGCAATGGAATATCATGTTACTAGCGGCAAACTTCACCAGTAAACGTACATACACTGGCAAAATGGCACGAGCATCAGAAGGTAGTACAGATATGCTTTCCATTTACTGTATAGTGAAAGGATACCATAATTGTTTATTTGATGTGGCCGTTGCAGATACGTTTACGATACGTTACTTTACCTACCTAATCCTTTCAAAAATCGATGACAATCGATAGTAATCGATGTCAATCGATTGCAATTAAGGGCAATCGATATCAATCGATAAGGTCAAAAAGATTTGGTCCATCGATTGTTCATCGATTTCCAATATCAATCGATTGGCACACAGGCAGCCCAAGCTCACGATTTGTGGCTCTTGAAATCCTACGGTAGATTACGTGATCACTCGCGCAAGATTGATTGCGTGATAGCGCGCGCTAGAGTCACCGTTTTCTCCAGAAATTTTCCTTGTCATCTCACTAATAGAGTTTGTATTGATTTCTTATCGTGGTAAAATAAAGGTAATCAAATAAAATTTTGCAATAAATGTACCTCAAGTGTCCTTTTCTTATGTCCTTGGGTATTCTCTGCTATTTTGGGCTAGTTTGGATCGGTTTTAAAGCGCTTTTGATTTTTGAGATCTCTCTCTATAATGAAATGAAATGAAATGAAATTATAGAGAGAGATCTCAAAAATCAAAAGCTCTCTAAAACCGATCCAAACGAGCCCAAAATAGCAGAGAATACCCAAGGACATAAGAAAAGGACACTCGAGGTACATTTATTGCAAAATGTTATCTTATTACCTTTAGTTTTAACACGATAAGAAATCAATGCAAACTCTATTAGTGAGATGACAAGGAAAATTTCTGGAGAAAACGGTGACTCTAGCGCGCTAGATCACGCAATCGATCTTGCGCGAGCAATCACGTAATCTACCGTAGGATTTGTAAGAGCCACAAATCGTGAGCTTGGGCTGCCTGTGATTGGCATCGATTAATATCGATTTTAATCGATCATCGATTTCATCGATTAGCTACTCCGGGAAGTTAGTCATATTCCAAGCAACCGTATCAGCCATACTCTTTCTCAGGTTTGGGTCGGCTTACACTACAAATCACGTCTCAAGAGTTATTCCAGTACATAGTGTACACAGCAATGCAGTATTTCATACGGCGTGGGCTTTTTGTGGTACTGATCTGTGGAGATTTTCAACAAAAGTTAGTATCACGATTCACTGATCACTTTATTTACTTTTGAGACGCCAATATAACATGGTATTGCGTCTCAGAATACCAGCCTCTGATTGGCTCTTGCGCGAGCCCTTGCAGTTACATGGGTTCCAGGTCAAGGTCAAAAGTCGTTTGTTCAACAGCAAGATTTCTACAATTTCACCTTCAAAACACTGTAAATTACAAGATAAGCATCATTCAATCCTAAAGGTAAGGTTGGCATTGTAGTTTCCGTCAGAAATCTAACACTCTTATTCGCTAAAAGTACAATTTTCATAATTTTTGAAGAGATTTCAAAACACGTCGCGAAAGGTTTTCGCCACTCAAGCCGTGAAACCGTTGCCATAGATATACTAGGCGCCTTTTGAGAATTGAAATTACGATCAGAATAAGTTTTTGTGCTTCATTCTCTTCTTTCTTTTAACAATTCCCGACTTAACTGTTGAATCGCGACTCCGCCCAATACGGAATATATTTTCTCCCAACTGGCCGGCAATATAATTCGGTATCGCGTCTCAAAATCTCAATTAGTTTATAATATTTTAAAAGTTTCATCCGCGCTCTTTCGGTATTTTGCCCAAAACGTGGACGTTTTTCATGCAAAGTATCAGTTAATATACGGTGACTATACATGAACATAAATACAGTGACTCTAAAGCCAAATTCAGGTACGATCTACTAAATAACACACTTTTCGGAAGTACTTTCTAGCTGAGACTGAGCACTGGTTGTCCGCCATCTTGGATTTCAAACCACCTGGAGCCTCGTTTTCGTGACCGGTGCGACAAATAATTTGTGGTCTCTTCCCTGAACAGTCGACACATGACATTTATGTGATAGCCATTTTGCACAGAGAAAATTAATCAATTTTGATTTATTAAATAGTTGAAATAATCAGTTGTGATGTATGGTTTTCGTTGCTGAACGCCGGCTATGCGGTCCCAGTTGGCGACTATCAGCTCTAGGATGATACATTTATTTATTTTTATTTATTTACAACATTTGGGCGTAACGCCACAGGAAACAAACAATAGGACTCAAAGTCCCCTACGAGGCTTGTCTCCGCCAAACGTGGGACCTACGATTTTACGTCCTTATCCGAGAAGACGTGAAGGTCTAACCATTTGCAGTTCAGTTAACAAAGGCAGCACCTTCTACTCAATTATTTTAAGACCCTGAGTGTTGATCCGGCTGGGGTTTGAACCCACAACCTCCCGCTCGACAGACCGGAGCTTTACCACTGAGCTTTAATGAGCTAACCAGTTTGTTGGTTTAAGTTGTTTGACCTACAAAGCCACCGCGAAACCCATCCCCACTCCAGTTATTCATAAATTACCGAAATGCAACAAATATAAACGTTTTCTCGCACTCATCCCACAAATAAATTACTTCCTTTCACAAAAAACTGCGCTATACTGATCCGGCAGCTGATCAGCCCCCGGTATCAGCCGTACCGCTTGAAACGGTCTCCAAACCAACCCTCTCTGCCTTCGGAATTTGGTTTATAAAAGGGAGAAAGCTTTCTTACGGAACTAAAAGGTACTCAAATTCGTCAGCCAAACCATGATTCGATTCCAGATAATTCAAACAGGATGATCTGTGAAGGCAGTAATGGCTTTTATTATAAAAATATGGCAGCTCAGTGAGCGGGCAAGATGACTCTGAATGCTGCAATCTGATTGGTTGCTCAGCGGGCAAGATTTTTTTCAGGATTTTCAGGATTTTCCAAATTCGCTCACAACTCATCGCAAACAAATAGCGATAAAACCCGTACATTTTGAAAGAAACTAAACAATTTGTTACATGAAGGTGAGGACCTATGCAGCCAAATATAAACAATTAAGAATGAAAAGTCTGAAGACTACAGCAAAGCTGATATACAACGTAAAATTCTAACGCAAAGCACTACGGTTAGCTAGGCCTGACACGAAAAGCGCTCGGACTAGATTGCAGCCATAGACGAAATGAATTTGGAGGAGACAATCGCCAAGTTAGATACGGAGTTACAGCTCTTGGAGTTAACACGCAACAAAACAAAGAGCATCGTGGAAAAAGGAAACTTGGATAAGATACACCGTCACAAAAAAAACCTTGGGAAAATCATAACTTCGGTAGAAGATTTGAAGGTACAAGTTGAAAAGGCCAAACTACAAGCGGGAAACAGTTTAGATGAAGTCGAAAAATGGAGCGAGGAAATCGAATCAACTGTTGATGAAATTGACACCGAAATAATCAACCTAGGGCACTGCCTGGAAAAAGCATGCAGCTATAAAAGCGGAGAACGAAAAGCTAGAAAAAGAAGAGATACTCATAGCTCGTAAACGTGAAGAGGAGCTCAAGTTTGAGCAAATGAAAGCGAAACTGGTAGCAGAACAAAACGTTATGTACAAAGCCAGGGCATACAGAGAAGGATAATGATCGCGTGAAGTTGCCTAAACTGATAATAACTAAATACGATGGAACCTTCGAGAAGTGGCTTTCATTTTGGAACAAGTTCAAAGCAGAAATAGACTCAACCGATTTACCTGCAGTATCTAAGTTCGCATATCTCAAGGAATTATTAGAGCCTAAAGTCGCTGCAGGGATCGACGGATTACCCTTCACAACAGAAGGGTATGAACGGGCAAAGAATATATTGGAATCTAATTACGGTAACATAGATGAAATATTTTATCGCTACGTGGAAAACATAAGGGGGTTACCGTTAATCACGGGATCGCAGCCAGCAAAAATACACGAGTTTTACCAAACACTAACGTATAATGTACAATCACTGGAAACACTGGGAAAGCTGTCGGAGTGCCTGTCTATGGTGCGTGAGGTTTTAGAAAAGCTACAAGGCATTAAAGCGGAACTCGTGAGCGGACAAGTGGGCTGGCAAAGTTGGAACTTTTCCCAGTTGATACAAGCCCTACGTAACTGTAAAGAAATACACCCCGCCGAAATGTCAAAGAACCTCACAGAAAACAAGCCTCTACCACGACAGAGGAGTTTCCACGCTAAGGATTACGTTCCAACGCCAAGGGGATGCGTGTTCTGTGATGACGTGACGTGACCCACAAGTCAACAGAGTGCCAGAAGTTTTCAACACCTGCAGATCGAAGACGTCAATTACAGATAAAAGGTCTCTGTTTCAATTGTACCGGAAGCAAACATCGTGCCGCAAATTGTGGTAGCCGGCGATCTTCATTCAAACATTGCAAGCAAAGACACCATTCGTCCAGCTGTAATCAAGAACAAGTGAACGATCCGGATAATGGAGGTGCAGCATTAACGGCCACCCAAAGCGGAGAAAAGGTGTGCCATCCCATAGTCCTCGTGAAAGTGAATGGCGTGACCTGTCGCGCCCTGTTAGATACTGGAGCGACAGTATCATATGCCTCAGGTTACATACTTGACAGATTAAAACTCGTGCCATCTCGCACGCTCACACGCCGCATTCAGACGATTGTGGGCGTTGTTACAAAGCGAAACGAGACCTATGGTTTACAAATAAGTGACACTAAAGGGAACTTTGTTATTCCAGTGTGCGCTACGAGAGTGGATCGCGGGGAACTGTTGTCGGTAGACAATCCCAATTATGCGGAAATGATACGTAATTATCCACACTTGAAAGGAGTGCGAATGGAGGATATTGATACTAAGAGCATGCTTCCGGTTCACATCATCCTTGGAGCTAGCGAGTACGCTAAAATCAAAACACGTGAAACCCAGAGCACCGGAAGTATGGGCCAACCTGTAGCTGAGCATACCAAATTAGGCTGGACAATAATGTCCTCAGGTACCGAAGCGAACATTGACAATATGTTTCTTACTCAAACCACTAGTACCGATTATGAAATGCAGTGCAGATTGGATGTGCTCGGGCTCGAGGACACGCCCACCGGAGATCAAAGTGTCGTGCATACGGAGTTCCTGGAACAGCTCCAACGCAATCCGGAGGGGTGGTACGAAACAACCTTACCCTGGAGGGGAGACCACCCCTCCTTGCAAAACAACAAAGCTGGAAGCTTGAGACGACTGGGGAGCCTTGTTCAGCGACTAAAGAAAACCGGGAGACTAGACGAATACGATGCCATCATTCAGGACCAGTTGCAGGCAGGAGTGGTAGAGGATGCAGAGATGCCAGCCACTGGAAGAGAATTCTACATACCTCACAAAGCAGTTGTGAGAGAGAGTGCAGAGACAACAAAATTGCGGATTGTCTACGATGCTTCCGTGAAAGCTAACGACTCTGCGCTCTCCCTTAACGACTGTCTCGAGATCGGCCCACCTCTGCAGAACAAGCTGTGGAAGGTACTCGTGCGGGGGAGATTCCACGCCGTAGCACTCGCCGGCGACATTCGCAAGGCATTCCTTCAAGTGCGGATTCGCACTGAGGACCGAGATGCATTGCGGTTTCACTGGTTGGACGCAAAGGACCCCCAACGAGTGCGAACATTGCGATTCACCCGGGCACTCTTTGACCTGGGACCCTCGCCGTTCTTGCTGGGTGGTGTAATACAACACCATCTAGATGTGTTCCGAGATGAACATCCAGAGTGCGTAAAGGAAATCGAGCGCAGCTTGTTCGTCGATGACCTAGTCACTGGAGGACAAACTGTGCAACAGGTGCGCGAAATGAAGAAAGTTGTGACCGAGATATTCAGCAAGGCAACTTTTCAGTTGCACAAATGGAACTCTAACATGCGTGAGTTAGAACTAGATGAAATGCAGAAGAAAGAAGGGAGCCTGAGCTACGCTAAGCAGCAGTTGGGTGTCAAGTCTGGGGAGTGCGGTCTCCTCGGATTGAAATGGAACAAACGAACTGACACGATAGCAGTCGCCTATCCGATGGGCGTCGCCCAGCCTACGAAGAGGGGTATACTTGGCAAAGTGGCCAAGATATATGATCCTCTCGGCTTAGTTGCACCAACCACCCTTCAAGGGAAGCTGCTATATCGGGAAGCCTGTGACAAGAAGTGTGCCTGGGATGCACCATTACCCGATGAACTGGTATAACGGTGGAAGAAATGGGAGAGTAGTCTTTCCGAGCAAGTGAGCGTCACGCGGACGTTGGCACGTGTTCAAGAGCCCATCGAGGATATCTCCCTCCACGCCTTTGGAGACGCTAGCGGCAAAGGCGTTGATGTGGCTGTATACGCTGTTGTCACGAAAGCATCAGAGGTGAACCAGGGACTTGTTGCAGCGAGGGCAAGACTAGCCAAACAAGGACTCACAATTCCACGCCTGGAATTAGTGTCCGGTCACATGGCTGTCAATTTACTGACCAACGTGCGTGACGCACTACAAGAATTTCCTGTGACCGCACTACACTGTTGGCTTGATAGCAGTGTAGCCCTGCATTGGTTGCGTGGAGATGGTGAGTACAATTAATTTGTGAGCAACCGGGTTCGCAAGATAAAGGAACACGATAGAGTCGTCTGGAGACATGTGCCCACCCACGAAAATCCATCAGACCTTGGTAGCAGAGGCGGACCGGTGAACGAGGAGAACAAGCTGTGGTGGAACGGGCCAGAGTGGCTGGGTGATTGTGATAAGTAGCCGCCAGACATTGTAACCGCAGTTTGTGCAGAATCGAAAGCAGAGACAAAGGCGACAAAGCAACTATTCGCCTTGGCCACTTCAGCAGACGACGATTTAGACGACCTTCTCTCTAAGACTAGCTACTGGCGAGTCTTACGGGTATGTGCGTGGATGATGCGGTTCGTGCGCAATGCTAAAAAGCCGAAGTCCCAAAGAACTAGAGGACCACTGACAACCGAAGAAATTGAATCTCAGGAGCGGTACTGGGTTCTACGAGTACAAACAAGAAACACTGAAACCTTGGAGGAGGATCGTCTGCAACTAAATCTCCAAAGAAACGAGGATGGAGTACTTGAGTGTCGGGGGAAGATACTAGGACTGTATCCGATCTACCTCCCCGATACTTCAATTTATGCTGAGAAGTTTGTTCAGCACGCGCACAAGGCCACGCTACACGGAGGTGTGGGCCTTACTATGGCCAAAGTCAGAGAGCGACACTGGATACCACGCCTCAGGAGGCTAGCGAAGCGAATCATCAAACGGCGTCCCGGATGTAAAAGATTTCAAGCCATAGTTTATGCGGCACCGCCTCCTGGAGTTCTGCCAACTACCCGTACCGAAGGAATAACGGCATATCAAGTGATCGGGATAGACTATGCTGGGCCACTACGATATCGGATCTCCAAAGGAAGAGAAGGCAAGGCATATGTCTTACTCTATGCATGCAGCTTTACAAGAGGGATCTATCTCGATCTACTTCCCAACCTGGGGACCTCAGAGTGTCTAGAAAGTCTGGAGCGGTTCATAGCTCGTCGGGGACGCCCAGAGCGTATCTACTCGGACAACGGAGGAACGTTTGTCGGTGCAGCAAAGTGGGTAAAAGCAGTGATGCGAGACGAGCAGATACAGGATTATCTTGCAAAGAACAGAATCAAGTGGCAGTTCAACCTGAGCCGCGCCCCATGGTGGGGAGGACAGTTTGAATGAATGGTCGGTATAATGAAGGCAAGCCTCTACAAAGTAATTGGCAACGGTTATCTCACATGGAAGGAGTTGCAGCGTGTCTTAATCAGCGTAGAGGTTACACTAAACGACCGACCTCTGGGGTACGTGGAGGACGATGTGCAGTGGCCAGTGATAACCCCCAATTCCCTGCTTTTCATACGACCTAGTTACTTGCTGGATCCCCCATCCCATCTGATCGAGGATATGGACTTGCGCAAACGTGCCAAGTATCTGCGGAAGTGCAAGGACGTAATGTGGAACAGGTGGACACGGGAATACGTGCGCGCACTTCGAGAAAGGCATTCGAGCAAGATGGGAAACAAACGTGACACACCACAGATTGGAGACGTTGTAATCATCAAGGGAGGGGAGAAGAACCGAGGCAAATGGTCTCTAGGGATAGTTGAAGAGCTCATTACAGGAAATGACGGAGTGGTACGTGCGGCGAGATTGCGGGCAGGGAAGTCACATCTCGAACGTGCCATCCAACACTTGTATCCTCTTGAGCTTTCATGTGACAGACAAGGCGTCAGACCCAACAATACAACACTGAATCCGAAAGCAGTTGCATTCAGACCTAAAAGAGATTCGGCGGTGGCTACAGAACAGCGGATACGCCAGATTGCTGAGGCTGATCAAGAACATTGAACTGAACACTGTATCAGAACATTTTGTTTTTGCTATTATTTCCATGTTAGTTACCGTCAGTGCATAATTGCGGTGTTTGCCTACCCTGTAGTCAAACAGGGGAGTGTGTCGGAAATTGTGCTGTCATAATTATCGTATCTTAAATGTAACCTTTGCGTGAGTTGTAGGCAATGTATGGGAACTGATAAGACAGCGGGTCAGCATAAGGGCAGCGCGCGGATATACTGATATCAGTGGAATGCGTACATTCTAGTTGAGTTGAGTTTTAGTACAGATATCGAGACGTGAACTACCTTGAGCCGAAACGTGAATGTATACTATGATATTAAAGGAGAATATAATCGTGATTACTGTGAAGCTATCTCTATTTCCAACAGTATATCAGCTTTGCTGTAGTCTTCGGACTTTTCATTACTAATTTAAAACTATTTCTGCTTTTGCGTTTTTCAGCTAAAATTCAACTTTTTAGAGCAATTAATGCAGTTTTTTTTCAGCTCTCCAAGGTCGATGAAAACAACTGCAGCAAAAAAGACTGTTCTTTGAATGAAGCTGAATTCGTGGAGATAAATATACTATAGCTGTCACTGAAGGCACACAGAAGATGAAATGGCTGTGACTTTAAAAAAAAAAATTTGGCTACATCACAACGCTACTACAATCATGGTACCAAGTTATTACGGAAACGAGTAATAAACTTAGGGGCAACTTAGCCTTAGCACATGCACAGTTTCATCAAAGAAAGCACAGAGAGTCCCTAACCGATACTAGAATATTGGAAGATTGGATCGAAACATTAGTTTTGATGCTTGTGGTTTACCTGTGGTTTCTTTGCCGCGCGAGAGTGGTTGTGAATTTATCGTTGCCTGTTTGTTTTTATCCCAAAATTGTTCATTCGCAGTCTAAATTTCGGACAATAAAGTTATCTGGCTGTAAAATGAACCCGCTAAATGTGTAGCTTATTTATTATTCTGTAGTCTGCATTAGTTTTAAGACACCGGATAATGTTTTGAACGAGATTTAAGCGTTTGAGTTCACCGATTTCAACTTGCCGGTTTTCAACTTTCAAATATATCTTCCACAAATATGCACATTTTTGTCTCTAGATAATGCGTTCGGGTTCCTAATATAGTTGTCATTGAAACCTGGTGCATCTGAAGTAAAGTACAGGTCAGTTTTCATCCATAAAAAAAAAACATTTTTCATGTCGGAAAACAAACTGTTTTGAACGGCACGAGGTTGAGCTTCAAGTGAAAGTCGTCGAGTCTCAGTGATTTCTATTCGCTCTTCAGTTTACCACGCAATGGGTTCTCAGGGGCATTAAGGCATGGGTCTCAAACTATTTCAATATGGCCGCCGCAAATCAAGAGGGGGTGGTCTATCTCTTCGTGCTTGTTAGATATAGTCTTTGCACTTTTACAGATTACATAAAGTCACAACCTTGATACCTTGTTAAATTTGATATCCTCAAATTTCTACCGAATTAACAGACATTCCAATGATAACCAACTTTTCAAATTGGAGCACCGAAGTGTGCCCTAACATTGATTCATTGGCATGAAAATATCTATTATATCAACAACTTTTACCGACCTCCAGGAGGCTTTTCCCAATTTTCCTTAAAATTAAAGTTCAAAGGTCACATTACACGTTTCCATGGAAACTGTCACAACAATGTGTTAAGGTTGTGACTTTATCAAATATGTCAAAGTGTCAAGCATATATCTCACAAGCACAAAGAGATAGACCACCCCCTCTTGATTTGTGGCGGCGATATTGGAGACCCTTAACACCCCTGAGTTCCTGGCGCGTGCGTCAAAGTGGGATTTTATTCATTTTTGCCATATACCATGCTTCGTGTTTGGTTTATAATTTCGGATTTGGCCGTGCCATTTCCATTTTGCACTACCAGATCCTCTTCGGAGAGATCCACATTGCTATAGCGCTTGTTCACATCTCTAGCTCCCACACGTGTAGCGTGGTGGCTGGGGTTTAAAGCAGCTTTCGAGCTCGCTGTTAGAGTAACCAGATTCTGAGGCCTATGATCTAAAGTGAGGCTGACGGTCTTGGGGGCTATGCCATGCTGATGAGTCCTAACAAGGACGAAACAGCTGTACATGGTTGCCACTTTACCGGTAATAAGATGTGAGCATGCGTATTAGACGCTAACTACGTCATAGCGTGTGTTGGGTAGTGCTATGCTTCGTGTTTGGCTTATTGACCAAGCTTGTTCGGTCGAGATTGAGGAATATTGGCCTCGTTCATTTTTTGCGTTTTTATGGACCTCGATTTCGTCTCGGTCCATAAACACGCAAAAAATGAACTTAGCCAATATCCCCCCATCTTGACCTCACGCTTGGTCAATAACCTCTATTTATTTTGGATTCTCCGTAGGGCGCACCATTAGAAACATAAAGGCGGGGAGGGGGGGGGGGGGGGGGGGGGGGGGGGCTAAAAACAAAAATAAAAATCGTGCAGAAAAAAATCCTAGAAAACAAAGTAACAAGAAGAAAACAAACTTTGTAGGGTAAAACAAAATCGTGCACACCAAGGGGTTATGAAAATTAATTTTTTACAGACAAATGTATGGAAAACTGAAAACACCATTGCACGCTTCTCAGCACAGCTACATCCCTCAAATTTCGATCCGGTTAATCTTTTACCTGGTATCTTAAGTTTGTATATGAAGAATATTTCAGAAATTCGATTCGGCATCGGATTCCCATACACTGAACACTGTATTTAATTCGCGCCATGTTTGCACCCCTTTCAAAATGTCGGAATTTACCTCGTCAACTCCAAGGCAGAAAAGCTATTGAGATAAAAAACGACATGCTGAGCGGACCTCTTAGATAGTCAGCCTCTGTTTTATGTTAAAATGATTATGCAACTGTTATTGAAAAAGAGTATGGAAGAGAAAGAAAATTACGTCGAATTATTGGGAGCCGTCGCCGGGGGCTAATTAATGTTTAAAGGGATACCCGAGTGAAAAACACATTGGGGCTCAAAAGAATCTTCAACATGTTCTTTGTTCAGAAAATGTATTAAAATTTGATCAAAGGTTTTTAGTATTAAGAACGAGCACCTCAAAGTTGGCCCCACGAAGACATGGGCGCCGCCATCTTTGTTTGCATTTACGGAAGTGACGTCACTTCGTCCCACCAGCGTTCTCACTCTCTCACTTATTAGGTGTTTTTAGGATGATAAACGCCTTAACTGTACCTCACATACATTGTAGTTCTTATACTTATTCAGAAGTCACTCGAGTCTTTCAAGCCATGTTGTTTTGCTGTTATTAAATGGCAGTTACGAGACCTTGTTGTTCGTCTGATAATTTCTCGCCTTCCCGATGCTTTTCTTCCTCCTCCCAGTCTTCTGAACTTTTCTCATAATGTCGTCTTCATCATAATTCCGGTTTCTGTAAGAATTCCTCTGCAATCTCGATGAAAATATATCCACTTTAATTCCGAGTGTGTGAAAATCATACAAAGACAAGTAGCCGCGATACGCTGGTGGGACGAAGTGACGTCACTTCCGTAAATGCAAACAAAGATGGCGGCGCCCATGTCTTCGCGGGGCCAACTTTGAGGTGCTCGTTCTTAATACTAAAAACGTTTGATCAAATTTTAATACATTTTCTGAACAAAGAACATGTTGAAGATTCTTTTGAGCCCCAATGTGTTTTTCACTCGGGTATCCCTTTAAGTATCGACGAATTCCGGATCGAATTGGAATTTAGGTTGGTTTTTGAAGAGGAAGGAAAACCGGAGAACCTGGAGAAAAACTTTCGAAACAAGGCTAGGCTAGGCAACTCCATAATCCGTTGGCTCTTCATACTATTTAGAGAAATTCGTAAGGACAGACAAACCGGCATTGATATCAAGAGATTCTGCCACATAAAAGATCTGATAAAATACAAATACAAGTGTAGGTGTATTTTCATGTTTGTCTCGGTTTAGTATGAGGGGCTGAATGGGGTTAACTGATAACTGAGAAATGGCCAAAAATTAATACTGTTAACTGAGAATTTTACCTTTTTTTAGCTGTTAGCTGATATTTGTGAGATAGCTGTTACCTGATATTTCATTATTTTTTATTAAAATGACGTAACGTCACATGCTATTATTGGCTTTTCGGATGGTTTTCGACAGATTTGATCCAGTTGATAATAGTCAAATATTAAACATGACACATCAGAGTTATCTGATACTAGAAAAATCTATTGAATAGACAAAATGTAGTGTTTGATGTTGAATTAGCGGTTATTATTCATTTCATACCAGCAAATATGTATTCAAATCAGGTTAGGCTAGTCTTTTTATATAACTTAACTGATAACAGCAAAATTTAACTGATAACTGATAAATAGCTAAAAATTTAAATTAGCTGTTAACTGATATTGGTACCCCCCCCATTCAGCCCCTCTAGTATTGGGATAAACACTGGTATGATCAACTAAAAGTCGATCAAGGTATGCTAACCGCCGTGGGGAGCGAGTAGCAGCTGACGTTTATTTTTATTTTATTTTATTTACTTCGGCCATAACTGAAAGATACAAAATAGAATAAAGTAAAATATACAACAAACAAAAGATAGAGGCCAGGAGAACTAATACAGCGTTAGCCAATTACGCTGGTTTCCTATGAAAAATAAAATTACAATAAATATCCTGGCTAATTACAATGACTTAATTCAACCTACATGTAAAAGCAGCATTTAAGAGCGCTAGCCCCGGCTTTGTCAGAGCAAAAGCAAGGATTGGGATAGCTCGGCCTTTATATGTGTATGGTAAGCGTTTTATTTCCCCTAAAGTAACGAGCACCCGAAACTTGCGATCTACCCGCCAACGGAAAGTAACGAAGGGATTAGACGACATGCAGCTATTCCAGATTCCAGGCATATGAGGCTTTGAAAATTGTTCATTCCCCGTGAGTAATGGGATTTCTTTGACATTTAATAGGTCATGTGAGGACTGTTCTTCGTGTTCGCGGTACTTTTAAGTCAACTGGCAACGATCTATAGGTGGATTATTTGAGCGGACTTCTCGAGGTATATGAAGTGTGTTCGCCATTGAAGTTTCCTTCCTTGTCAGTGAGAATAATAACCTACATGTATCACACGTCTCCAACTAAAAGTCACTATTTTACCTGAATTCTTGCAATTAAACAACTCAGAGTCTTTATTTAACCTCACTAATTCATACAAATGAACCACAAGGTTTTCGTTTTGAATGACTTTTATTCAATTGACTTTACAATCATATGTTTTTAGGTAAACATGTTCAAATCCTTTGAGAGTGAGTGCTACCTGTGTTTTCTCACGAAAATTTCAATTTCTTATACACAACAATGGCGATAGATGCGTAAGAATTATCAAAGTGATTTTGGCACAATTCATAGGGAAAAGGACCCGTTTCAAAGGTATTTATTTGGCTTCAAAATCATATCATTTGAATTTCTGTAAATTTAGATCACTGAAGCGTCGGTTATTATTTCCTCGATTACCCGGCTTTGAATTGAGTGCGTATTAAGGGTATTTACTAGAGCTTAAAGTGCATATGAGCCTTCGTGCAATTTTCATAGCTATGAACCTCCGAAAAGTTTTGAGTACTTCTGCGAAGTTTACAGGGATTTTCGTTCCCGAATTTATAAACATGTGCATATAATATTTTAGAAGACCCCTGTCAGATCAGAGAACTGAGTAATCGGGTCATTTCTACTATACTTTCGAGAGGTTAATAAAAATAAACAACAACACAACCACAATCAATTGGCTAAAGTTATCATGTTCAGTTTAGCTACTTACATTTACAAGCTATTGTCTTAATAGTGTTGATCACAGATCACTTGTATCTGGAGCATGTCGCATAATATGTGATAAATTCCCGACCAAAAGCCGCGAAACTCCTCTCAGCTTTAGAAAAAAAAAATCTTGGCATTTCACTTTTGAAACCTTTGGTTTACACAAAATAATAGCTAAGGTTTTGCCAAGTCAAAACTCCGCTGGTCGCTATCTTGAAAAACAAGGAAATGTTGTCCACTGTTCACGTGACCAGCACAGTGCAATGTGATTGGTGGCGAATAGGACTTGAAAGAAGGTGCAATCTCAATGGTTGCCGGCGCAAAATCTCAACACAAAAAATAAAAATAAACACTTACGATTTCTGACTCGTGCCGGCGAAAGGCCTGGCCAGAGTAATTAGGATTCTGTTACAAAATACAGTCGAACCTCCGCTAGCGTAGAGCTCTGTCCGCTTACGGGATCGAGGTGTCCGTTAGGTCCCAAGTGTGGATACAGAACTGCTAAGACAACGGAAGATCACAGGCTGCCCAAGCTCAAGTTACGAAAATATAAGAGTTTGTATGGGAGCGTAGCGAACTCCGTTTAGTAGCCAGAAATAATGTAAAATATTTGAATAAAATAACTTATCTTGCCACTGTGATGTCTTCTGTCGTGTTTCTCTCCTTGTTGGGTTTAGGGGCTCCGAGAAACAAAAATCCCGGCTGAAATCGGCTTAAAGTGCCAATGAAGCTTACTTTTTATTTTAGATATCAATTCTAAATCAGGTGAATAGTAGAATGGTACAATATATTTTGCTTTGAATGCTGTGCCGCTGAGTTAAAGAGGTTTTAATATCCAAAATGCTAATTACATGACGTCAGGGGAGGCATCTGCAATCATTTCTTAGTGGTTGTGAATGGGCGTTTCTACTGATATAGGAAAATAAATTTCTAACATCATTTTATTTCAACCATGGGTATAACACTGATAATTTAAAAAATGTGTTTAATTGTAACAACAAATTTTGTATAATAATTGATGCCTCCCCTGACGTCATGTAATTAGCATTTTGGATATTAAAACCTCTTTAACTCAGTGGCACAGCATTCAAAGCAAGATATATTGTACCATTTTACATAATTCACTTGATGTAGAATTGATATCTAAAATAAAATAATAAGCTTCATAGGCACTTTAAAGCCACCCAACAAGGAGAGAAACACGACAGAAGACATCACAGTGGCAAGGTAAGTCATTGTATTCAAATATTTTACAGTATTTCTGGCTAGTAAACGGAGTTCGCTACGCTCCCATACAAACTCTTATATTTTCGTAACTTGAGCTTGGGCTGCCTGTGGCAGTGTCAGTGGAGTTGTATGCGGATCTCTGTGAAGCCGGTGCGGCGAGATATTGTGCAATCTAACTAATGCAAAAACCGTATACAACTGATCAATCCTGCCAGACGTTGGATCAAAGTGTAGTCTTCGGACACTTTATCAATCTAACTAAACCAGATAGAAGTCCTGATCAAACGGTATATTTCCTAAACCAAAACTGGTCGCTTCACTTGTTTTATCATCGTCCGAAAATAAATTTTACGGAATATCCTGCTGAGACCTGAACAGCAGTTAAGTTAAGCTAAACATTGGGGAGCCAGGATGCGCAGTGGTTTAAAAGTGCTTTGCCAACGCAGCGTTATATGTGCATGATTGAGTATGTTAGTATCTCGCTCTTGCTCCGAGGGTTTTTATCCGGGTTCTCTTCTTTACACTCAAAATATAATTTTATAAGATTAGTTTGATTGCATGGAGTGCCTGTGCTTTACCGGCACAGGTAGCCCAATTCGTGAGTTATCGAAGAGACTCGACTTATCTTTATATGGCCGAACTTTTCTAAACATAAAAAATAACACCATAAACCAATATTATCAAGTAAATCGTACAAACAAAGAATAAACGCACGGTATGTTTCCTAAACCAAACTGGTCACCTCATTTGTTTCATCATCGTCCGAAAATAAATTTTACGGAATATCCTGCTGAGACCTGAACAGCAGTGACATTGGGGAGCCAGGGTGGCGCAGTGGTTTAAAAGCGCTTTGCCAACGCGGCGTCATATGTGCAAGATTGAGTTTGTTAGTATCTCGTTCTTGCTCCGAGGGTTTTGGGTTTTTATGCGGGTTCTCTCCTTTACACTCTTTATACCGTCAAAATATGATTTATAAGATTAGTTTGATTGCATGGAGTGCCTGTGCTTTACCGGCACAGGTAGCCCAATTCGTGAGTTATTGAAGAGACTCGACTTATCTTATGGCCGAACCGCTTTTCTAAACATAAAAAATAACACTGTAAACCAATATTATCAAGTAAATCGTACAGACAAGGAATAAACGCTTTATCAGAAGTCATTATGGACTTCTGGCCGACTGGAGATGATTTGAAAAAGAAATGACTAATTAGGCCAAGTAAAAAAAATAACATGTTCCGGCCAGTCATCCCTGCGCGCCGCTTCCGTTTTCTTTTATTTGTTATTAAGTATCGAGTCTGATCTAGAATAAACTGGTCAGGAAATATCGTGGATTTACTTCATGAACTGTCAGTATAAAACATGACAGGAAAGCTCACCAAGCAGTAACTATATGCGCAAACATACTGGAGGGTATATCGCCGGGTTCTCCGGTTTTCCTCCCTCCTCAAAACCCAACCTAAATTCCAATTCGATCCAAGAGGTCGTCGGAATACTTAAATATAAACCTCTGACTTGGGAGACCCGGCAACGGCTTCCTGTATCTTCGACGTAAAATAAGCCATTTATTATTATTTTTACATCAATATCAGAATACACTAGCTAAGAACAAGAAATAAAAATATATCCGAAACAATAGAAAATAATTGAAATGGCCGCACCTCCTTTTTTTCCTTTAAATTCGGACGACATGCTTTTTAGTTGGCCTTATGTTCTATTATATTGCATGCATCACGTCGACTTCAGTATATATAAAACATTTTTTGTTTCTTTAATTCTTTATCTGTGCGTGACTTAATCTCCTTCGAAGCCGCCAATGCGTGACTACGAGTGAAATTATTTACATTCGAGTACTAGTGAAAATCTCGAGCAACGGAAGTAAATATAACATCATATCGAGGCAATATAATTGCCGATAACACAACCACCGGTTTCTGGTTCCTGTTTTCAAATTTCATTGTGAGGCCTGCAGTTGGTTTGAATAATTGATATTAATAGTGTAGGCTGTGTTTTATCAATGGCTGCTCTAAACTTCAACGGCGGATATCTATAGAAGAAGAAATGAAGGAAATAAGGAGCTTTTGCCCGCCTCTTCCGCTTGTTCGATCGCTGTTGTGATGCGAGAGATAATAAACGTTCAAGTTGGACAATGTGGCAACCAAGTTGGCTATAAAGTGAGTTCTCCATGCGATACTAACTTGAAAGGTTTGGCCCTTAATATTATCGTGTATACTTTTTAATTCCGTACTAATTTGGCCCTCTTTTATCTAGTTCTGGGAATTGCTCTGTTCAGAGCATGGCATAGATGAGGAGGGAGAATACCGCGGGAATTACAACAAACAGCTGGAGAAAATTGACGTTTACTTTTCCGAAGGCTCAGGTTTGTCTCTACGCAGCTCAGCGGGCCAAAGGCGCTTCAGTAATATAAGCAGAGAGTTTGAATTCAACATTTGTTTTGGTTGTACCTAACACTACTGCCTCATAGCTGTATTCAGTGATTTTCAGCAACAACGCTCCGTCCATATAAGTTAAACTACATTTCTACTCAGTTATAGTAAAAGAAATATTATATTCTGTTGTCCAGGACACCGATATGTCCCTCGTTCCGTCTTGGTTGATTTGGAATCAGGAACTATGGATTCCCTTCGATCATCACCCTTTGGTCAACTATTTCGACCAGATAATTACATATTCGGTAAGTGGGATATAGCCTTTATAAATTTAAACATGTTAATGTTTGAAGCTCGAGCTTGTGAGGTAGTATTTAATATAAATATATTGTATTATACATTTGAAATCAGAGTATATGTGGTGGAGTTGAAATATTCAGAAGTTCAAAACTCGTATAGGTTCCATAATAAAAGAGGTTTTGGCGTTTGGTGTGATTTGGCGCACTTGATATTTTTTTTGCTGTGCCAAACTTTCTACCGCACGTTCTTATTTGCAATCGAAACTGGTAAACCAGTTAAAGTGTCACGCTCAGTTTGAGGTCATTGCAGCATACATCAATCTATTTACCAGACCGCTAGAATGTTCCGTAACTTATTCTAGCCGTTTTACTATCACGTTGTGTTTTATCAGTTTCTAGAGAAAACGTTTGGCCTTTGGTTAAATAGAGTTACAGAATAGCAGCAATTTCATTGGTTGGAGGAGAGGTATATTGAACTGTAATGACATACACTTGTAAACACCAACGAACTCACATGCCGTTCATCCTAGATGTTCAGTGTTGGACTTGTTCAGTCTAATTAATACATTTTATTACATAGCGCCTTCTTTGATTTGACAAGCAATGTCAAAGAAGCTGGCAACGATATTGTATTGTAAAGTTGGCAAACACTCCAGCATCTTCGCCATAGAATTTGTTGACTATAACAAGTCTTTCGTAATGATGCAAACCACTTTAGTAAAGAACTATACAAAAAGTTGTTTGCTTTAGCTCGCAATATTCAGCCAGTTTGTTGACTTCCTCTCAATCTTAACACTCTAAATTTGTTTACCTTTCCAAGGAGTTGTAAACGGTTATTGGACTCTCAATTTGCATATATAGCACGCTATTTACTATAACACACGCGGTGAAAACAATATTTTCTGAATTTTCATTTATGCTGAACACAAAGGGACCAAAACCAGTGATAAGTGCTTTTACACGTAGCCTCGTGCATCGGTATTAAATAATCAATTTTGTCTTCCAAAACCGACTGGGAAGCCGCAAATGTAACTTTAAATAGCTCACCAAGCCGTTAAACTGCTAAACTATTGTGTTAAGCGTCGATCCTGATGACTTAATTTAACTTTGTTAAATTAAATTAAATTAGCAACTGAATAGAAAATACATGTACTTAAAATTCACCCATGTGTTGCGATATTGCGTGCTTCTTGGGACGTCAAATATAGTTTGTGGTTTGATTCCCATGGTTTCTTTTCTCTCGCTCCCGGGGGGGGGGGGGGGGGGGGGGGACTAGCAGGGAAACTAAGATAGGTCGTGATTGCATGATAATTTCGGGATTTTGTTTTTCAGTAGTAAAATTCTTGTCAATGAAACGCAAACATCACGAGTGCCATGAGATGACTTGAGATGTGATACCAGACTTTGGTCTGGCCGAGAGCCCGGTATACAAGCAAAGCTGGTTTGATTACTAACGATAAAAAAGGGGGAAACAGGAAAAAGAATAAAGTTGTTGGATGATAAACCCACTTTCATTTTAGTTCTCAGGACTGTCAAATCATCGGTGAACACGACGAGGGTGCAAAGTACAGCTTAAAATTGCCCGACTCAGCTCAGCACTAAGTACCATAGACATTGGATTGTTTTAGTCACGCTTATTGAGGGACGGACCACTTTTTTAGAATCATTCTATTGGATTTCTTTGTGCGTAACCCCCCGGGGGATTGGGATTGGGGGGGGGGGGGGGGGGTGGGGTGATCGTCGTATATTTAAGGGTTTGAGATCGGCGATTTAGTTTTGTTTAGGGTTGTCCAAGCGAAATCCATTTTTCATTTTTCAGGGTGATTTTGACCATGAGGTACATTTTAGGGTTAGAAAGTTTTCACGGTTTGATATTTTTAGGGTATTTTTCGAGGTTTTCCGACGGTCACCCCTACCCTTTTAACCTTGAAGAACCCCCCCCCCCCCCTTACCCGGGGTGTAACCATGTACAGTGAAAGCAGGACCTAAGCGCATCACTTCAGCAAATAGCGAATATGTCACATAACATCTGTAGCCATCTTAAAATTTTACGCATCACCAGATTGAGATATTTTTGGAAATGTGTTTCTAAAAGTACGTACACGCTTTCCACCATTATCGAGATTGAGAATGATATGTGGTTGTTCGAGGCTTTGCGTGGGCAAGTTATTTACTAACACTACATTGTCCAGACTATGATTTGATTTGCGATTCTCAAAGTGAGGGCACGAGAACTCCTGCGAGATCTGTTCTAAATATAGCCAGGAGTCGATAACCAGGAGCGTCCATCTCGCATACTAGGCCTTTTCACAAGTTAGTTTATTTTTAGAACGGTTTCACGCTATTCTTGGGTTGCAATCATTCCTAAGGGAATAAAATCACAAAAGCGTAGCAGCCATGTTGTTGGTATATTCCCTGACCTTATGAAAATTGCTAAAGTTATCCCTGTGTTTAAAGTGCAACTAACCCCTTTTTCAATTTTTATACATATGAATCTTTGAAAGGTTTTGAGTACTTCTGCGAAGATTTTTTTTGGCTTACAGGGAATACTCTATGTTCTAGGCTTGTTTGAAATGGTGAAAATTTGACCTTTCCTGACCCATGACCGCGTAAGAAAAAGCCTGGGTCGATTCTTGATCTTACGTCACCTCATTAATGCATTATTCTCCATGGCGCCTTTCCATCACAACAACATCGATATATAGAGAATATACACAGTCTGTGAGTTGTTAGTAAAGAAAACAGTTATTTTAGACAAAATGCTAAATATTTATTCAAATTATTGCAAAGTCGAATGAGTTGGATGACGTAAGATCAAGAATCAACCCAGGCTTTTCCTTACGCGGCCATGGATCAGGAAAGGTCAAATTTTCACCATTTCAAACAAGCCTAGAACATAGAGTATTCTCTGTAAGCCAAAACTTTCTTCGCAGAAGTACTCAAAATCTTTCAAAGATTCATATATATATAAATTGCAAAAGGGGTTAGTTGCACTTTAAGGCTGGTGATCATTGAAATGTGACAAATTATCGACCAATTTCACTGTTACCAACTTTTGCAAAGATATTTGAGAAGATAATCTGTGAGAAACTAACCCAGTATCTAGAAGATAACAATTTACTTTATCAGTATCAGTTTGGTTTTCGTAAAAAGCGAGGCACACAACTAGCCATTATAGACTTTGTCGAGAAAATAAGAGATGCAATAGACAATGGTAAATTATCAATCGGCATTTTCTTAGATTTATCGAAAGCATTCGACACAGTGAATCATAAAATACTTTTGGAAAAACTAACCTATTATGGTATTATAGATAAAGAATTATCCTGGTTCAAAAGTTACTTAACCAATCGACAACAATTCGTCTCCATTGATGATGCAAATTCTGAATATTCCGATATACTATGTGGTGTTCTACAAGGGTCCATTTTAGGTCCTATTCTGTTTCTTATTTTTATAAACGATGCAAAAGTATTTAATAGACTAGCTCACCTTGTATTATATGCACATGATATGAATATTTTGTATTCTCACAAAGACCTTAAAACAGTAATTTCAATAATTAATTCAGAATTTAAAGAATTAGCAGATTGGCTTACCAGCAATAGATTTACTATTAACCTCTCAAAAACCTGTTGTATCTTATTCGGATCTCGACAAAGACTTGGAAATACAAAATACAACCCAAATAATTTTGTTAATCTTACTGGCAAAAATGTCAAAATAAAAAAATATTCAAAATTTTTAGGAGTGGTAATTGATAAATATTTAAATTGGAGTCATCAAATCGATCTAGTTACAAATAAAATAGCAAAATCAGTTGGTATAATTTATAAGTGTCGCTCATGTTTAAATCACCAGATCTTACTCAACCTGTATTATAATCTTATCTACTCATACATATCCTATTGTACCATAATCTGGGGTAGTAATTATAAAACAAACTTAAAGCCCTTTACATTTTGCATTAACGTGCTGTTCGAGTAATAACATTCTCAAAATACCAAGATCATAGTCGACCGTTATTCTATCATCTTACCCTTCTTAACGTTTATGAAATTACCAAACTCCAGCTAGGTGAACCTGTTTATAAACATTCTAATAATCTTTTGCCAACCAGTTTTGACATTCCATTGACTAGTATAGCTGAAGTCCACACTCATAACACTCGGTCTAGAACAAATATGAATTTGTTTTTACCAAGACAAAATATATACTAATTATGGAAAATTATCAATAAAATTTGGTGCAGTACAAATTTGGAATGAAATACCCTTTACTATAAAACAATCGACTTCTCTTAGTTTATTTAGAAAACGTTACAAAAAAATACCTTCTAGATTCTTCTTTCGAAATCTAATTTAACATACTTAACTTAGTCTCTGACTTACACCATTGTATTTATTTTGTAGTTTACTTGTATACATGTCTTATCTTAAGTATTTAATTGATTCATCCCACCTACATGGGAATATTTAGTGTAATTAATTATTCTAGGTGTATGAGCACGCTTTGTAACCCTCCGGGTTTTAAGCTCATGCTCCTTTCCATTCTTCTTTTCTTCCCTTCTTTTTATCTTGTATTCTATAATTTGATGAGATGGATAAATAAATGAATCTTGAATCTTGAATAACAAAAGTAGCTAATGAGCCATCTTTTGTTCCGTCACTGTGCAATCCACTAATTGGCGGCGAAAATGATCTAAAAATAGCCCAACTTGTGAAAACGCTGTGACAGCTATATAGGAGATATGGACGCTGCTGGTTATGAGCTCCTGATATAGCTCCGATCTGGTCACACGCTGACTCACAGACTTAATAGTATGGGAGATATTTATGGACGTTCCTGGCATCACATGAATAACGGAGTTGATAAAGAGAAATTAAATTCGACGGTCCGGGTTAAAGAGTAACACTGTTCTATAAATCTAAGGTGTTCTCCCTTTTCTCTTTCTAAACATCAGTAAGCTGACTGTTTCCCTGCTGGCAGAGTTCATTTCCTTCTCAAAACGGGAGGGGAGGGTGAGAGACAGAGAGGAGAGACAGAGGAGAGACAGAGGAGATATCTGCCGGTGTAGGAGGACGAACAAAGCATGGAGGTTTTGAAACCGGTTTTTACCAGAAATGCGTGATGCGCATGGTCAAACGTAACACGTCGCATCCCACGTTTAATAGTTGATTGACGTCGGGTTTCAAAGTCGCGTGGAGGATTATGATTGGATTGCTACTAGGCGCATACATGGATAAATAAAGGTTACAATTTTCGCATACAGTTATCGTACGCTACTGTTCTTGTTGTATGCAGCAGTTGTAAGCAAGTTGTAGGGTTGATTTACACGAAACAATTCGTATTGCGAGCGTGGCGTACCTGATTGCAAGCGACAAAGTAACGTTGTACCGTGTAAATCTGCCTTAGATCTACAGCTAAGGGCGCAATGATCACATCTACGTTTACCTTGTTTCTTACAAAAGAAAAGATAAAAGCGTTCCATGCCGGAGCAAGTAACCGGCATGATCAGATATTTCGGCCCACTGAAAGCGGTATAGCCCTGTTTCAAGATCATCGGCGCAGTTGTACAAATCCTTTACTTTTTTTCGGGCAGGCATATGTTAAACAATGCGGTTTTATCACACGGCAGCCATGTTGAGTCCCAGTAGAATAAAAAGCTTTGTTTTCGCCAGCGAAATTCGTTCTAACTGCTCCGGTGTGAGGCTAAAGAGACACAATGTATTATTTCTAACCAATATGGCCACCGCGTAATAAAACCCCATGGTGGCCCGCAATTCTCGATCCCAGACCCTTCTCTTATTTCTTACTGCGCATGCTCGACGAAATGGATTTCGACGAGCATGCGCAGTAAGAAATAAAAGAAGGGTCTGGGGTCGAGAACGGGTGGCCCGCCAGTTGAAACTGCTCATGATCTTGAAACTGGGTTATTGAAAGATGTATTTAACAAATAGATGTCATTTGTCTGTCCTCTTATATTGCGCAGATCACGGTGGGCATAAATGACACCGAAATTGCCAGGGTTGAGCGTGACAGAAAGAGTGAAATGAACACCATTTCTTTACTTCTATACTAAATTTGACGAAATGTTGGCACGGCACGGCACCCCTTAGTTCTCTCGTGTACATGGAAATGTTCCGGGTATGTATGCCCGAAAATCTAGGGGTGTTGAGACCCTGTGAATAGGTAGTCTCGACCCGCCTGTTTGGAGTTCCGTGCCCAAGTTAGGAGTGCCATGCCTAAGTTAGGCCAGTGCCGTGCCAAAGTTAGGAGTGCCGTGCCGTGCCTAAGTTAGGCCAGTGCCGTGCCCAAGTTAGGAGTGCCGTGCCCAAGTTAGGAGTGCCATGCTCAAAATGTTTGTCGTGTACACCGGGCTTAAGAGAACCATTTACTTCCATAGACATCACTAATAACTTAGCTATGCCAGGCGTTCTGTTACTAATGCAATTTTTTAATGTGTCCCGGAATTCATTGCAGGTGAATGTGGAGCAGGTAATAACTGGGCCAAAGGCTTCTACACGAACGGCTGTGACCTTCTCGAAGAGGTACTGGACACCGTGAGGAAAGAAGCCGAAGACTGCGACACCATCCAGGGCTTTCAGCTCACGCACTCCCTAGGGGGTGGTACAGGGTCGGGACTAGGCACCCTGATATTGTATCACCTCCAAGAGGAATACCCCGATCGTATTCTTAGTTCCGTCAGCGTTTTTCCTTCACCAAAGGTGTCTGAGATTGTAATAGAACCGTACAACGCACTGCTGGCAGTACACCAGCTCATAGAGACTACGGATGAAGTGTTTTGTATAGATAACGAGGCTTTGTTTGATATTTGCTTCAGAACGTTAAAGTTAGACACCACTACGTATTCAGACTTGAATCATTTGATTTCTAACACGATGAGTGGACTCACGACATGCCTGCGTTTCCCGGGCCAGGTATGTAGGTGATCATTGATTGTCGCACGTCTCACTGCACTCTGTATATTAATGGTCTGATCAATTGACCTTATTTATTAAGGCATCAAAACGAGGCCAGTTGTTCCAGGAAGAACTGAAAAATATATACAGTCGACAGCGGAAAATCACGTTAATAGGCCCTTTGCAGCCAACAGTCACGTGCTGATATAGTACTTCATTAACGAATGAATTGAGCTCGTGATTCCCATGGGAAAGGCGTTGCCATGGATGCTGGAGAGCAAGCTATCTTTTAAAACGCAGGTTTAGAAAGATCGACAATCGATTGGAGGTGAAAAATAGCATTTACAAACAGGTTTTGCTAATAGCAATACCGATCTCGTACAAGGCCTTAAAATAAATGAAGTCAGATATTTTTTGCTCTCCAGTACAACCACGTGATGTGCTAGCTGCAAAGGGCCTATTACCTTATGACACAATCGAACAGCAGTGCGGTACGACAGAAACGAACACATTTCTGACCGGCTCCATTTTTGCGATCTTTGGGACAACTGGCCTCGCTTACCTCCAAGATCCAAGATGGCGGCGTGCGGGAAATTCAAATGAGTTTTATGGACAGGAAAATCGGTACATAACTGACATCTAGTGTCCAATTCACAGGAGACAAACACAACAATAGATTTAGGCAGCCATAAGGAACATTGGAGAGCAAACTGTTTTTCAATAGCGTTCCCTATAAAAAAGATCTAGACCAACCGTCATGCTTTGCGCGCTATGGCGGCCATTTTGTCACAGTTGCAAAGTCCGTTTTGTACGAGTTGTTTTCCAATCTTTTGAAAATCGTTACAGTTCTGTTGTTTTGTGTGATAGTTTCAATTTGAATCTGTTTTGGAAAGTTTCTTTTGTAGTTTTCCTGTTTAGTTTGATAGTTTCACGAAGCGGAAATCAACAAAATGCCGCTAAGCATCACGGTTGGCTCATACTCTTTAAGGGTTCTGGCCGAGAAGCTCTGCATGCAGTGACAGTGCACCTTATTCATACTTCATGGCCACGTGGAAGAAGTAGTCACGGTTGCCCCTATTGTCAGAAAACAATAACTCTGGTAAGACCCAAGATTGGGCGCGTTTGGGAAATTCAAATGAGTTTTATGGTTTACAATTTCGTATTTGGCCGTGCTATTCCCATTTTGCACTACCAGATCCTCATCGGAGAGATCTACATTGCTAAGCACTTTACTCACATCTCCAACTCCCACACGTGTTAGCGTGATGCCTGGGGTTTAAAGCAGCTACAAGCTCGCCCTTGGAGTAACCAGATTCTGATGCCTATGATATTTAGTGAGGCTGAGGGTCTTGGGAGCTATGCCATGCCGATGAGTCCTAACAAGGACATAGTTGCCACTCCACGGGTAATAAGATGTGAGCATGCGTGCTACGTCGTGCTACGTCGTGCTACGTCGTGGCGTGTGTTGGATAGCGCCACGCAACTTGCTTGATTTACATAAATGAAATCCATGATATCCATGATCTTTATTGTTAACATTATTTGTGATACAAAAAGTAGAGCGGTTTTCGCGGAATTGAGTGTCGAAACGTCAGTTAGGTGATCGGTTTTGAATTTGATTGGTGAGTTATTCACGATTGCGTTTACTTTGCTTCGTGATTGGTTGAAGTAAATCCAATCGTGAATTACTTTAGTTCGTGATTGGTTCATTGATGTTTTTACTTACTCCTGTGATTGGCTCAGGTTTTGGTTTTACGACACTTTAATTGAAAACCGCTCTATCTGTTTTTGTGGAGGGAGGAAAACCGGAGAACCCGGAGAAAAACCTTCTGAGCAAGGGCGAGATATACCAACAAACTCAGCCCACATATGGTGCCGGGTCCGGGAATCGAACCTGGGCCACAGAGATGAGAGGCGAAGCGCTTATACTGAGGGATATCAGAACGAGTTTAGACTGGCAAAAGCAAAGGATTGCCTCGCTTTGAATCCAAGATGGCCTCCAAGTGAATCGCATGTAGCAATCAGCCGTGTCTCAGTTTGGCGCCTTTTGATAATTATTTTTTCTCTACAGTTGAACGCTGATTTACGAAAACTCGCCGTCAACATGATCCCCTACCCTCGTCTACACTTCTTCATGCCAGGGTTTGCACCGCTGACCAGCAGGGAATCCGTCACATATCGCGCTCTGACCGTGGCTGATTTAACACAGCAAATATTTGATACTAAAAACCTAATGATCGCCTGCAACCCCCAAAGAGGAAAATACCTTACCTATGCTGTCATGTTTCGTGGGAAAATGTCCATGAAAGAGGTCGAGGACCAAATGGTTCGTGCCCAAAACAGGCACAGTTCACTGTTTGTCGAGTGGATACCAAATAATGGAAAGGTGGCGGTATGCGATGTACCGCCGCATAATATGAAGATGTCAGCAACATGCATTGCTAGCAATACGGCAATACAGGAGCTGTTCAAGCGAATGCAGTTGCAGTTTGCTGCAATGTTCAAGCGGAGGGCATTCCTGCACTGGTTCACAGAGGAAGGCATGGATGAAAAGCAATTTTATGAGGTGAGTTGTTTCGTATTTTTTTGGAGGAAGAAGCTCGGGGTGGAAAACATTGGAATGTTTTTCGGCTTTGAATGTCTTGGAATACACGAATTGAAAACTCGAACCAATCCCTCTTAATTGATCAATTCTGAGAAGTGCTCAGTAGTATTGCATTGAACTTTTTCATTAAGAAGAAAAGAGATCACCGTTAAAGATTTAGAAAAATCAAGGTCCTTGATCCGAGTATGGTATAAATAAAACAGAGAGAAAGCTATTTAATAAATAGATGTCTGCCTAGAACTGCCATGCATCTGTCCTCTTATGGATGCAAAGATGATGTGAGTCATAACGTGACGAGAAGAACGAAATACGTCACGAGACACAGTCGAGTGGTGTCACTATAATCAGCCTTTTCCAGTTAGGCAATCACGTGGTTGTACTGGTTGGCATAACAATCTGACTTCATTTATTTAAAGGCACTTGTACGAGATCAGTAGTGTTATTAGCAAAACCTGTTTGTAAATGCTATTTTCCATGCACCTTCAATCGTTTCAAATTCAAGCGTTTTAAAGTTTGTTTGCCATCCAGTAAAGCCTTTCCCATGGGATAACGAGCGCAATTCATTCGTTATTGAAGTTATATATCAGCAGGTGACTGTTTCCTGCAAAATGCCTATTGTTCTCGTCACGTGTGACGTCATCTGTGCATCTATAAGAGGACAGACCCAAAATGACATATATTTGTTTTATACAGTAATTAGCGAAAAATGATTCTTTTATAAAACGTGACTTCATCTTTGCATCTGTAGTCTAATAATATATGGCTATCGATCAATCAGATCGCGTGTTTGACACTATAAAGAAAAATAACCCTACCGATCGAAGCCGAATTTTTGTTAATAAAGCGCATAAAATCCATCACAAGAATGCACAATAAATTGTCCGCAAAGCAAGACTGGATAGTATACAATCACGTACGACAAGAATACTTTAAAGTGCAACTAACCCCTTTTGCAATTTTTATATATATGAATCTTTGAAAGGTTTTGAGTACTTCTGCGAAGACATTTTTGGCTTACAGAGAATACTCTATGTTCTAGGCTTGTTTGAAATGGTGAACATTTGACATTTCCTGACCCATGACCGCGCAAGAAAAAGCCTGGGTCGATTCTTGATCTTACGTCACCTCATTAATGCATTATTCTCCATGGCGCCTTTCCATCACAACAACATCGATATATAGAGAATATACACAGTCTGTGAGTTGTTAGTAAAGAAAACAGTTATTTTAGACAAAATGCTAAATATTTATTCAAATTATTGCAAAGTCGAATGAGTTGGATGACGTAAGATCAAGAATCGACCCAGGCTTTTTCTTACGCGGTCATGGGTCAGGATAGGTCAAATGTTCACCATTTCCAACAAGCCTAGAACATAGAGTATTCTCTGTAAGCCAAAAATTTCTTCGCAAAAGTACTCAAAACCTTTCAAAGATTCATATATATAAAAATTGCAAAAGGGGTTAGTTGCACTTTAACTAGAATCTTAAAGGAACCTCGTTTGATACACAGCACACACAGCACTCGGCTCACATGTTCAACTACACATTTTTGGAGACGGGACCGCTATTAAGAAAGGGGACATTTTTTGGAGGAGGAGGATTTATTCAGGGACTTAATCCAGCTATTTTTAAGGGAAGGCGCTGAATCCAGTATATATTATTTTTTTCAAGAAAAATCCAGTCATTAAAGAAACCAGTATAATCATATTGTATCAATTGCAGGCTGAAAGTGATGTGATGGACCTCATTTCTACGTACCAACAGTGCGAAGATCTCAGAGTAGATACACATCTAGATGATCTGAATGTCACAGATCTCGAGGAATTCGACGATTCACTTGAGACATGGGATAGTCTGGATGTGACTAATGACTCACTTATGGGTGATTCCTTGAAATGATGGTCCAAGTATTGGAACGTTATCCGCTATGACAACATGGCTCCGTCAAGCCCTCGGAGACTCGTTATGTACGCTGGGTGGATTCGACAGCACTAGTGAAACCGCAAAGCCATATAAAAAGATAGTCTTGATAACACTGCGAAAGATTTTGAAAGACAAAAACTGCAGCTGGAATGGTATATCGCCCTCAAGGCAAACATGGAGAAGGAGGGCGACTTGATAATGAAAATATTGTTCGTGTTGAGCCAGATTAATCGCTAACAGCATCTTACTTGCCTTGTATCCAGGCCCTTTGAAGAGATATTAGGAAGCAAAGGACCACGGTAAGGGTCAGAGGGAGCGCAAAGGACCAAGGGAAGGGTGAATCCTTCCTGTGCTCCTTTGCACCCCATCGTTTTCCTTCCCAAGCTCCCAACCCATACTACTGATACGAGGCAAGGCGTCGACAATCATGGAAACAATCGCTGTGCTAGGTTGCCTCTTGTTCTACCGGTTTAGAGAATTTTTACAATCGTTTCTCGTATTTTGAAATGAGAAAATATTCAATGCCTTTGACTTTTTAGCGAACACGTAATAGAATGATATATATTTATTTATTATTAATATATCAGTGTTTCAAAAACGTTGAGAATTTAAAGAGCTGAAGAAACTATTCTTTCCTACAAGCTTGGCTCTGAATAGGAATTTTAACAGCAAAAATAATGACTAATTTGATAGCCACCAATGACGAATGACATAATTATCATCTTGCCATTTTGGAATATGGGGATTCAAGCGCGGCACAGATAAGAAAATTGCAAAAAATGAAAAAGTTAGAAGAATTTTATTGACGAAATATTTTTTCGAGTTCACACGGAGCTTGTTGATTTACTCTTTTCACCTAGTGGCCATCTTGGATTCATAGCGAGGCAATTCTTTTGTTTTTGTTAGGTTAGCCTCGCACTCATTGGCTGAGGGATATCAGAACGATTTAAACCTAGCAAAACGAAGGATGGCCACTAGGTGAAAAGTGTGAATAGCACTGAATGAACATCGAAGTCAAGCGTGCGCTTCCAAATGTATGGTGTTCACATAGTACCATTTTAAGTTCGAGTCTCATTTATAGTTTCCCCCGCATTTTTCCAGAGTATTTTAAAGCGTTCACAAGTAAACTTCTCAGTTGAAATGGGACTAATTACTGTTTGGACCGTGGTGTGTTTTGTGAGTTTTATAAGATAGATAATGGAGGGAGGGACGCCCCTAGCGCACGTTCAAGCCGCCCCCTATAATCTGGCCAAAATCCAATTTAGGCTGCTTCCCTTTCAGGTCCATAAGTTATTCAACGGCTTATCTTTATTCAATGATCCTTTAATTAGATTTAAAGTACATGTGTTTTTCTTAAATTGCATGAAATACTCCTCGGAGAAATACTAGGTTCGTGTTGTTGACATAATGCCAGCACCGGCTACTGATTGAATGCAGTTTCACTGCTGGTCAGCTGTTTCTGCAAAAATAGATACGCCGCACATATAGAAAAACTCAGCAGTCTGATTGACTGGTTAAAAATTGAATGCCGGGGTGGCGCAGCGGTCAAGCGCTTCGCCTCTCACCTCTGTGGCTCAGGTTCGATCCCCGGACGCGGCGCCATATGTGACTGTGGAGTTTGTTGGCATCTCGCCCTTGCTTCGAGGGTTTTTCTCCGGGTTCTCCGGTTTTCCTCTCTCCGCAAAAACTAACATGCTAATTCCAATTCGATCTGTGGATTAGCCGGGACCTGGCTTTGATCAGCCCCCATGTTGTTTCAGGTCTCGCTAGAAATTCAGAGCAGTTCTTATTCTTATTTTAAGATGTATATTCGTGGAAGAGAATAAATACGAGAAACGCTAACCTGTTCTGACATGTTTTCATGCACTCGGCTATTTCTAGATTCTCTCGAGCAAAGGAAATTCAAAAAGGGCAGGGCGAAGATGTGACCACATGGGAGGTTGCTAAGCCTGTTCTAAAAATAGCCTCTGCGTGAAAGCACGTGATATTTTGCTGTATTGGATTTTATCGGAGCGCGCAGTTTCATTCTACTTAAAGGGAACTAAAAAATGTTTGCTCTCCAATGTTCCTTATGGATGCCTGTTTGTTTCCTGTTAATTGTATACTATAGATATCACTTTTTATAACATAGATAAAATAGTACGCGCGCTCTGATTGGCTAAAAAGCCATGTTTTATCAGAGTATATAACATGGTTTGCCGTGTTTTATTGTTTTCAACTGGCGGTTTTCTTTCATCGCGCGCGTAAATCTATATTATAAAACAGATAAAGAAGTCTTAAATCCATGTTTTATACTATCATAAAACACTCTGGTCATTTGAGAACACTCGAGAAATATTGAAAGTACGCGACTTTGGCTTGTGCTTTAACATTTCTCTCATGTTCTCAAATGCCCATCGTGTTTTATGATAGTATAAAACATGTCTAAGACCCTAAAAAAAGCGCCATTAATTCTCGCCTTAATTCCAGTTAAGTTTATAGCGTCTTGTGCTGGGGCAAATCAGTTATCCAGATTTTACTTTCGACTCAGATACAAGAGTTTAGATATTTCACTTTCGCTACGAACACAATTCGACACAAATAAATTTTAAAAGAGAAGCAACACCAGAGCCAACGTTTTGGATAGGGGGTCATTGCAACCCCCTGAACCCAACCCCTTTTAAACACAATTGCCGGTTAAACAATTGCCAGCAATGTTGCAGGACATATTGCAGCGTGTTTCAACCCCTTTTCAACACAGTTGCCGGCAATGTTGCAGGACATATTGCAGCGTGTTTCAACCCTTTTGAAAACAATTGCCGGCAATGTTGCAGGACATATTGCAGCATGTTTCAACCCTTTTGAAAACAATTGCCGGCAATGTTGCAGGACATATTGCAGCATGTTTCAACCCTTTTCAAAACAATTGCCGGCAATGTTGCAGGACATATTACAGCGTGTTTCAACCCTTTTGAAAACAATTGCCGGCAATGTTGCAGGACATATTGCAGCGTGTTTCAACCCTTTTCAAAACAATTGCCGGCAATGTTGCAGGACATATTGCAGCATGTTTCAACCCTTTTGAAAACAATTGCCGGCAATGTTGCAGGACATATTGCAGCATGTTTCAACCCTTTTCAAAACAATTGCCGGCAATGTTGCAGGACATATTACAGCGTGTTTCAACCCTTTTGAAAACAATTGCCGGCAATGTTGCAGGACATATTGCAGCGTGTTTCAACCCTTTTGAAAACAATTGCAGGCAATGTTGCAGGACATATTGCAGCGTGTTTCAACCCTTTTCAAAACAATTGCCGGCAATGTTGCGCGCAATGTTGCAGCCGTGTCCATATCTTAAAGGGAACCTCGGCTGAAAAAATTATGTTTGCTCTCCAATGTACCTAATGTATACCTAAATGTATTGCTGTATTTGTCTCCTGTAAATTGTACACTAGGTGTCCGTTATGGACTGAATTTTCTGTCCATAAAACTCATTTGAATTTCCCGCGCGCCGCCATCTTGGACCTTATGACGTCACAGTGTCGCCCTGTATTATCAGAAAACAACAATTATTTTATTGTGACAATATGGACAACCGTGTGACGTCGTAAGATCTAAGATGGTGGCCCTCGGGAAATTCAAATGAGTTTTATGGACAGGAAAATCGGTCTATATTTAACAAATAAAGAAGCCTTTAAGTCCCGCCATTCCAAAATTAGAATACCTTGAAATCCTGCACATATCCCTCTTTCGAAATGCGGAAAGTAGTCGTTACTTTTAGTAAGTTCTAGTGTACGAATGATGTTTTGTGTCTGATCAAGAGAGCATAAGTAAGAGAGGGAATCTTTCAGCGCGGTGTGCGATGATTATGTCCAATAAAATCTATTTTAGTAACCGGAAGCAGCTAAATCAAAGTGCGCACGCGACAACAATCTCATGGCCATTCTCGACCCCAGATCATTCTCGTCCAGCATGCGCAGTAAGAAATAAGAGAAGAGTCTGGAGTCGAGAATGTCTCATGGCGCGAAAGAGCGCGAAAATGTTTTTCTATCATGAGATTGTGGTGCGATGGCGCACTACTCAGCTGCTTCCGGTTACTAAAAATATATTTTTATAGGCATTATCATCGCTCAAGCACGCGTATACATGCATCAGGAGTTCCGGACTTCCGGTTGGATCACACTGCATTCTGGGTAGGTGGGCTCAGAAAAGTGGGCATCAACTTCCAGAGCGGCCATATTGGATTTGAGCGCAGTCAACTTGGAAACTTTATTAATCCCGTTCTAAAGCTTAAACATCGACTTAGAACTCCCAACTGAAGAATCTGTAAATGTAAGATATTCCGTGTATTAGGTAGTAAGTTTTTGAACTTGCAAATGAGCAAAAATTGACTGCACTTAAATCCAATATGGCCGATCTAGAAGTTGATGCCCACTTTTCTGAGCCCACCTATCCAGAATGCAGTGTGATCCAACCGGAAGTCCGGAACTCCTGATGCATGTATTGGAGATCTCATCTCTTACTTGTGCTCTCTTGGTTTGATATAATGTAAACAATGTAATCTTTCAGTATAATCGTTTTTCGGAATACCCGATTATGTCCTAAAACAACACCCTAAAATTGGTAAGAAAGAAAGACTCAAAATTGTTTGTTTGTTAATTTTTTTACTTCGTTAATAACATGACATGTTATTATTATGATATCATCTACTCTAAGTGACCATAGTTAACAGAGGGAAATGGTTAGGAAACGCGGCAAACTTGAAAGGGGCTAACAAGGCGCTGTAATTTATGTTAGAAGGGGGTAAGACAAAAGATTGTGCAGGTCATAGTTCATTAGCGTCCCATGAACGACTGAACCCACACGTTTCTATTGGCTGATTGATTAATATATTCCAATATCTATTGTGTTTTGTGCACGGTCACGGTTGAAGAAAGCGAGTAAAGACATATAACAAAGAAGGTCGCTGGGTTTCATAACCATTCCACTCTATTAACTGTAAGATTACTAAAACTAGGCTCGACAGCCACAAGATTTGACTGTCATGTGTTTGAACTTACGAATAACGACTACGCCATCTTTATTGAAAAACAGAAGACGTATTGATGACATCTTAACTGGGACACACGCAAGCTCTGGTAATTTAGGAAAATATTTTCCAATCTTCGTCATTCTAACAAAGTCAATCAAAACAGCATGGTTATTCCGAATCTTCTGATTGAAAGGTTTCGTGCATTTACCAGAACAATAATTGACTTCTAGCTCTTCGGGTGCTATAATCCAGTTCCAGCCGATAGCCTTGAAGTTCACCACCATCTTCTGCACGGCGCACTCGGTTCTATTGCCCTTGACGCGTATACGGTCGAAGTTGACTTCTCGCTTGGTAAGCTTGGGTTTCTGTTCAACAAAATGCAATGTAAGGTACAGAGTGGATTATGAGTTGTGTTAGTTCTGCAAGTCTCAATTTCCTTTTTAAACACTTTTTATAAAAGAAAGAAGAAATTAGGGGATAAATGGGACAGATGTGGGAAAATACTGAACTCAAGCGGATTAGAGAAAAATTAGTGAGATTCCAAGGGAAAAGATTTCAAGCGCTAGGGTTGGCGCAGTGGTAAAACACTCGCCTCTCGCCGCTGCGGTCCCGGGTTCGATTCCCAGCTCGGGCACCGTATGTGAGTTAGGTTTGTTGTTTATTCCTTATCTGCATTCGAGGGTTTTTCTCCAGGTTCTATGGTTTTCCTCCCTCCGTAAAAATCAACCATGAGTCGAGTGTAGTGCGTCCAAAACAGTTAATGTAGCGGTGGGGAGTGTGTGAGGAGTAAAAGCAGGTCCCCACCACCTTTAAGCTGTAATACTCAGCCTGCTATAACAAATAAAATATTTATTTTATTTACTTTTTAATAGATGGAAATAATAGAATATTGGATAAGATTTAAAATTCAAACCGGAATCATAACCCGGACACGTGACAATGAAAAAGATAAGAGAAACCGGCAAGAAAAAGTAGGAAAGGAAATAGCGAATAAAAATAATGAGACAGAAGAGAAGGGAAAACACAGAGCTGAACAGCACAGTCATTACAGAAACTTACAAAAAGGCATTGAAAAGTATAAAATATAGAATGAGTACGATAATGGCAAAATAAGAAATTGAACATAAGAAAGCGTAAAGAAGGATTAAATAAATAAGATAAATGGCAATAACAGAAAATACAATTTTAGTTCACACATGCTAAAGAATGTTCACTCACTGAGAAGCGTGAGGAAAATGAGCCCGCGCTCTTCCTCCCGAAAGCGGCATGAGGAGAAAAAGAGCGGCGGAGCTGAGTTGAATAAGCTATAAAATAATTATTATTACTATAATTATGCTTTATTTATTGAGGGTGACACTCAAAATTATAATAATAATAATAATAATAATTAAAGCACTAAGAAAGGGTTCAAACAGAATTACAGTTATGATCATTGTAAACATTGAGGTATCTATTTTAATCTGCAAAGTATGAGTAAATTGGGCCGCATCAGAAAAAAGGGCCCGGACTACATTGAAGTAAATTATATCCAACAATGGTGTTCGTAATTAACGGATTGAAGATTTTATTGTATTCTTGACCGGGAGTGCTACATTTCATTCCGAATAATGAATGTCAGTTTCAAGAAATCGACAAATCAGGGGTGAAATTTACGTGATTTTGATGCAAAGACCCCATTACAAATTTGACCACAAAAATTAGGAATGCTGTCATAGGGGATGATTTTGAGGTATGACATTCATTTATACCTGCTGGCATTAAAGAGTAAAAATAAATAAGATGAACAAGATGATCACTAGTACGTTTTGGCCAAAAAGTACCTTTTATGCAGTCATTCTGCCCCTCTTAGGTTATAATTTGATTTTAGCAATAGTATACGTTGCGGCTGCTAAAGTTGTGACTCCACTCTTGTGTAAAAATATTGTAAATTCCGGCTTCGATTTCACTTGTCAATTTCAGTCATGAAATCAACACCACTTGTTAGTAGCACAATGTGGCACTCGCGATGCAGATTGTACTAGCACCACAGGTTTAAAAAAATAGTACAATTTCAAAAGATATTTACATTTTATGTCGTCCGGGCCCTTTTTGCCTGACTCGGCCCAGTTTAGTTTGAGTGAGAATGAAGATATTGAGGAAGTTTATTTGAGTAGGTAGTTTGTTCCATAGTAGACTCATAGTGAAGCAGCGCTATTGAAACTGAACGCGTTCTTGTCAAAGGAGTGTTGTTTGTAGTATGAAGTTGTGTTGAGTGTGTCTTTTTCAGCAATTTGAATTTATTTCGGATGTATTCCGTAGGCGTAAAATAAAGGCTTTGTTGTCCGTTTTTACATGTTGCGCACTTTGGGATTAATTCCAACGCGTGTGTTTTTCAAAGAGCTCAAATCGCGTTCGCCCTAGGGACAGTCACACAATTATGATACTTTTTTAAAACCCCGCTCCATCGTTCGAATTACCTATACAAAAAACTGATAAGACATAGGGACAAGAAAGGAAAGGAAAATTAAAATAAAACAGGGGAAGGAAACTTTCCAGATTGTATACGTATCTTGAGAGGAAACTAGAAGGCAGAGGAATGAAGGCCGGGAGGATAAAGTAAAAGAAGAGAACAATTTAGAGTAGAAGCATGGCACTACAAAACAAAAAAGGAAAGCAGGGAAGAAAACAAGATAAAATTTATAATTTGATATCAATGCTGTTTTCACTGAAACCTGTGAAATACAAGTATGGCAAGAACCGAGAGACTCATCTGTATCTCCTCCACAGGGAAACAATCCAATTCAAACGCACTCTTTAAAACTGAGACGGCTTCTCAACAAACACGACTCACGGTAAAAATGCTTTTAACTTATAATGTAGTTATATACTAAGCAGAGAGTTACGAATAACAACCAGAACATTTACCTTCAATGTACTGAAGTTGGGAAATACATATGGAATGGTGTTGGGCTTCTTTCCATTTGAACTGTCGGCCTGCTGCATGGCCTCGTATAAGCGCCCTAGCAGCTTTTCTTTTGCTTCTTTAACGACCAAGCCGGCGTTTTGATAGTCGCTTCCTTTCACAGGACTCGCCGCTGTAGTGATGTGGAACACCAGAAACAAACCGAACAAAAGAAGAGACAACTGGAAGACAGCTGCTTCGAGCAAATTCATTTCACTTCGCGATCGTGTTTCTCGAGTCCTGCTCTTTGCTTTGTATCGCACTGCTCTGCTCTGTAAATGAAACGACCGTCTGTTTATATTTGTGGGCCAGGAATGTGGACATGCGCAGTTGATCTGGTAAGCATTCAAGTCGGAGCCACATGCTGAGACTCTTCCTTCCTAAGAAAGATCCCGGCAGCGATTCGACATAAAATTATAAACAATATTCAATAAACCCTCTGAATCGAGATAAATACTGTAGTTACTGTATTCTATTTGTTTGGGTTTCGTCTTGATTTTTCTTCCAAAAGAGCAAAAGTTCGTGTTTGTGATTGTTTTCCATTGTATCAAATATTGCAAGTCCTAAAATGCGATTTACGAAATAGAGAATGACTCGTTATTGTAGAAGATAACTGTGGAAGTGTTAGCGGTGTTAGAAAAGAGCACCAATTTGGTATATACTTCATGGTAGTGTTTCGTTCCATATAGTCTCTACTGTTTTACAGTATTATGCAGGGAGACTATATGGAACGAAACACTACCATGAAGTATATACCCAAATTCCGAATTTGAAAACGTTTGTCAAAACGCGTGTCTTCCCATTGAGATCCCCGTGCACATTGTCGATTTGTGTTGCACTTGAGAGGCGATTACAAGGGCGAAGGGTGACACAAAACAATAGTCCTTGAAATATCGCCATGTACATTATCCTAATTAAAAGCGATTTCTAACTACAGTAAGACGAAATTGCAAACCAAGGCGAAGCCAAAACCCACATAAAATAAGTCTTGAAATGCGAGCTGTATTTGGAAACTATTTCTAAGTAGTCGTCATGATTTCTATTGCGTTGACCTGATTAATTATGAATGGTTCGAGAATACGATTTACAAAAATAAAAGAATACGAAATGTCTTACGCCCACTCTCAAAGTTTCTGTCATTGAACCAAGCAAATTAATTTGTACCACGACAATATGTCAAAGACTTGTAGACTTTGAAAGTCTCCAGTCAAGAACTAGTTTCCTACATTGAAACACGTTCTCTCAAAAATCACTCGTGTCGATTACTGGAGTTCTGTAATCTTCATAAAATGACAATTCTCTTAACGCACTAAAAATTGGCATTTATAGCAATATGAAAAAGTTGAACTAAGTTCGAAACCTTTCTGCTTGAGAGGTTATTGCCCTATAAAGCAACTGCTAAATCTTCTGCCACACCTTGAAGCAAATTTCGTTCGGCAGAATGGACTTTTTCCCAAAATTTTAAATAGAGCCTTCGTCTTCATAAAATGTGTGTTACTCGAGTGTTACTCGAGCGACTAAACTTCAGTTTTGACATAGCTCACTCACGGGTTAAAATCTTTTCTATTCGTATTGTCACATTCACTGAGTCACTATCGTGCCGACTGTAATATTGCAAAATGTTGATCACTTGTCATTACCTATTTGAAAAACACGCAACCCCACTCTAATTCAAAGAGTGTATTTCCTTGTCAGTCTATATTCCAGGCTATGACCTTCCGGTCCTTTGCAATTTCAGTTCCTCTCAAAAGATTTAGTAGTGATAGTGCTCTTAATTATTACTGCGAAGTCCACAATGGAACATTTGATCTCCGCGTGGGGTGATAGCTCTAACAGAGCAGTGGCAGCAGTACTTTCTCAAAAGTTGACCCGATTTATTTTCAATTCGTCCCGACTTTTTACAGTACCAAATAAATTGTACATTTCAATATCAATGATTTCCCGGTAAAAATATATATTCTCTGAGTCTCCCTGTTCCCGACATTTTCTTAAGCTGGATCCCGGCAAAAGTTTGCTGTTCTCTCGAAACAGGCTGCCTTTTAGATCTGTGATCCCACGGATTCCCAGCAATGATACTTGAAGTGAAGTTGTATAAACACAGCTAGGCTTGGACCATAAGTCCGATTTACACGATACTCCTAAATTTTAGGTACGCATGCAACAAAATCATCGGCACGGCACGTCGTGTAGATGGAAATGTTCCGAGTACGCGTGCCCGAAAATGTAGGGATTCTGAGACCTTATGAAAAGGAAGTCTCGACCCGCCTGTTTGGAGTGCTGTGCCCAAGTTAGCAGTGCTGTACCCAAGTTAGCAGTGCTGTGCCCAAGTTAGCAGTGCTGTGCCCAAGTTAGCAGTGCTGTAACCAAAATGCTGGTCAGTAAACCGGGCATATGTTTGTTGCTTTTCCTTCCTGATAATACGGGGTCGAATCCGCTCATATTTACTATTACAGTCCGGCAAAATCTTGATTTCTATTCCAAACTTTCAAATTCCAGTTTTCTTTCCCAGTAAATTCGCTAAATGGAACACCTTTTCCCTAAAAACACCACACAACACTCAAATCACCACTAATAGTTATTTCTTGAGTATACTTGGAGCACAGTATCGCTAAAGGTTCATTCCAGGAGTGAAAATCTAACTTCATATCAACGTTTGAATTCGTAGCCACAGGGACCCCAAAACAAATTTTGAGGTACAAGACCTGGAGGATAGTAAGCCTGTGATAAAATCATGTATGAAATAATCCTGTTTATTTCCCACTACATGTATTGAGTACTGAATCAGATAAGATCTGATAGTCGACCAACTGACAGAACAAGGCCTCAGAACAGAAGCCTGGATTTTTTGTATTTATTCTTCGACATAATTTACTGAAATTGAATCGGCTAGATCGTAACACCCACCGCGCCTCCGCTTGAATTTTGCCGACATAAACATCTTAAGAAAAATAAACACACAGACTGTAATACCCGTTGACTTTGTCTTCTAATTTAAAACAAGACAAACGTGATTCGGAACTCGGAACTCGGAACTCCAGCGACTTCTCGATAATTACTGTTTGTGTTTCTAATAAGTAATAACGTTATATAATATACATCCAATGATTTCTCAAATTGGATTGGCTGAGAGCAGCTATATTTATGCTAAACACCAGTGCCAAATCGTGTCAATACCCGAGTGCCATGTAATACATCATATGTGAGCTAAATCGGGACTCATGAAATCGATCGACTGAGAGTCGTTGCGGCGATCTTTCCAAACTTTTGCAACAACTGATTTAGGACGATAACATCAATGATGAGAGGGAAATACAAATTTACAGCCGGAAAAAGTTGAAACTGTAATTGAAGCAAATTATATAAAAATGATTTCAATAACAGCACGACAATTCTTTAAAAGAACAAATACGTGAATATTATCAACAAGTACTTTTTGATACTCATATAAAAAAACTCACTCATTCAAATTAATCCCGAATTGCATTCGAACCCATATGTCTTGATTTATCTCTACCAAAACTTCCTGTACATATTAGGCGCTATTTGATTTTATAACGGCAAGCCTAATTTCCAAAGGCCAAGTTACGCGGTGTCAGTATATTTGTCCGGTGTTTTGCAAAAGAAGTGGAAACTAATCCAACTAATGTTTTTCAAACACGTCTCGGGTTTGCCGAGTCTTTCACTGGCGGCGGAAGTGAAAGCGTAGGTGACACAAACAGAAGATAAATAACTTTTTTCACAGTGAAAATCCAGTCAACTTGACCCATAAGGCAGCGGCGCAGCATGGCACAATTACACAAGCAGAACAAAATATTGATTTCCTTTATCTCAGAATTCTGCAGTTCTGATGCGAGCTGGATTCTTAGCGACAAGATCAACACAACAAACGGAAGTAGAAACTGCCGAAGCAAGTCTTTTGTAGGATACAACCACGTAGCTGTACTGGACGGCAACAAATATTCTGACTTCATTTATCTAAAGGCACTTGTACGAGATCAGTAGTGTTATTAGCAAAACCTGTTTGTGTATGCTATATTTTCCACCTCCAATCGATTGTCGATCTTTCTAAAACTGCGTTTTTGAAGATTGTTTGCCATCCAGTATTTAAAGCCTTTCCCATGGGATCACGATGCTCCGTGAAAACTTAGTTAATACCCGTACCAGAGTCTGGTGTCTCTACTCCACTCACAGGGGATTTGTTCGCTGATATCCGTCGTCTGCCGGTGAACAAATATCGCGTCACGTGACGCTATTCCTCCAATCACGCGGGGAGAAAATATTTGATGGATTATGATAATGGCAGTAAAAATACACCACCAAGCAGAGGAAAACTGGATTTAGCTTGAATACGCATGCTTGAACTGAATTCAAATAGGAGAATAAATTTCCAGCATTTTGGTCATTTATAGAAAGGCGTGGAGGTTTCTCGAGTTTAGAGTAGGGCAAATCGCTTCGATCTAAAGTTCCATTTCTTACTAGTTTACTTGTGTTGACCTTTAGTATGGCGGGAACCGTGCAGTACGAGAGATTTTTGAAGCAGATAATATAATTCTCCTTCGTATAGTTACGGTATCAACAAGTAAGTCACATTATCAAACTCATTAATAATTCATGAAGCAAAAACAAAGGAAATCACCGACCGATAAGAGATCTTTAAATCTGATACAGATTTCGTCCTGATTTACAAAAAGTTTGGCTTCGATTTTCTCGGCCAAAATAAGTCGTATCGCCTAAATAACTGAAAACATGACTCTCTACATCTAGACGTTTGATAAGTAAGATAAAGAATTCGTGTCCGATCTTTATCCGATTTTCAAACTTTCGCTTTCAGCTCGAGTTTGTAAATCGGATAAAGATCGGCCACTCATTCTTTATCTATTACTTATAAATTTGTAATGCCACTGAAGTTGTTATCTCTAATAATAACTTATTTCTTTAACCACGGTCGGTAGCTACGATTCAGTAAAAGTTTCGTACAAAAACTGATTTTCAAGTAGGCCGTGCCCTTATTATTAAAACTACTGTACACTATTTACATATAAGCTAAGTTACATCCAATCTATTTATTTGTAACCTAAGTAAACTAGTTTAATAGACAAATTAATATATTTTAACCTAAAACTAAAGTAAATTGAAACAAAGAGGTACTAAATAGTTAAAGAACTGAGATGAGCCCAGAATCAGAAAGGGAACTCCACAGCGCAGCATCGCTGTATGAGATGCTCTCTCAAATGCAATCACATTTACTTCAAATAAAGCGATCACCAATACCAAATGTCCTCTTCTGTGTGCAATGATTTTGATGTGTTTTGGCTCGTCGCGCAATCAATCACGTTTTTACTTGCTCCCGTGATTGGCTCATTTGCATTTTTGCTTGCTCCCGTGATTGGCTCATTTGCATTTTTGCTTGCTCCTGTGATTGGCTCATTGCGTTTTTGCTTGCTCCCGTGATTGGCTCATTGCGTTTTTACTTGCTCCCGTGATTGGCTCATTGCATTTTTACTTGCTCCCGTGATTGGCTCATTTGCATTTTTGCTTGCTCCCGTGATTGGCTCATTGCATTTTTACTTGCTCCCGTGATTGGCTCATTGCGTTTTTGCTTGCTCCCGTGATTGGCTCATTGCATTTTTACTTGCTCCCGTGATTGGCTCATTTGCATTTTTGCTTGCTCCCGTGATTGGCTCATTGCGTTTTTGCTTGCTCCCGTGATTGGCTCATTGCATTTTTACTTGCTCCCGTGATTGGCTCATTGCATTTTTACTTGCTCCCGTGATTGGCTCATTGCATTTTTGCTTGCTCCCGTGATTGGCTCATTTGCATTTTTACTTGCTCCCGTGATTGGCTCATTGCGTTTTTGCTTGCTCCCGTGATTGGCTCATTGCATTTTTACTTGCTCCCGTGATTGGCTCATTGCATTTTTACTTGCTCCCGTGATTGGCTCATTGCATTTTTGCTTGCTCCCGTGATTGGCTCATTGCATTTTTACTTGCTCCCGTGATTGGCTCATTGCGTTTTTGCTTGCTCCCGTGATTGGCTCATTGCATTTTTACTTGCTCCCGTGATTGGCTCATTTGCATCTTTTCTTGCTCCTGTGATTGGCTCATTGCGTTTTTGCTTGCTCCCGTGATTGGCTCATTGCGTTTTTACTTGCTCCCGTGATTGGCTCATTGCGTTTTTACTTGCTCCCGTGATTGGCTCATTTGCATTTTTACTTGCTCCTGTGATTGGCTCATTTGCATTTTTACTTGCTCCTGTGATTGGCTCATTGCATTTTTACTTGCTCCCGTGATTGGCTCATTGCATTTTTACTTGCTCCTGTGATTGGCTCATTGCATTTTTACTTGCTCCCGTGATTGGCTCATTGCATTTTTACTTGCTCCTGTGATTGGCTCATTTGCATTTTTACTTGCTCCTGTGATTGGCTCATTGCATTTTTACTTGCTCCCGTGATTGGCTCATTGCATTTTTACTTGCTCCTGTGATTGGCTCATTTGCATTTTTACTTGCTCCCGTGATTGGCTCATTGCATTTTTACTTGCTCCTGTGATTGGCTCATTTGCATTTTTACTTGCTCCTGTGATTGGCTCATTGCATTTTTACTTGCTCCAGTGATTGGCTCTGTAGTTACTTTGGTTCAGTACGCCGCCATGCACTCAATCGGAAATCGCTCTACAGTTTCCTCATGCATAGCCTGAATTTCAGCCGTCTCCTCCGGAGGAACGAACCGTAGGAGACGGCTGAAATTCAGGCAACCTCATGCATTGACCCAAACAAAAACTTTCCTAGAGGGAGCCTTGGTTCCTAAACCAGTAATGCCTTGCTAAAATCCTCTCCAACCAGTGTAAGAAACTTCTGATTTGCCATGTCGAAATCTTAACATAATCACTCAAAACTGTTTCCAGTCGCATATTAGAGATTACTTAACTTAGATTCGAGAGTAAGAAGAAGTTATGAATTGTTTTATTCGCAAAAAAGCAAAATAGCTCCCAAAACCGTGTGTTTTCGATTGAGTAATACGAGCTATACCGGAAGTCAGGTCACCCGTAATCGATATATAGGCTTTTGTACACAATGATTTTGATACGTGTTTCACTGATAATTACAAAACCATTTCCACATGCTACAGTAAAGCTAAGAAAAAAACAGAACCAAAGTAATATCACCAAATTACTTTCGACACTCAATCGAAAGCCGTCTCGTGCGTGCCTCATGCGTGTCTCGTGGGTCTAGGAGGGCCACTCATATTTATGATTTAACGTATATAGATGCAAGCCTATATATAGTCGGAGCTCCAAATATTTCTGATCGCAGTACAGTGGCTGATTTCGGACATGGGAAGGGGGGGGGGGGGGGTGAAGCAAGATTTTCGATCGATCTAAGAAGCCTAAAATACTGGCTAAAAAAAACAAAATCAAAATATCACTGAATTAGCGCAAGACGCTGTAGCTGAATCGAGACAGATAGGGAAGCCCACAACTGGTGCCAAAGAGTAAAAAACCATCTGTTTCGACTAGGTTTCGGTGAAGTCTGGTTTTTCCAGGAAGAAATGGAACACCCAAACATAATTATTAATAATTTAAAACAAAGACTAGTAGATATTCAAATCCAAAATTGGCATAGTGAGCTATTCAACGATAATAACCGAAAAAACAACCAAGGTAACAAATTAAGATTTTACCGAACATTCAAATATAAACACGAACTTGAAAATTATCTGTTAAATATTAAGAACGTGAAGCATCGAATTGCGCTAACGAAGTTGAGAATAAGTAATCATGAGCTACAAATTGAGAGGGGCAGATATGAGCGCCCATACAAACCACCCAACGAGAGGCTTTGTCCTCTTTGTAAAGCCGAAGTTGAGGATGAACGGCACTTTATAATGAATTAGATGCACATACTACCAAGTGCTGAGAAAGGAATTCTATGCTTCATTGGAAAATACATTGAAAAGATCTCTAAAGAAAACAAATGATGACCAAATTTTAACCCTTATACTTAAGCCAGATACCAAAATTGCAAGAAGAGCAGCCAAATACATATCTGATTGCCTTACAATTAGATCCCACATTATAAGTAACTTGCCACCTGTTTCCACAATAAATTAATGTCATATATATTACCCTACAACAAGACTTAGTATTCATCTATTTAGTCATTTTATATTATTATTGGATTCAACACTGATGTAAACATTAATGTCTGCAAAGTACCAATAAACCTCTTCTGTCTGTCTGTCTGTCTGTCTGATCGATCGCTTTGAAAGGCTATGATTTAAAAAATTATTATTATTAAAATGATATTTTGATATTAAAGAATGAAAAATACCAGAACGAGGAAAGGAGACCTAAAAATGTTTTCCATGAAAAAGAAAAGACAAAAAGGTGTACTCTTCTAGACCTTATGAACGTTAACGTCGAGCATGGCTGCGCTTTGCCGTCTGAGCTAACAAGGCATAAATGCAAGCAATTTGCAAACAGTGTGTATGGTGCTCCGCTAATATATAGGTGCGGCGATACCGGTACCGGGTTTTTTCAAAAAAAATACCGGATAGCCGATACAGGAGCCGGGTTTTTCCAAAACAAAATACCGGATATCCGATACCGGCACCGGGTTTTTCCAAAAAAAAATTGCAAGCAGTGTGTATGGTGCTCCGCTAATATATAGGTGCGGCGATACCGGATCCGGCAAGCAGTGTGTATTAGTGAGCCAATTCCTAGATTGGTCCAGCCGTAATTCCATGGCTAGCAATCCCAGCAAATGTAAAGAGCTGACGTTTCGCAAGAAAGGATGTACAGAAGAATTTCCCACAGTAGCTAGCATACCACAATGCAAAGAACTCACTTTACTGGGAGTTACTTTCCAGGACGACTGTATACGTAGATTCACCTCACACGTGCGTGATAGCAAGCTAATTAAGGCCAATAAATGTCTATTCATTCTTAGATCTTTACGTAAAGAGGGTTACTATCAGTCAGAGGTAGATCACTTATTCTCCAGTATAGTTTTACCTAATATAACTTACGGATTGCCAGTGTATGGTGCGTCTAGTGCGGAGCTCACTACAATTCAAGGCTTTCTAGATCGCTGCTTTAAGCAGTAGATACGTATCAAAACCAAGTAAGATAAAGGAATTGCTAGAGAAGCAGGATAGAAGGATTTTTAAGAAAGTAGCTAATTTAGATTTGCATCCTCTCAATAATTTAATGCCTAAACAAAAAGCCACTCAATATAAACTACGATCCAAATCAAGCCTATGGCCCAAAGTGAATACAAACCGTTTTAAGAACTCTTATATAAATAGATTGATTTTTAACTATAACATAGCTTTATAACTTATAATTATTCAGTCTTAGCTTTTTATATGTATATATTTCAATTTTAACTGTAACGTAAGATATGTATTTTTATCTTATGATTGAAATAAAGACCTTTATTATTATATTATTATTATTATTATTATTATTATAACTGAAGCTGTTCTTTAGAAAATTGGTGCGGGGCAGAGGAATAGCTAGTTTGCCCTCGGTGTCCCTTAGAGAATAACTTTGAACAAAGATATTCAGGCGCTAGGCTATTTAGCGATTTATAACCATAGTAGTAGTTAGAATTTTCCGTTGATTGTCTAGTTTTCTCCAGCCAAGTTTTTTGAATAGATCATCAGCATTGCCATTGGCGTCGTAATTGGAAAAAGTCAAAATTGGTACAGCACGATTTTGTAGCTTTTGAAGTTTATTGGCAAGAGTTTTATTGCAATTTCCCCAAACGACGCTACTGTCAATTGTCAGTGACCTACCATGTGAATGTCTTTATATGCTTTCGAAACTGTTTGTGATGATCGAAATATAGCAAAATGAACGTGAATCATTATACCTACTTCATTCTTGCAACTTGACCACAGTTTCACCACAGGAAGCCCAGGATCACTGATAGTAACAGTGTATGGAAATGAACAGTGTTTGTATGGGAAATTTAATAAAAATCCATCAACTTTACCGTGTGTCTTCGTGTGGTTGTCCTTTATGTATGCGAGGAAAATTTGACCGAATTTCCTGAAACTCAGTCCAGACATAAAGGACAACCACAGGAAGACACACGGTAAAGTTGATGGATTTTTATTAAATATTTCTGTCGAAAATTGAGAACGGAAATTTCCCATACAATACATTTTTGTCTCGTTTCAAGTCATGAGAAAGGTTATCATTTTGATACTGACAGGGCATTTTTTAGTGTAAATAATGCATATCTGTTTCTTGACTATCAGTTTGGTTCGATAAGGTTCGACAGAAACTCATAAGCCGGATTTCCGGCAGCAAGAAAACTCCCACCCATTACAAGTTTTGTCTTGTTACATGACTGAATGCTAAACCTCTCCTCAAAATAAACTATAATATAATAGAAACCCATACCTATTTATGGACGTAAATGTGGTCAGCTTAATTTATCTCTTGTCTAATCACAGTTGGTTATCTCTGCGTTGAACTAGGTGGTAAGCAAGCCCCAATGTTTGGGTGTCGTCTTTGTCAGTACCAACAAACACTGAACGGGAAGACGGTACTTTCACACTACGTGTAGATATTCCTCTGGAAATCGGCGGGGTATAACTGAAAAGAAACAATATAGTACGGGATGGTATGTTATTGAAACAAACAAAATAATCCAAAGAAGACTTGCATGTTATTTAGGATATTTTAAACAATGAGAAACCAAATAGAATGCAGGGGGCGGCGCTGTGGTGAAATAATTGGTGGGATAGAGTAGTTGACACACACAAGGGCGTTACTGGAAACTTATAAATCTTAGAAGCCTTAGAAATGCTATTTAAATTCTGCCTTCGAGATATCACCTGCTTCAGAAAGTGTACATGTACACCACTGATCCCACTAGGGTATATTGCTTTGAATGCCTCCCCCCCTCCCCCCCAAACCCCCCCCCCCCCCCCCAACCCCCCAGCCTTGCATTTTCATCCTAAAAACTCTCATAGACAAATACGTTAAGACTAAGCCACAAAAAAATAGAAATTTCTTATTTAGCTGTTTTGTAGACTTTAAAAAAGCATTCGACAGCGTGCCAAGAGACAAATTACTTACGAAGTTAAAAAGGGCCGGAATAGGAGGGAAAGTATATTCTATCATAAAATCAATGTACTCAAATGACTCCTCAGCAGTGAAAATTGGCGATACGATATCAGAGGAATTTAGATGTTATAAAGGGGTTAGGCAGGGGTGTATGCTAAGTCCAACGCTATTTAACCTATTCCTTAGTGACCTGCCTGAATTTCTTAATCAGGGCGACTTGGCAGAACCAGTCGAAATCCAAAATAAAACAATAAGTTGCCTTATATATGCAGATGACTTGGTTGTACTATCAAAGACCGCTGAAGGTCTACAGAAATATCTACATAGAATCAAGGAATATTGCAACCAATACAATTTAGAAGTAAATATCGAAAAAACAAAAACCATGGTCTTCAACAATACATACAGGAAAGAGAATGAACAACTATGTTTTTAATTACGACGGCGAAACCCTGGAAAATGTTCGAGCATTTAAATACCTTGGTTTAACGTTCAGTGTGTACGGTAACTTCACACTAGCCAAACAAGAACTGAAAAAGATAGCACTAAAAGCCCTTTTTAAACTCCGCAAAGAAATGGGTGACCACTTTAGAACTGACCTAAATAAAGCTCACACTGAAATTATTTGACTCTCTTATTCAGCCAATCCTCCTATATGGAAGCGAAATCTGGGGAGTTGACTGTAAGGGTCCTATTGACAGAGATCCAATAAGTCAGTTCATGTTAAGTTTTGCAAATGGCTCCTAGGAGTAAATAGGAATGCTACGAATAATGCTTGTCGTGCTGAACTAGGCAGACTCCCACTTAAAGGCGAAGCGATCTTCCGAAGTATTAAATATTGGCTAAAACTGGAAAATGTGGATAATACAAAATTGGCAACCGAGGCTTACGCTGACTCCAGACTCTTACTCAAGCCCATGGTCTGGTGCCAAAAGATAAGAAGCATAATATGTCACCTCGGCTTTGGCAATCTGTGGCTAGACCAGAATAATATAACCAATTACACAGCACTCGCTAGCAAACTAAAACAAAGGATACGAGACGTTGAATGCCAAAACTGGTACAGCGAGATCCATAATGACTCGAGAAGTAATTCAAATCAGCGAAATAAGTTAAGAACATACAGAATATTCAAGAAATCTTACGAATTAGAAAATTACTTGAAGGAAGTAGACAATGTGAAGCACAGAATAGCACTAACAAGGCTAAGAATAAGCAACCACAAACTAGAGATCGAAAAAGGAAGGTATGCAAGACCATACAAACCAATCGAGGAAAGATTATGCCATTTCTGCCTCTCGGAGATTGAGGATGAAACCCACTTTGTCTTGAAGTGCAAGAAATATGAAAACCTAAGGAAGGAATTCTATGCTTCACTAAAGAATAAATGTAATATAAATACGGCACACCGATCTGAAAATAGCCTATTATGCACAATCATGAACCCTGACTGTAGAATTTGTAGTCTTTCAGCAAAATTCATTTATAACTGCTTCAACATCAGAGCTGAAGCTCTAACGCAATGATGCCTGTTCCCAACTAACAGAGATATACATGACCTAATTTAACTGAAATTTATTGGACCCATGTCGAAGTACTTGCATGTACAAAACACCAAATAAAATATGTCTGTCTGTCTGTCTGTCTGTCTGTCTGTCTGTCTGCATGGCTGAAGTTGAGAGAAACCCCCCTCTCCCAAATACTCGGCTCAATCACGGTTTCTGGGAAACCCCCACCCCTCCCTCACACTTCATCCTAACCTTTAATGGTTAATCATAAATAGAACGATGCATATCCAAGGGAGGGGTGGGTGGGTAGTTTCCCAGAAACCGGGATTGAGCCAAATTCTCCTTTCCTCTTCTCCCCCCCCCCCCAAAAAAAAAAAAAAAAAAAAAAAAACATCCCTGCCATAAATAACACTGAACCACCTGTATAATACCGTAAAATAGTAGAGAAAATGATTATGCAGGGAGACTATCCGGTCTTGCGAATAAGATCGGCAATAATCGAAACCTTGATAGGAACTTTCCAGATCAGCCCATTCCGTCTGCGACAAGAATAAATCCCTTAAAGACTTCCTTCTGATCATTACCGAGCAGAATCCGATAAACTAGTCATAGGGTAAGTGGCAATATTTGAACATAACCTTTTCTTTCTTCTTAGGGGGAGAAAATCACGAAATCAAAAACCACCCTGAATCAAGGCTAAACTTCCCAGGAATCGCCATATACATTAAACTAACGGTAATCATTACAAGGGAAAGCGAAGGTTTTTGAAACATTTTATTAGATTTACGACTGTACACAGCGATACTGAACTTTCCATACATTCCCTTGTAATCGTGTATACCAGATCGCAAGCTTGGGCACCCGTTTATGAGTGCTTTTCCGCCAAAACGTTTTACACCTTTATATGTAGATTTAAATATGAATATCTCATCAGCAAAAAAATATAGCTTATATAGTACTGATCAATTTAAAGGGGCTATTAGCTATTTCAGTATCACTATGAAACTAATTTTATTAAACGTTCTTCATGATCAGTGAAGTGAAACTACAGAAAGCCTATCGGGCTTTAGCATACCCCAGCCGCCAGGGGCGTAGCAGCCTTTAAGCCAATAAGCCCGGTCTTAACAGGAATTTTGGTCATTTTTTTCTGTTTTTTTCCCCTCAACTCTAACCCTTGAGTGAGCACGGCGAATATCGGCTATCTACTGCATCGAAAACGCTGGAAATGCCGTTTCAGAGCTTGTAAATTTCAAACAGTTCATGGGGGCATGCCTTCACACACCCCTAGGAGCTCGCGCCTTCAGCGCTCGTTTCGCCTGTACCTTCTGGGCTTAAAGGGGAAAAAGTGGCTGGCTACGCCCCTGGCTGCCGTATATTGGCAACTCGCCATCTGATTGGCTAGCCAGGCGCTGTCTATTATACAAACAGTGTGTCCGTCGAGGAACTATCGGCTGATAGTTTCCCTCGGAAATTTGATGTTCTTAAACCAAAAATAAAAGCCCGAGAACGCAGTTCGAGGGCCGGCTTATACGCTAGTTTTAAGAACATCAAATTCCAAGGGAAACTATCAACCGACCGTTCCGAGACAAACACACTCTATTTGTCGTTATTGTTCATCACAAAATTGTGTTCCGCTCTCAGCGGGCACTATCGCCTGATAGTTTGCCTCCGCGGACGACAACTATCACGTCACGTGATCGCTTTTAGCCAATGAGCGCGCGCCAAAATTTTGTGGTGAACTGTAACGCCTGATAGTTTGCATCCGCGGACGGCGACTATCACATCACGTGATCGATTTTGGCCAATGAGCGCGCGCCAAAATTTTGTGGTGAACTTTTACGCCTGATAGTTTTCCTTCGCGGACGAGAACTATCACATCACGTGATCGCTTTTGGCCAATGATCGCGCGCCAAAATTTTGTGCTGAACTTTTTTTTAATGCTGTTTATTAAAGTTTTTCACCTCACAATCCTAGCATATACATTCAAAACAATACATAAACAATGCTGAGTTTACAATAAAGTGAACAGTTATTATACAATTTTCGGAACTGCGACCAGCGACACTCACAAACACACACAAACACAAAAACAAACAAAAAAACAAACAAAAAATTTGGCTGGTACTGGGCGTTAGTTCTGTGGTGAACTATAACGCCTGATAGTTTGCATCCGCGGATGACAAATATCACGTCACAAAATTGTGTGGTGAACTATAACGATAGCTAGTCGATAGTGGTCTCGGGGCTGCGCCTCTCACCAACTGTCTTCCGTTATCAGTAGTTCACCACAAAATATTGGCTCGCGCTCATTGGCTAAAAGCGATCAGTGACGTGATACTTGTCGTCTGCGGATGCAAACTATCAGGCGTTATAGTTCACTACAACATTTTGGTGCTCGCTCATTGGCCAAAAGCGTTCACGTGACGTGATAGTTGTCGTCCGCGGAGGCAAACTATCAGGCCAAAGTGCCCGCTGAGCACGAAAGACAATTTTGTGTTGAACAATAACGCAAATAGACTGTATCTGTCTCGGATCTATCGGCTGATAGTTTCCCTTGGAAATTTGATGTTCTTAAAACTAGCGTTCGAGGACTTATATTTGTTTTAAGAACATCAAATTTAATTTCCGCGGGCAACTACCAGCCGATAGTTCCTCGACGGACTTGCACAGTCCCCGGCATGCACGCTTGCAACCACATCTGATTAGCTCATTGCATGCTTTTGATGCCTCAGGTAGGGTTGTCCAGGTCGGTGTCCATCCCTCTGGAGAAAGATGCCATCCCCACTCTGCTGCACTTGGAAGCTCCTGGAATGGATCTAGTGTGCGGCCCCAGACATGTCCGGCTTGAAATGCTGCCCTCTTGACATGTTGCTCCAGAGCCGCTTGAGTTGGTGGGATATTCTCGATGCTTTTAGTGCCTTGAGCAAACATGGCTTGCCGTGCATTGATGACAATCTCCTGGGGACTCGTTCGGCTATACATTATAACCACTAACCGCTCCAACACCCTGCATTGCTCCTCAGAGACCATTGCTTGTGGTGATGATAGACTACGGAAGACTTCGGTCGCCTCGGGATAACACTTCCATACTTGAAATGCAGTCTTTTTCCCCCTTGCTGCAAAATACGATATGATGTCACATCCGGTGACGGCGTGAAAGAACGGTAGCATTTCGCATTGCTGTGTGGTGAATGAACTGGCTATCTTATGGATCGGCAGGTACCGCAAATGCTTGCCTACACCAAAGGCAACCCACAGTTCCTCTACTTGTAACTTGTGCGCAAATGCAATTGCTAGGATGATAACGTCCGTGTCAACAGTTCGTATGAAGATCTTCTTCATACCATTCACTGATGCATGCTTTACATGGACGAAGATACGCGTATCCGCTTCCTCGTGGTTGCACGGTGCCAGACCCTCCTTGTCTACTGTGGTGGAGCTGATGACATCCACATCAGCCGTACTGATCACCTCTACTACTGGTAGGTTGATAGAGGCGACATTCTCTGCAAGATACTGGAACAGCTCTTTCTTGTTCTCATCCAGCCTCAAAAATGCCTTCCAATTTAAAGGTATCGATGCATTGTCGCACACACGTCTACGAGCTCCTGAGCCTCTAGCTTCACGTGTACCTTGCTTTAGGCTGTTTGGCAGGTAACGATCCCATACAAGATCAATTCTCTTTACATTCTGTGCCTGCTTAATGACATAAGGGAGAAACACAGTTACTGCATATTCCTTGAAGGTCTTGCACTTTCCAGGTGCAAGCATGTTAACGACAGCTGCGGCATCTAGAACATTGACATCTACTAAAGGACGCTCCAACGTTGTGTTGACTTCAATGCATGTGATAAGTTCCGATTTCTGGCCTGTACGCATCTTGCAATTACAAGAAAGTGCCGGTGGACTTGAACTGTTTTCGTGTTTGAAATATTCGTCGAGATTTTCCTCTCTTGCTTGGCAAGCGATGTACAGTCTAGCAAATAGGCTGCAGTCGCTCTTAAGAGAGACAACTTGATTACTTGTCTTATTTGATTTCCTTTGCTCAGACATGCCAAACAAAGGTAGCTTGCACCGTTCGATAGTGTCTGTGATGGCTTTGGATCGCTTAGTAAGTCGCTCCTCTACATATTTGTCATACTTTAACTGTCCTTTCGCCTTGGCTGTTGAAATAGCTTCCACGACACATTTAGATATGATTTCCTTGGTGTCCAATACAAGAAGATATGTACTCTCTTCACTGAATGGTTTTTTTTCCCATTTCCTCAATTACACTGATCATGCTTTTGACGTCTTTAGTGAAGGCTTTCTGACCAGATGGGACTTGCTCGTGGTGACGGGTGCCATTGGGATTCCGTGCGCCATATGTATTCTCAAATTCGTTCACTGCTCTTGCTATTTCCGGTCTTGCTAACATCCAGCGTCTAAGGGCTGCGGGACTCTCCGTTAGCCCTACTGCCCCGCCGTCCCCTTTGATAATCTCATTTTCCTGTTCGTGGTTTTGGTCCAGAGAAATCTTCGAGAACAGATGCTGGGATTTCTGTACAACGAACTTCCCTTGTTCAAACTCAGCGTATACTGATGGGTGCCTCTCCTTTAGGTTGACCAGGTCTCTGATGTGGATAGGAAGCCATATTGAATAGTTAACTAAATGTAGAGCAAACATCCATGGAACTAGCTTGCCAAGACTCTGAACATACAGGGAAAAGTTGCCTTCTCTAGTAGACCTGACAAATTCTAAAACCAGCAGTTCCAATTCAAGCGCAGTTGACCAGAAAAGAAACTGCGGATGTGCTTCACACTGCTTCTGTACCTAAGTAGTAAAATCTTCAGGTTCGCTAAAGTCAACGATGCTAGCCTTGTAAGCCCTTCTCTGTAAGACATACAGTGTGCATGCACTCACTTGATGCGCATAGCGAGACCTTGTGATATGGGCCGCCTGCAGTATAGCATCTGCCCTTCCACGGGTGGTGATGTCGGCTTGGACTAATGCGCTATCCCATCCACTGTCGTTTAACCAATGTCCAACCATCTTCGATGAGGCCATCTCGATATGCAGCCCACCCATCATCACAACATAGCTACTCTCCCCATACGCATCTGCTCTCTCCCATTGAATCTGTTTGGCAAGGGCGTAAAGGGGCTGGTCCATTCCAATTATGGTGTCTGCCCGGGATTTATGTATGCGATCGCGTCCTTTACTAATTTCATGGAATGTTGGATCATTGCTTTGCTGTGTGCATTGTCTTCGAAAAGGGGTAACAACGACGTTATGGCAGTAGGTCGGAGAGCTCCGGTTTGCAAGGAGGCAAAGTGAGCGGACCACGACAGATAATCTCTCTCCTCCAGCTTTTCCTTCTCTAGTAGTTCTTCGACCTTATTGAGCCATTGGTGCTCGCATTTTATATTTTCAGTAACCAGATCTGATTGCGGTTTGTTAGCATTACACTCTCCTGGGACGTAATAATCTTTCTTCGATCCTTGTACCGTTTAAGGCTGAATACCGGTGTAGGCTTCTGGTAGATTAGACACAGTTTTCATTTTTGGCATGTCAGCATTTATTAGAACTCGATTTCTGTCAATACCATTAAAGTGGATAGTAGGGTGCTCGGTGAGAGAAATTGCCGTTCCGTGGAATGAGTCCTTAGCTGTACGTGAGCTTGGGTTGTGATCAATGTTGTCTACACTGCCAGTAGTGAACAGCGACTTTTTTAACTTTGAGGGGCACACTATGCCCTCTTCCTCAAACTGCGCACATACACTGTTTCCAAGATCTGCTGAAATCTGCATCATTCGGTCGTATGAAATCAGATAGCCCTAATCTGTAGAGCTTATCTACTAACGTTTTCTTCCTGGTTTCAGCGTGGATTAGTAGTCCCAGATAGACTGGTAATGGAGGCTCTCTATTCTTGTCGTGTCTGGTTGTTGTGACATCAGATTGCGGGTCCCTCTGACGTTTCACAGCATTAAAAATCAAAAGCTGGGAAAGCATCACACCTGCGTTCATGCCTGTCATATCTTGCTCATTTTTGTTCTTGACATTCGGTCCCTCTAATATCATGTTCACCAGCGCGAGGAGTAAGTCAGGTACTGCAGAGCGCTGACAGTCGGTATCAAATGCACCAGTAAAGCATTACTTGTTAGCTAGTAGCTCTTTCCTGACAATCATTGCAGCTTTGGCAAGATGCATGGCCTCAGTATCATAGTCATGATTTTGGGCAAACTGTAAAGCTGCACCAATATTACTAGAAAAAACAAGCTTTACTCCCTTTCCTTCAGTATACGCCTGGTGCTATTTACTCGGCCTGGAACATGTGCTCCAAGCTGCTCAGGTGAGGACGAGTACATTTTTGCCAAATCTGATAACTGAAAAACCAATGGACTTGGAGCTTCCTCAATATACATGACGAGTTCCGCTAAAGCAATAGCCTCCAAAGAAAATTGAGAAGTGTCATTTTCTTCTTGCTCTTGTGAGGGCGGCCTAATGCTCCTTACTCGATTGTAAAGAGCAGTGAGACATGATGCGTGGTAGTATGCATCGATGGCATGCATATCACTAGCTGTTGTCAACTTTGTCAACAGCTTACGGTCTTGCAACTTTGTAGCTGCTGTTCAGTTACATTGCTATCAATAACAAGTGTTGCTGCCTTATGAAGATTCTCACCTGTTATGACATAAACATGTTGAAACATTAAAATTACGAACTTTTACTTCAATCTTTCTTCCTTTAAACACATTCTTTTTACCTTTTCAAAAATAACTTATTTCTTTCTACCGATTTTGAAATATATCAATAAAGACTATATATTTTTTTATCTAATAATCTAATTGTTTATTTAATGGTTCTATATTTGTCCATTTTTATCTTAGCTTATATTTTTTAATACCTAAGGTTTTTGTATATATTTATCTTTGTGCAATTTTTAATGTTATTTTGTAGGTGGGCCACTGGTTTACTATATTGTGTTTCACTCATAGTAGATTAAAAGTTTCTATTCTTACTACTCTACCTGTTTCTTCACAAAAGAAGCATCGCTTTATGTCTTCTCTACTCAATGGTTTGGCTGCTGTTTCCAAGGAGGCACGCGTTTTGACCGGGCTCGGTTGTGTGGAACTCGACTCGTCAGAGTCGTCACTGATCGGCATCCCACATGTGCGCGAGATTCTGTAATTTCATTCTTGGGGGCAAAATGATGAATTCTGGGACAATTTCATTGATGACTTCTGCCGTCAATTTCTCTTCCGGGACTGGGCAGAGGGGGAGAGGGACTGCCTCCCTAGCCCCCCTCCATACGCCACTGACACAACCCCTTTAAACCACATTCAATAATAATACATTAGCATCTATAAAAATTACACTGCTGTTCTGAAATTGCTTACATTATAATCCCAGTTGAGTTCAGCACAAAATTCGATTGTTTAGAATAACGGCTTCAACCCATTTGGAATAGGCGAACCGGATGTTGCCATCCTCTATCGAAAAAGGTTGAAAAGCATACCAGGACATTCACATGATATTTTTCTTCGATCTCAGGATGTTATGTTTGTAGTTTACGGAAACTTGAGGGTCCAATTCAATTGACACTGCGCCATTAATGTTCTGATGAGCTTGAGTTTCACGCGGAAATAATAATAACTTAAAATAAGCTAGAGATAAAGAATTATAATTAGATGCCTAAGATTGTTTAGTCTTTTAATGGCCTGATGAAGAAGCTGACTTTCTACGAACTGTATATCAGCTCCTTCTGTGAAAAAATCAGATGGGCGAAACCAACCTATTTTTAGAGTTTTCCTGTTAACAACAGGACGCTGGCTACTTTTGTTTTCCAGCGTTTAGTCAAAACCGCATGGACGTTTTGATATTGGGGTTGCCGACCAATGTTCTGCATAAGTTAGGAAGTTTGATGCATAACGGGTCTAGTGACGTCATCGTGAGAATGATTGACACTTCTGAGTGCTAAAGGTTTTCGGAAAAGTCCTGTGAGTCGTAATCTGGAAGTGCCACTTCTCGCAGGTTGCAAAGCCAGGACGACTTTTACGCTGCAAACGGAGGAGAAAGTAGACGAAGAAGAGCGATAAAAAGGAGACTTAAAAAGGAAAAGAGGAACAAATTCTACATGAAGTGCATCATTCTTGCCCTAGTCGTTATCCTTGCTGTTGCTGTTCCTGCCGGTATGTATTCTTTACAAACTTTATACTTCTTTTAAAGAACATAGCTCGAGTAAAGCAACACTAAAGCTAGCGTGATGTAAGATGCTGTAATTGTTCTGTGAAATATATACTTACTGTCTATCTAAGTACTGGAACAAGACTGGAAGGGTTGTCTATTTTACCCATTAAGTCACTTTGTCAAACGGAATAAAAAACGATTCAATCCATCGTATATTTTCGGGCTAGTGTTTTATTTTCCCACTTACTCGCATGTAACATAAAGCTTCCGTTATTTAATGCTTATAGATCTATCCCAAAGTCCGACATGTCCATAATTCAGTGATACAAGCTTCTTAGAGATAAGCAATAGAAATATAAGTATGCGAGAAATACACTTTATTACTGTTATTCAAAGGTAGAAGGGTAGTTTTCTCCAGACCTCATGGCCCCTAGTAGAAAAGTCCGGTCTTTAATTTGAAAAACACAAAACAATGGAACATTAGAATGAAAGTGGTAGCCGTTGGCTGACGAAGCTTACATAGTCTAGTTACCATTTTATTTTGTAAAGATCATTTCCTTAATTAATTACGGCACTGATGAGATCTATAGATTTAGAGACTTCTCCTTCTGAAACAACTATATTAGCTCTCGAGCGAACTCTGAGTTGCGAGCTAACTTGTAGTACGATTTGTGATGTTTGTGGCCGATAACTGCTATTTAGGGCGCATTTGTGTGGGACTTATCCTTGATTAAGAATAGCCAGAATAATACGTGTAAGCGTTCATTTCGGAGCCATTCTTATCATGGAATACTAGCTTAGAATTAATTCTGTGTATTCTGCCCCTCGAGGCAGAATAACCAGATTATTCTTATTGCGGAATAAGAAAATTCCGAATGTTCCAAACGAACTCGCCCTTAGTAGTTACGTGTAAGTTTTCGGATGATTGTAAGATGCGAGTTTGGAGGTATTTCTACAACTGATACAATGAGTATTATGCTTGTTGGAGGCCTGCTAGGATGGCTCTACTTTGAGGTCGAACTCATAAAATGGCCAAATTAATTATTCAAGTTAGCAACACTTCTTAATTTGGCTACTACTTCAAGTGATAGATGAAAAACGAGAGCTAGTGTTTTACTAGGGCACCAAACACCGAGAAAGATGAAAGCGGCCGAGTGTTTTTATTATTTCGAGGTGTTTGGATTCCCTGGTGAAACACGAAGCTCGAGTTTTTGATCTGACTTCTCAAGCGAAAACTAAATCATTAGAAAGTTTTGTTGCCTGGAATTTTATTGCATGCAATTATAGACTACAAGGGAAGTGATTGTTATTTTGTCACGGCCATTTCGACAAACGGCCCGATAGCGTAGTGGGCAAAAACAGCGGACTAGTAGACAAGAGCAGCCGTGAGGATGATGGTTCGAGTCACACTCTGGACACCGATTTTTATTTCCGTTTTCTCCTTCACTTCTCCATGTACATGCTGTAATTTGGTCCAACACTTGCATGAATCTTGATCACCCCTGATCACCCCTGGATACCAAACTCATCGAATTTTCTTTTCATCTTGTTCACAGCATTTTCCTTTAAGTGCTATGTTTGCGTTGATGCCAAAGGAAACTGCACGAAAAATGCAGTGGCTTGTGCAACCAAATGGTGCCAGAAGTTGGTAACACCTAATGCGGTGACAAAGAGTTGCACCAACGAGACTCTTTGCGATGCGATGACTGCGGAGTGTAAAAAGAATGGCAAATGCAATAATTACTGTTGTGACAAAGACATGTGCAACGGAGGAGCTTCTATCAAGCTCGCAGCGGTGTTGGTCAGCTTTGTTGCTATCTTTGTATCGCTCGGCCGCTACCTAATGTAAGGAATGCAGCTATTACGAACTTGTTTTAAATGATCCAAATAATATACAATTTTCAGTTTTAAACTTACAGAACCGTTAATTATCAAAGTATTTTGAAAATAACTGCTTTTTGGTAATACATTGTTATTGTACTACATACATGACTTAATGCGTCTAGACGTCTTAGACGTCTGTAGTATAAAAACGGCCATTGTGTATCTTAATGTTCTGTTTTAATGATTATGAAAAGGCACTCCCATCCGAATTGAACCTCAAGTTTTTTTTAAGACAAAAACTACATAAATAACACGCTGAGAGATATCAGTCACTTCCTAATATGCCGGCTTTTCAAACGTTTTCGATAGAGGTGGCAAAGAAAAAAGCGATACATTGACCTTACAAAAGTTTATTTTAGACTGAAGAGTACGTTATTTCGGTTCAGTCAAGTTGCTCTAAATTTCGCTTAATAACCAGTGTTTCTCAACCACCTGAATCTTTGCCAAAATAGACTAGTAACATTTTCTTCAGAATAGCCTTCCTGGAAACGGCATACTCTGCCAATCTGAGTAGTTATTTTGTTTTCATCATAGCGATTGACAGTACCCGTTAATATTAAGTAATGATTCGGGTAAGAACTATAGGAAAAGACAATAGACTGCGGCGATGAGTATGCCCTCTCGGCGCCGACGAATGTGCTTAAATGTGTCTTAAGTGCTGTCTGGGATGTCCTCAGGCAAAGTTGGTCATTTTTGCTGTGAAAACGTAAATAAAACACCATCCGAGCCAATAGGAAAGGGGAAGACAACAGATATTTGAATCACAAATGTGAAAACTTTCCTCACGGTTGATTTTCATAATTGCAATCAAACCATAGTTAGTTTGATCAAAACTAAATTAAAACTTCAAAAGTGCATTACTTCGATGGTCTTCTATTGAATTTATGAGTATCGACCAATGAGTATCAAAAATTAACACCTTTTTACAGTCCTTGCCGTTCAGTGCTATCGTTCTTAGCCGGATCATTACTTAAGAATGGAGGATTCTATTGTATGAATTCTACAAATGACGGTATGAAAGCGAAACTGGTTCGAGAGGGAGCTGTGAGCTGTAAGAAATTGTTGATGTTAAGGATAAATACCAGCGCATATCTGAAAGCCACAAACCGCCTCCCGGTTCGTCTCAGTGGTTAAGCTTCGGTCTGTTGAGCGGGAGGTCGCGGGTTCAAACCCCGGCCTGACGAACACTCAGGGTCTTAAAATAACTGAGGAGAACGTGCTTCCTTTGTGAAACAACTGCAAATGGCTAGATCTTCACGTCTTCTCGGATAAGGACGTCAAATCGTAGGACTCCCGTCGGCCCCATCCTTATCAGTCTCACCAGACAGTCACGAGTTACCGACGTTAAATAAAGTTGCTTTACTTTTACTTTATTTTAGGTTATAATTGTCCTTATAATCCTTCAAATATTTCCATTGAATTGGGTCCTTTTAACGTATTACCATCCTCCACACGCAATGGTCGGTTATCAGGTCACATGGCGCGATTTCGCCAATCACGCAGGATAGAAAGTGTAAGATCGATTGTAGGATTAAATATCACGAAAAGGGTTATAGGCGTTTTAGAAAACCAAAATAAAAAGCTTATCTAGCTTTGTTGCCACGCACGATTCGACTCATCTCGAAACAAAATCGTGGGGGGAAAAGGTTAAGCACCAAACCAACCTATTTTTAGAATGTTCCTGTTTACAACGGGCACTGGCTTATTTCAGTTATTTTCGAGCGTTTGGTCAAAACCGCTTAGTCATTTTTGATATTGGATTTCAGTTGCTGTGATTAATTAGTGGTTAATGGCGATTGAGGGTCACGTTCTTTTGGATCTACATGCACAATAATGAATGATATGTTATTATATTTTATTATAGTATTTGCTATTTTTTTCAGGGTTATGGTCGTTGTATGAGTATGTGCAACATATATATGTGTGTTTTTGTATATTGTATAAAATAAAATAAAAAGATGTTTAAAAAAAAAAAAAAAAAAAAAAAATGAATGATAAAACAGGAGTGATAAAACTTTCTCTTGAATCTATGAGAAACATGCATGTTTTATTTATTGATTCAATAGTGACAGTAAAATGTTACCATAAATTTAACTTGGATAGCTTTTTGTCCAACCCTCTCACGACCTAACACCGACAATGTTTTATTTTTTATTTTATTTCAAGATTCGCCCAAAGGGCAGGTGTTGTATAATAGGACATGAGGTCCCCTACTAGATACAGAACACCGCAACCCCCACCTCTATAAGAACATTGTTACTCTAGCCCCACCCTTACGCTACCCAGTTAAAAACATATGTATATATATGTGTGTAGAGAAATTAATGAAAATAATTTATATTTAGTAGTAAAGAAAAAAGGGAGAAAAAACTTAGACATATTCAAATGTATATAGGCAAGAGACCATCACCTAAGAGAACCGATCCCCCGATACTAGCCTCTCTCCCCATTCGCTATTATCGCACTTCGGCCATCTTGGATTGAAAGCGAGGCTTCCGGGTTGTCGGTTACGTAGCGCTTACTATTTGCTCTGTTGTTGGTCGCGAGTTTGGATGAAAAAGCTACTTCATCTCCACTTCTGTAATTCCAATTGTACAAATAATAGCCAGAAAAGAAGATCTAGGGATTCTTTTCACATATTTGATTCCAATAAACAGCTCAGAAAGCGATGGAGTTTGAAAATACGCGGAGATGTCGACCCACACTTCAGACTTCGATAAATATCCAGAGGTGTAGAGTGAGGGGAAAAAAACAAGTAATATTTCTTCGGTTAAAGTGTCACAGGTTCCCTCAGACTCACAGCTAGCACCGGTCTCTACAGGTAAAATAAGAAGAGAGAAACCTCACCTAGCAGGGCGAATGGAACATGTTAAGTTATTGTTCTCAATTTAACAATTATTCACTGAAGTCGAAGTGACTATTGATGAATATTTACCGAGGCGAAGTCGAGGTAAATATTCACCAATAGTCACTGAGACTGAAGTGAATAATTGTTTTAGTATAATTTCATCAGTGAATATCAGAGAAATTAAAACTAGACAATATAATAATAGTCTCACTTCCGACCCTTTTATAGTGCGTGACAAGATAGTTTTGTGACAAACATTTGCATAATCACGTGCCGCTACGTACGGTTCATTGCACAAACAGACTTGACACGAGACTGGCAGGGACTACAAGAATGGATTTTCTAAAAGTATAGAAATTCAAAAAAACATTCTAAATGCACACTAGAATTCAAGTTGAAGCAGCAATCTTTCCTTTTGAGACCTTGTACCGTGTTACAAAGAGAGGAAATGCAGCAAAAATGAGTAGAAATGGACAAAATTGAAAGTCTGCCATGTTCATGAATCATGGCGAGTGAAAATTTATCGAAAGGAACCGCTTTCATGAGTTCACCTCAAAGGACAAATTTCCTGGAAACTACGAACTACAGAATCATAGACAATGGTAAATTAAGAGACAAATGATTTCGGTATGAGATAAAGCTTGAAAACACAACGAGAGCGGCGAGAGAAGAGCATAAAAGTAACAGCAACCGGCTCCCTGAAGGAGTGAAGGCTGAATCAGTGAATGAAACTAGAACTTGATTTTCTATCAAGAACCACGAGGAAAATAACTCAAGTATAAAGTACACTCTTTTTGAGTCGAACCGTTCCCAAATTTGTAGGAAAAGGTCTCGTTATGTTATTTATTGCTCTAAGTAGACGTTATTTCCTTGTGAAAGTTTGTTATTCATGAAGACACGAGGACCGAATAAACTCAACCCGAAACTCGTAAGTAAACTTTGTTTGTGAAGGCTTATGGATTTTAAAAAAAGCTTCAAGTTTAGCCATACTTATTTAGTTGCTTCTTTTACGGGTTTAGGAAAAGCTTTTTCTTTCATATTATTTATTTCTTCGTGAGAAACATCGGTAAATGTGCGAGCGGCCATTTTGGTACTAATGCTTTGTACCAATCAGAGCACGGGAATCTCTATATTCACTGATTAAATTATACTAAAAATATATATACACGTGCACCAGCCACCCTCTATTATTGTATTTCGATAATTTTTAATGCACATGGGACTATTTTCACGTTGATCGTTATTTTTCATTTTACGAATAAGACTTGTGTACTTTGCACACCACTAATAATAAATTGGCACTAATTTTGAAAGTGTCATGACCATCGTATTAAAGTTTTAATGTGTGAATAATAATTTTTATGTAAAATATATTATATATCATATGTATTTGTACTGAATCAAAGGGAAATATTTGGGAGGTTTTATTAGAATGGTCATGGGTGTTATGCAATGATATTTATCACTGTCAAATTTCTGGTATGAAACAAGGTTTATTTATTAGTTAATCTGGGATTTTCATGTGTGATTTTCTTAGTAATACCACGATCACCTCAGCTTTCTTTGTTTGTTCAGGGACATTTAAACTCTAAATTCCCTCATCAGCATGGATACTTGTTCTAATTTTCTCTCGTTGACATCCAAGAATGAAATTAATTAGAAGGGCATGCATGCTGATGAGGGTTATGGCAGGTCATTATAAAAATTAGTCCCTAGCAGAGTGCATGAATGTCTGTCAACGCTGTACCCTACCTATTTTACGGCTCAAGAAAGCCGGTCTTCTCTTCATTTGTCAAACCCGCTTCTTCCATACATGTGAGATAATTATACTTAAAACCACAAACATGACATGATTAAACTCTATGCGTGCTCCTGTAATATTTAGTCAGCCACATATTACATTTTATTTTGACATTTTACTTGACATTTTATTTATTCTTCACAAAATCAACACACTTGCAGGGTCCAGTTCAACCAATGGTGCTCAATCAAGCATAACAAAACGTTAGAAAAACTCAACTATGGTAACTTTAGTTTAGGCAGAGAAAAACTAAAGTCCTCTGAGATTAGTTTCATCAGTCAGTGATAATAGTATTACAAAGTATAATAGCATGAAATTAGCTAGTGATTAAATTTCCCCTTGACCCTTGGGAGGATCGATTTATGCAAATTCTCCCTAATCCCCCTCAGCCATAAATCCTCCCTCAGCTCTCGGGGGAAATTTGATAACTAATTTACCTTATGCCATGCCATTACTTATAATAATAATATTTTTGAGTTTGGACTGATTTTACTTACCAGTAACCTGACTGTTAGGTCTATTCGATTTTATTAAACAGGGTTAAAAAAATCTGCTCTATCTGTGAATAAATTCAAATCAAGCTATCCTCCATAATTTCTGTGGCTTGGCTTGGGAAAGAAATAATATTAATTATAATAAATTGATCAAAAGGATGTAAATGATGCTGGAGTACCCTGCATCCAGCTAGCAGCTACAAGTAGGTTATAAAAAAACATAGTTGCATCATTGCAATGATTATGGCAGAAGAAAATATATTGTACAAAATGTTGTAATATACCAAAACAGACAACTGAGACAGTGTTGGGGTCTGGCAGTATTTATTAATATACCATGCAAGATATATTTTTGGGCAAATGGTGGATATGTTTTGTGACGTGTCACACTGTAACTTTAGTTCTCCACATTCCTAAAGATCATAATCCTTCAACAGCTATAGCATTCCTTCGTTATCTTTATACTGTCCAACAAAAGCATGCAGTCCATCTTTCAGACAGTCAGTGTTAGAAGCAGTCACAGAGTGTAACAAGCAGCAGTCACAGAGTATATAACAAGTAGTCACAGAGTGTACCAAGCAGTCACAGAGTGTAACAAGCAGTCACAGAGTGTAACAAGCCGTCACAGAGTGTAACCGGCAATCAGTCACAGAGTGTAACAAACACTCGCGGAGTGTAACAAGCCGTCACAGAGTGTAACAAGCAGTCACAAAGTGTAACAAGCCGTCACAGAGTGTAACAAGCCGTCACAGAGTGTAACAAACAGTCGCAGAGTGTAACAAGCCGTCACAGAGTGTAACAAGCCGTCACAAAGTGTAACAAGCAGTCACAGAGTGTAACAAGCAGTCACAGTGTAACAAGCAGTCACAGAGTGTAACAAGCAGTCACAGAGTGTAACAAGCAGTCACAGAGTGTAACAAGCCGTCACAGAGTGTAACAATCAGTCACAGAGTGTAACAAGCAGTCACAGTGTAACAAGCAGTCACAGTGTAACAAGCAGTCACAGAGTGTAACAAACAGTCGCAGAGTGTAACAAGCCGTCACAGAGTGTAACAAGCAGTCACAAAGTGTAACAAGCCGTCACAGAGTGTAACAAGCCGTCACAGAGTGTAACAAACAGTCGCAGAGTGTAACAAGCCGTCACAGAGTGTAACAAGCCGTCACAAAGTGTAACAAGCAGTCACAGAGTGTAACAAGCAGTCACAGTGTAACAAGCAGTCACAGAGTGTAACAAGCAGTCACAGAGTGTAACAAGCAGTCACAGAGTGTAACAAGCAGTCACAGAGTGTAACAAGCCGTCACAGAGTGTAACAATCAGTCACAGAGTGTAACAAGCAGTCACAGTGTAACAAGCAGTCACAGTGTAACAAGCAGTCACAGTGTAACAAGCAGTCACAGAGTGTAACAATCCGTCACAGAGTGTAACAAGCAGTCACAGAGTGTAACAAGCAGTCACAGAGTGTAACAAGCCGTCACAGAGTGTAACAATCAGTCACAGAGTGTAACAAGCAGTCACAGAGTGTAACAAGCAGTCACAGTGTAACAAGCAATCACAAAGTGTAACATTAAGCAGTCACAGAGTGTAACAAGCAGTCACAGTGTAACAAGCAGTCACAGAGTGTAACAAGCAGTCACAGTGTAACAAGCAGTCACAGAGTGTAACAAGCCGTCACAGAGTGTAACAAGCCGTCACAAAGTGTAACAAGCAGTCAGAGCGTAACAAACCGTCACAGAGCGTAACAAGCCGTCACAGAGTGTAACAAACAGTCACAGAGTGTAACAAGCAGTCACAGAGTGTAACAAACCGTCACAGAGTGTAACAAGCCGTCACAGAGTGTAACAAACAGTCACAAAGTGTAACAAGCAGTCACAGAGTGTAACAAGCAGTCACCGAGAGTGTAACAATCCGTCACAGAGTGTAACAAGCAGTCACAGTGTAACAAGCAGTCACAGAGTGTAACAAACCGTCACAGAGTGTAACAATTAAGCCATCACACAGTGTAACAAGCGGTCACAGAGTGTAATGTTGGCCGGCTCAATGTAATTATCATCATAACACAATCTTCCATAATATTTGTTTAACTCTGCCATAAGATATCGCTGTGAGATCGAGTTGACTCTTTTCCACCATTCACGAGTGCCTATATACAACCTTGCATGAGTTCCTATATTTCTTCGATTATCAAAGATAACCTCGGAAATCCTTATAAACTGAATTGAAACTCTAGTCTCAACATGTATTGATACCGGTAATCTAGCTAGCAATTGACAATAACCTGTATACTAAATTTAACTCGAGCTTCGTGTTTCACCAGGGAATCCAAACACCTCGAAATAATAAAAGTACTCGGCCGAAGCGGCCTCGTGCTTTCATCTTTCTCGGTGTTTGGATCCCCTGGTAAAACACTAGCTCTCGTTTTTCTCATATATTACTTAAGTCATCACGCAAAAAAGAAAGAAATATTGATATAAAGTTAACCAACAAAGATAGAACAACTTACCCACTAGAAATAAAAGACCACATAAAGTACTTAGGTGTCATGATTGATAATACCTTATCCTGGAAATACCATATATCATGTTTGCTCGCGTATTGCGAGGAATGCTGGCATAATTTATAAACTGAGACATTACCTATCCCTCCAGCAATTAAAACAAATCTATTATAACATAATTTATCCTTATCAGTCTCATATGCAATACTTGCATGGGGTAGTGCTTATAAAACCCACATACAATAACATCCAAATAAAACAAAAAGTGATAAGGTCAATGTTCTTTGCAATATCTTATAGTAAAAATACAGTGCTCTCCCTTTATTGAATTTATTAAACATCCTCACAGTTAATGTTTTTCGTCTACAAATCCTTAAATTTAACCATTTATGGCATAAAAAACAATTACCACTCCCATTTGAAAATTATCTTTGTACATTCATACAACACCAGACTATGCCTCTACAAATAATCTCTATAAATCATGTGTTACAACAAACACTGGCATAACAAACGATTATTGGCAACAACTTTCATAATTATTCTCTAAAAGAACAAAACGTCTTATCTTTTTCAAAAAAAGTCAAACAGTTCCTATGAACGGAACAATTTAAAATATAAAGTAATGCTCGAAACTACTACTGTATTTACATCATTATCCCTTTGTCTTCCTCCCTTTATTTTCTTTACTGGTCCTAGCCTGCTACACACTAAAATGTAACTAATGTAGGCTAGTGGCTAACTAGAAAACCTTACGGTTAATTTAGCCTCTAGGCACTTTCCTATAATATTATAGACTTTATTATACTGTGTATATGTAATTTGTCCTGAATTTAATAATTAAATTGTAAAAAGTATTGTATTGTATTTACGAGTGAAGTAATCCAAGCTGGATCACGAGAGGACAGAGAGACAGTTCGAAGTGGCATCCATGCATCCATATCAGTAACCACAAGGCACGTATCTCAGTTAGAATGTAACATGCAGATTAAGATGAGAGAGAAAGAAGTCTTAGAAGAAATGGTTAAAAGAAGATGGGATACAAGTATAACAGACATTAGAAAATGCCACATTGCACATGTGCCGTTCCCGTTCACCATCTACTGTTCCCTCTTAATATTTTTCGTTCTCGCAATTACAGACAACCAGTGAGCTCCCTTTGATGCCATTCTCGGTAAGCGACCAGCTTCCGTAAGTCACCACGCCCTTTGTTATAGTACAAAACACAGCGATGTAGCATGAGCATGCGGGCACTCTCAGTATTACGTGCACTCTGAGCTCTTATTACTCTGAGTACCGTACGGCTCATGCTAAAAAAAAAACGTTTTATAAATGACTCTCTTTGATTAGCCATGCAGTCGGACTCCCGCGATATGCTTTACTTGTCACGCACAAAGGTTTCAATACGAGGCTCCGTGCTAAATTAAATTTATTCTTTTCTCTGTGAAAAGAAATGCTACTTGACGGGAATTCATATACACGCTAACTTTGTGAACTAATAAACGAAAATTGGGCGTAAAACTTTACTAGTGTAAAGGAAATGACCAAAAAGTTATAATAGTCGTATTGTAGTAAACGGTACTTTTTGGGCGTAAAACCTATTTGACAACTCGCCTATAAAATGTCTTTCTGGAGTTGTATTAACGTGCGAGCCATGCGAGTCAGGGTGCGAGTCATGCAAGTCAGGATGCGAGACATGCGGCATGCGAGCCAGATTTTTTTTATTGCGACTGTTACGTTTGAGGGATAAATCACTGTTTAAATTTCATAAGAAACTGGAAGCTTTTGTTAGTCACGCTCCGTATATCAATATATTTTTTTGTTTGGTATATAGCTATTTAACTGCATATCAGGTAGCTAAAACGTAACAATGGAATTATTTGTCAGTGCAGTCCTAATGTGAGTGGATTTAATGTAGAGGTAAACTGTAAAGTACCTATAACCCTTTTCCATTTTTTTATAGATTATGAACCTCCGAAAAGTTTTGAGTACTTCTGTGAAGAAAGTTTTGGTTTTGAGTGAATACTATATCTTCTACGCTTGTTTGAAATCGTGTAAATGTGTAACCTTTCCTGACCCATGACCGCGTAAGTAAAAGCCTGGGTCGATACCTGTATAGACGTCATCTTGAAATCATATAATTAATTTGGCTTAGCAATCATTCGAAGAAATACTTAACAAGTTGACTAAAATGACTTGTTTCTTTACTAACATTTAGACATTCGTTCTACGTCCGCACTATACCGCTCTGGAACTCTCTCCCCGCTGCTGCTGTAATGCACTAGTCAATTGAAACCCCGGCCCCCCGACTCCCTGGACATAGCCGGGAATTAACGGGGACATGTCCGTGGAATAACGCACATTTAATGCTGCATTTTTCCGGAGGAACGGGGAAAGTAACGATTTGCAAAATTTGCGAGGATTTTAGCGGTGGTTGTAACACCAGCCACGACAGAGTGGGACTGGACCCGAGCATCAACAACGTGTATCAAACATGGTGGAAGGGACACAGTCGCTGTACAGGCTAACCATCCTCTCATTTTGTGTATTTATCACGGATATTAATCCATTATTTCTTAGCAAATTGTGAAATAAAATACCTTGATTCTGCTGTGTATGTGCGCTTATAATACAGCTCGGGCTTCCTGTGGCCCAGGTTTTTTTACATATAGCTCGGGCTCCCTGTGGCTCATCTCGCTAACTACATTAAAGTTGTATTTTTGTGTAGTTAGCGAGCTGAGCCACTGCATGGAAGCCCGAGCTATATGCACAGGCTAACCATCCTCCCATTTTGTGTATTTGTCGGCTGATGTTTTAATAATCCATCTTTTCTTAGCAAATTGTTAAATAAAATACCCTTTGACTTGATTTGTGTATGTGTTGATTTAGCGCGCGCTCATAATACAGCTCGGGTTTCCTGTTGCTCAGGTTTGTTTACATATAGCTCGGGCTTCCTGTGGCTCATCTCACCAACTACATAAAAATACATGTAGCTGTATTATGAGCGCGCGCTAAATCAACACATACACAAATCAAGTCAAAGGGTATTTTATTTAACAATTTGCTAAGAAAAGAGGATTATTAAAACATCAGTGACAAATACACAAAATGGGAGGATGGTTAGCCTGTGCTATATGTAAACAAACCTGGGCCACAGGAAGCCCGAGCTGTATTATGAGCGCGCATACACAGCAGAATCAAGGTATTTTATTTCACAATTTGCTAAGAAATAATGGATTAATCAGTGACAAATACACAAAATGAGAGGATGGTTAGCCTGTGGTATCTTGATCCTTTGATATCATCCCTTTTTTTACCCATCGCTAGTTTTAGTCCTAAACGCTTGGATTATTTATGCTTCAAAGACCGATTTTTTGTTCTGTATTTCCGTAGCAATTCGTTTTCTACATGAATTATTCATGTGGTGATCAATGCCTCCTCCCAATTGAAAATTCTGAAGCACATGCCGGGGCCATAGGGGCGGGTATTGTAACAGCCAACTGTTCCCCGGTGGGCGGGGAAAAGGTCAAAATGTAACACTGTATAAATGTTACATTCCCCGCTATCTCCCGGAGTTTCAATTAACTAGTGCATAACTGCCACCACTCTGTCCGCGCCTTTTTTCCAGCCCAAGCTCGTGCCTACCTCTGAATCACTTAACTTTATTATTTGTAATATTTGATTATTTGTTTCTAATTTAATTTTCTGTCACTTGACAATTAACTTAGTGATTAACTTAGTAGTTTTTAGAACTGGCCACCGACACAGACCGCTGTACCAACCTCCTACCGGGATTAGCTTTAAGCTATATATGGCAGTACATATATTTAGATTTAGAACAACTAAAAAAAATTGTATATTTTCTATGCATCGATGTTGTTGTGATAAAAAGGCGCCATGGAGAATAATGCATTAATGAGATGACGTATACCCAGGTTTCGACCCAGGCCTTTACTTATGCGGTCATGGGTCAGGAAAGGTCACAATTTACACGATTTCAAACCAGGAGGCCTTCACCTCTCAATACCTTGCATTTTATTGGACCCCATTTGGACTGCACTGTCAAAGAATTCCATTGTTTTAGGGTTAGGGTTTGTATTGTTTCAGGGTAGGCTATTGTTTGGATAGCCAGTACTATTCCAGGTTCCGAGGAGGTGAAGGCCGCCCCATTTCAAACAAGCGTAGAACATAAAGTATTCACTTCAAACCAAAACTTTCTTCACAGAAGTACTCAAAACGTTTCTGAGGTTCATACGCTATAAAAATTGCACAAGGGTGATAGGCACTTTAACTAAGAGATGAGAAGAGGTAAGTTACAGTGAAAATATATTTAATGGAAACCACCATAATAATAAATCAGTAGCTTGGCACTTAGTATTTTTATTTTTATTCTAGACAGTATTAATTAGAAGCCATTTTAGAATGGTAATGAAACTCATCAAAGAAAATAAGATTTAAGAAAGGTTTTTTTTGTAATTTTTCTTTTCAGTTTAACCAACTGATTAAATTCAAATTTAGTTTAATAATTGTGAAAAAAACCTAGGTGTAGCATATTTTGACTTCATTGATGCATTTTTTGGGCTTCACAGGGGAGCCAAATTTTAATGATCATGTAAATAGGATTTAGGACGGTATTGGCCGCCGCCATGTTGGGTAGGCAAGACCCCGTGTTTTAAGAGAGATACAATCAGAATCCGATGTCAAATTATTTCCGTAAACTCCCAATTCTGAAACAAAGATCAATTGCAAACTTCAGATACTAGGTAAAATATTTTATTGGCCAAGTTTGAGGCCTGTAGCTGTTATGGAGAGCAAGCAGTTGTATTTTTAGTTTTCCATATATTTGTCTGTAAAACTGGTGTTCATCGGCGCGGAAAAAAATACTGTGATTGCTTGGTACACTCTGTGACTGTTTGTTACACTCTGTGACTGCTTGTTACACTCTGTGACGGCTTGTTACACTCTGTGACGGCTTGTTACACTTTGTGACGGCTTGTTACACTCTGTGACTGCTTGTTACACTCTGTGACTGTTTGTTACACTGTGACGGCTTGTTACTCTGTGCCGTTTTGTTACGCTCTGTGACTGCTTGTTACACTCTGTGACGGCTTGTTACACTCTGTGACTGATTGTTACACTCTGTGACTGCTTGTTACACTCTGTGACTGTTTGTTACACTGTGACGGCTTGTTACACTCTGTGACGTTTTGTTACGCTCTGTGACGGCTTGTTGCACTCTGTGACGGCTTGTTACACTCTGTGACGTTTTGTTACGCTCTGTGACTGCTTGTTACACTCTGTGACGGCTTGTTACACTCTTTGACTGCTTGTTACACTCTGTGACGGCTTGTTACACTCTGTGACGGCTTGTTACACTCTGTGACTGCTTGTTACACTCTGTGACTGCTTGTTACACTCTGTGACTACTTGTTACACTCTGTGGCGGCTTGTTACACTCTGCGACTGCTTGTTACACTCTGCGACTGCTTGTTACACTCTGCCGTGACGGCTTGTTACACTCTGCCGTGACGGCTTGTTACACTCTGTGACGGCTTGTTACACTCTGTAACTGCTAATTGTTACACTCTGTGACGGCTTGTTACACTCTGTGACTGTTAACGTTTGTTACACTCTGCGACTGCTTGTTACACTCTGCCGTGACGGCTTGTTACACTCTGTGACAGCTTGTTACACTCTGTGACAGCTTGTTACACTCTGTGACGGCTTGTTACACTCTGTGACGGCTTGTTACACTCTGTGACTGTTTGTTACACTCTGCGACTGCTTGTTACACTCTGTGACTGTTTGTTACACTCTGCGACTGCTTGTTACACTCTGTGACTGTTTGGTACACTCTGTGCATGACTGCTTGGTACACTCTGTGACTGCTTGGTACACTCTGTGACCAGTGTGACTGCTTGTTACACGCTGTGACTGCTCAATGTTACACTCTGTGACGGATTGTTACACTCTGACTCAGCTTGTTACACTCTGTGACTGCTTGTTACACTGACTGTCTGAAAGACTGCTTGTGTGAAATATGTTGTTTCCAGTGCTTCACTCGGTTGTTACGTGTTACGCGTAACAACATAGCCTAGCGTTTACAGAAAAAAAATATCTTGCACCAGATGTTTATTAAAACATAATATAAATTATTATTACAATATATTTTAATATGTTACAATTTATTTACATGATTGAAATATAATATTAATAGTGATACAAAAGCTGGATGGTATATTGTTAGTATGGCTGCTCCCCTAAAGCACGAGATAGTTGGTTTACAAAATAGTTACTACCGAGACATACAAGGCCTAACCCATTGGCTATATCCAGCCTGGTGATAATTTTACAGTATTTCTCAACTAAAAGTAGGCTGTACCCTGCCAGACTCCAACCTGATCAGCTTATTCTGAATATCTAGATTAATATTTACTTCAATTATAAATTATGGAAATTAAAATAATTGTACAAAGTTTGAAAACTAAAGTTAGGTGATTTAAAAACAATTAGGTAGTCATTGTTGCAATTTTTATTGCCATTATTAGCACTGTCATCAACATCAATATTGTTTTGCATTAATACCATCACCAGTACCATTTCCATTGTCACTATCATCATTGTACATGGTCAAATGACCCATATCTCGGTTTCTCTACAGGTAATTTTGGTTAATTTCCAAGTAGCCATTTGTTGATAATGGCCCAACATTGCAAGTCAGTAATACTGTCATTATCATCATCTTAACATACACTACCTGGTATACATATGATATATGTATCAGGAGCCATATTATGTATATATGATATAGTTACAGTACCAATGTTATCAGTTATCAGCCGTTCATGATAATGCATTTTCTCAAATCCTCATACAAACCTTCTAAAAACCTAACCCTAAATTTGACAAAAACTCTAACCATTTCCAACCCAAATCATTCCAAATAAATGTGAAGCGTTCTTTTTAACTTAATGAAAACAGATGAAAACGCATTTTTGAAATTCATACCTTCCAACATCCAAGATGGCGACTCGGGAAACGAGACTAGGACACAGTCCTCAACCGGTCGAATTCAAATGTCACACCCTGTGGCAAAGCTTGTAATCAAATTCCCCACGGTGGGGAGGCCAAGATTGATCAAATGCCGCACATCTGCCCGAGACCCCCCTCTGCGGCTTAATATTGATTCATGCATAAGCGCTACGTAACCGACAACCCGGAAGCCTCGCTTTCAATCCAAGATGGCCGAAGTGCGATAACAGCGAATGATAGTCTGTGCCAATTTATTTTTAGCTTGCATAAATTAGTTGGACTATTTTTACCACTCTATCCGATTGGTTGTGGGTGTCACGTGTCCGAATGGCCCGGCGGGCGGCGAGAGCAGAAGAATGCATTCAGTGTTTTATTCAGTAATCAAAGCATTCACAATTTTCTACTTTCACGACAGTTACTCTACAGATTCATACTGATTACGGTGTTGCAAAAGCATGTCCGATTATTTACGATATTATAGGTTCTATTTCTAATTTCTTTAGCGAATTGTAAGCGTCTGTTTACGATAATTCCAAACTCGGTCAGTCAGTGTTTCAGATTAACTGGATTTATAATTTCGCAAAATTGTGGTCAAGTCGATGCGTGCTTGCTTGCTCAGTATAAACTAAACGTTTCTACAATTATTAGCCTGATGAAAGAGCAAATAATCCGGTCAGTTCCCTAGGTATGTTATCTAGCTATACATGAATATGAACTACAGGGAACGAGTATTTATAAGGTAAGCGAAGTTTCAATAACAACGATACGGGATTGTTAATTTATTCTAATTTTTGGAAGACTTTCCATGCTCGCCGATCCGGCTACAAATGAATGGAATACGGCTTCATTTCCTTTGATAGTTTCACGAAATTCAGGTCACTCTAGTTTCTTTTCACGGCTTCCAGGTCACATCCGAATTTCTTACGAGTCTGGCTTAATACAGCCTACAGTTTCCCAGTCAAATATATTTAACGGGTTTTCAAATTACACTCCGTAGCTTATATTAATTAAATTCAAAGTTCATTTTCTCGAGTCTTCAAGTCAGATCAGGTCAGATCCGTCCCATACCAGTCCGGGTATTAAGTTTATGGAGCAACACATAATTCAGAGTTTTGAAGCTTCGCATCCCATCGCCCCTCTTTCTTTATTAAAATCAAGGTTGAATTCATGAGATGGAGCGATGAAAATCCGTGAGGAGCTGGAACCGAATCTTAAAATAGCATCGTGACGTCCACTGAGCCAAAAATAGATTGGCGCAGACTATCATAGGGTACGGAGATCAGTTCTCTAAGTGTTGGTCTCTTGGAAAGTACCATTAATGACGACTCTTTGCTTCCTGCCAATTAAATAGCATTCGAACCATTTCAACAGTTTACCTTCTATGCCGAAATACTTCAGTTTTGTAAGAAGTTTCTTATGGCATACGGAATCAAATGCCTTTGCAAAGTCAAGATATATAACTGTCTGTTTCTAAACCTTTGTCCAGCTCAGCTCCGATTCCATGAAACACATATAATAACTGTGAAACACAGGATTTTACTTTCTGGAATCCATGTTGTAATGTAGTTTGATGAACGCGTTCTTCTATCTCAAGTGTCGTACCCTTCACTGGTTAACTGAAGTAGTATTCAGAAAATGGGTGACCGTGTTATATCTTTAGAACCAATATAACACATCCACTATTTTTTTTAATTATTTCTAAACTATCTAAAATTACATTTTCCTGAAATTTTGATGAAAAACATCAAACCTAGAGTTTGGCGATATGGTCTTCGTCAAGTCAGGACCCATTGTGGCGAGGCGGTTTGTATGCATAAATGCGCGACAGTTCACCCGACTGTGATAGGGGAGGTCAGTGATCGGCTGTTATATATTCAACCGAGTCCCTCATACAGACACTAGCATAGTCTTTGCTGCATGGATGCATCACAGATGTATTAATAAAATATCAAAACTGATGTTTTATTAATCAGGGTTATATGGATCAGGGTGTTGTGGTGATTTAGCAAATCATTAGAGGCACTCAGCTGATGTTTTGTTACTCAGTTCTGTATCCAACAAACACTAGTGTGTTTATAGATCAGACCGATTTAGCTTGTACGTTTGTTGTCCCAATTCAGATCCCAGAGGATTCAGTGCTTTGTTTTCCAATTTCTAACCTCTTGGGATACAGAAAAACAAGAAAACATTACTGATCAAGGGACAGTCAAATAACCTGAATTGGGACAACAAATGTACAGGCTTAATCGGTCTACTGCATAGTAAGTACATATACTGAATATCTAATCAGTTCTTTGCTGGAGTATACAGATGCCATAAGATTGAAAAACTGGAGCTCTTCCACGATATGGAATTTTGTTGGAAATGTATTGGCAGTTAAATTTTAATTTAATTTGAGTTTGCACACTTCCAACGGATGGATATTAACTGATATAATTTCAACAATCACTTTCGGCAACCGTATTATAAATCTGGCAACTGCCTTCCGTCTTATATAACAAAAGAACTGAACCGGGAGATATAAACTATCACTTTCCTATAGAAACAAATATTTAAATATTGTTAAAATGAAATCCATAGATCAACAATACCTGCCACCTTTTAAACCTGTATTTGTTTCATATAAATTGTAACCTTATTTAATATGTGAATTCTCTCGATTTCTTTTAAAGTTATAAATGTAATTCGTTAGTTTCTTTGTCTGTTTTTTTGTTTTCTCTTTCTGTAAAAATAGGTCACCCTAACTATGAGGCGAGATCATTTATTTTGTGTAATTTGTATGTGTCGCCTCTTTCTTTTATTAGGTGATTTGCCTAATAAAAAAGCTGGGGAAAATAGCATTCCAGTTTTCCAGTGTCACTTGGTATCATTCAGCACAGAGGATTCACTAGAACCCTTATGAATTATTAATGTCGTTTTTAAAAAGATAGAGAGACACATTTATATAATGTATGATTGCGCAAAATTCTTATGGATTTTGTTGCGCGATTTTAATGGGCCTTTTGCAGGAATGCAGTCACGTGGTTGTACTGGCTGGCAAACAAATATCTGACTGCACCTATTTAAAAGCCTTGTACGAGATCGACAATGCCTTTCCCACCGGGAACACGAGCTCAATTAATTCATTCGTATTATATCAATACGTGACTATTTCCTGCAAAAGGCCTATTCATATATTTAACGGCACTTGTACGATATCGGTACTGTTATTAGCAAAACGTGTTTGTAAATGCTATTTTCTACCTCCAAGCGATTGTCGATCTTCCTAATGTCAGAGATTGGCCATTGTAATGCTATTATAACAAGAGGCCCTGATTGGCCTTAACTCGGGCCACCTATAAATAGGTTAATACATGGAGTTCTAGCATATTTTTGTGTCATACATGGTTTGTACTAGGGGACCGGATAATTGATTCACTTCTGATGCTTGTGATAATTTATATATAATCGCATGGACCTTTTGCAGGAATGCAATAATGTGGCTGTACTAGATGGCAAACAAACAGTTAAAGGCACTTGTACGAGATTGGTAGTGTTATTAGCAAAACCTGTTTGTAAATGCTATTTTCCACCTTCTTACAATTCTCAACCTCCAAAGGTGGTCACGGTCACTTACAGGAGCTTCTAATTGCAAAGTTTTACTAATAATTAAAACCAGGTTGCATAAGGGTGGTCGCTGAAGGGACTGGTCAGAAATTAGCAGGGGAAGGGGTTGTGAAAGGGGGAGGATCATATTGTTTTGAATCCCCAAAACTGGATGGTCATAAATATTGGGCAACTGAAAAAGGATTGGTTATAGGGGAGAAAGGGTCAACAAATTTCATACTAATACATACTATACATTTTTAGACTTTTTTATCTCCACCCTACCCCCTTTGCACCTCCCCTGCTAATTTTTGACCAGTCCCTAATGTTTAATAAAATATTGTGTGCATTGAAAATTAACTTTATTTAATGACGGTAACACCAACTAGTACACACATAGAAATGCGTAGCCTCCACCACAGTCGTTTTTAGGGGCTAGTTATGAGCCCCTAAAAACGACTGCGGGGGAGGCTAAGAAATGCGTGGAACATGATTTAGATTAATATCAATTAAAATATGTCACTAATGAAGCTAAATATTGTCTGTTCATGAGTGTAATAATAATATCAGTATACAAGTGAAAGCATATAAATTATATATCAGTTCAATTGGTTATCTGAAAACATAAATACTTCTTTGTCTTCTTTCTTCAGTATTTCAAGTTGACTTTTCAACATATTTTTCAGGGCAACAGTGTTCGCTTGGTAAATAAATCTCCACACCCAATTCTATTTATGATTGTTCTAATCAGTTCCAGTATCTGTGTATAGCTCTACCAATTCCAAACCTGCCCTTCCCCAAGGGTGGGGGGCATAAGTGGGGCATTTGACTGAGTTTTTGTCCCAGTGGTGAGACATTTTGGAGCAAACAAAAGTTGGCAGGGTGAGGAATTCATTTGTAGAAAGAGTCAAAATAGTGAATTTGATAAGAGATTTGCACCCGTACCAAAGCCCCACCATGGAGCACTTGACTCCACAGTGGGGCATTTGATGCTCTACAAATATCCGGGGGGGGGGGGGGGTCTATCAATTCCAAACCTGCCCCTCTTCCCGCCATAACTTATATAATTGTACTCTCCAGTATGGCTTTACACAACAAATTCTGCTCTTCTTTTGACAGTTTCACATTCAATTCAATTTTAATTCCGTATTCTCGGTTTGTAAGTCATATCCAGTTCTGTTTATGGGTATAATTCGTAGTAAATTCGAATGCCTCTGTATCTTCCGAGTTCTGTTATTGTTTTGACGATCGATTTTAACTTTTTCCTTCTTGGTCTCTATAAAGTCACATACAGTTCAACTTACGGACAATTTCATTTCCAGTTCGAATTACAGTCACCATTACACTTAATTTAAAAGTGGGGAACAAGTAAGATTTGTGTGAACATATATAAACACATAATTTCAACCTCACCAGTTCTGATTTCCGTTCGCGTTCAAAGCCAAGGGTCAATCACTGTTCACTTCCAGCTTTTCCGACTCTTGAATTGAAGTCTTAGTAAAGTTCGGCATTGTTTGACTGGTTTAGTCAAGACTTCCCAGTTGTGTAATCTCAAGAGTATTTCATTTTCAAGAGAGGACTTCGCAGTAAACAATTACAGCCAACATTGCAAACAATCAATCCCTCACTGATTTGACCTCCTCACAGTGTGTGATGGTAATGAAGAGCATTTCAACAAATCAACGCAACACTGCAATCGTATGGCACTTAGATGCAGCAGTACAGGCATTTTCTTTCAGTTTCCGTGGATTATTGGACCAAAAGGCAAAACCATCACTCCTCCGGCCGGCTAGACTAGCTTACTGTGCAATATTTGGATCGCCACATCCCTTTCGTAAATGTGAGAATTTTCCATCGAAAGCCCCTAAAAGTCCTGTCAGCCCTAGAATAACTGAATATCTTGATATTTCATTCGAAGAAACCTTTGGTTTCAGCAAAATAATGGTTCAGAATGAACCCAAACCTTCGCTACGTTGCTGGCTTTTCCACAACCAAGATCTGGCGGGTGTCGGATCTGATTGGTTGATCCTGTCACGTGTTGGGATCGAACAATGGGCTCCTGTGTAATCTGATTGGTTACTGGCGCCAAACAGCGACACAAAAAATAATAATAACAAGAGGCCCTGATTGGCCTTAACTCGGGCCACCTATAAATAGGTTAATACATGGAGTTCTAGCATATTTTTGTGTCATACATGGTTTGTACTAGGGGACCGGATAATTGATTCACTTCTGATGCTTGTGATAATTTATATATAATCGCATGGACCTTTTGCAGGAATGCAATAATGTGGCTGTACTAGATGGCAAACAAATAGTTAAAGGCACTTGTACGAGATTGGTAGTGTTATTAGCAAAACCTGTTTGTAAATGCTATTTTCCACCTTCTTACAATTCTCAACCTCCAAAGGTGGTCACGGTCACTTACAGGAGCTTCTAATTGCAAAGTTTTACTAATAATTAGCTGGTCAGAAATTAGCAGGGGAAGGGGTTGTGAAAGGGGGAGGATCATATTGTTTTGAATCCCCAAAACTGGATGGTCATAAATATTGGGCAACTGAAAAAGGATTGGTTATAGGGGAGAAAGGGTCAACAAATTTCATACTAATACATACTATACATTTTTAGACTTTGTTATCTCCACCTGCCCTGCTAATTTTTGACCAGTCCCTAATGTTTAATAAAATATTGTGTGCATTGAAAATTAACTTTATTTAATGAGGGTAACACCAACTAGGGACACACATAGAAATGCGTAGCCTCCACCACAGTCATTTTTAGGGGCTAGTTATGAGCCCCTAAAAACGACTGCGGGGGAGGCTAAGAAATGCATGGAACATGATTTAGATTAATATCAATTAAAATATGTCACTAATGAAGCTAAATATTGTCTGTTCATGAGTGTAATAATAATATCAGTATACAAGTGAAAGCATATAAATTATATATCAGTTCAATTGGTTATCTGAAAACATAAATACTTCTTTGTCTTCTTTCTTCAGTATTTCAAGTTGACTTTTCAACATATTTTTCAGGGCAACAGTGTTCTCTTGGTAAATAAATCTCCACACCCAATTCTATTTATGATTGTTCTAATCAGTTCCAGTATCTGTGTATAGCTCTACCAATTCCAAACCTGCCCTTCCCCAAGGGTGGGGGGCATAAGTGGGGCATTTGACAGAGTTTTTGTCCCAGGGGTGAGACATTTTGGAGCAAACAAAAGTTGGCAGGGTGAGGAATTCATTTGTAGAAAGAGTCAAAATAGTGAATTTGATAAGAGATTTGCACCCGTACCAAAGCCCCACCATGGAGCACTTGACTCCACAGTGGGGCATTTGATGCTCTACAAATATCCGGGGGGGGTCTATCAATTCCAAACCTGCCCCTCTTCCCGCCATAACTTATATAATTGTACTCTCCAGTATGGCTTTACACAACAAATTCTGCTCTTCTTTTGACAGTTTCACATTCAATTCAATTTTAATTCCGTATTCTCGGTTTGTAAGTCATATCCAGTTCTGTTTATGGGTATAATTCGTAGTAAATTCGAATGCCTCTGTATCTTCCGAGTTCTGTTATTGTTTTGACGATCGATTTTAACTTTTTCCTTCTTGGTCTCTATAAAGTCACATACAGTTCAACTTACGGACAATTTCATTTCCAGTTCGAATTACAGTCACCATTACACTTAATTTAAAAGTGGGGAACAAGTAAGATTTGTGTGCGCATATATAAACACATAATTTCAACCTCACCAGTTCTGATTTCCGTTCGCGTTCAAAGCCAAGGGTCAATCACTGTTCACTTCCAGCTTTTCCGACTCTTGAATTGAAGTCTTAGCAAAGTTCGGCATTGTTTGACTGGTTTAGTCAAGACTTCCCAGTTGTGTAATCTCAAGAGTATTTCATTTTCAAGAGAGGACTTCGCAGTAAACAATTACAGCCAACATTGCAAACAATCAATCCCTCACTGATTTGACCTCCTCCAGTGTGTGATGGTAATGAAGAGCATTTCAACAATATCAACGCAACACTGCAATCGTATGGCACTTAGATGCAGCAGTACAGGCATTTTCTTTCAGTTTCCGTGGATTATTGCCATATTGGACCAAAACCAAAAGGCAAAACCATCACTCCTCCGGCCGGCTAGACTAGCTTACTGTGCAATATTTGGATCGCCACATCCCTTTCGTAAATGTGAGAATTTTCCATCGAAAGCCCCTAAAAGTCCTGTCAGCCCTAGAATAACTGAATATCTTGATATTTCATTCGAAGAAATCTTTGGTTTCAGCAAAATAATGGTTCAGAATGAACCCAAACCTACGCTACGTTGCTGGCTTTGCCGAGCTAGCTTTCCACAACCAAGATCTGGCGGGTGTCGGATCTGATTGGTTGATCCTGTCACGTGTTGGGATCGAACAATGGGCTCCTGTGTAATCTGATTGGTTACTGGCGCCAAACAGCGACACAAAAAATAATAATAATAATAATAATAATAATAATAAACGGCTTGCATTTTCTGACTCGTGCCGGCCAAAGGCCTGGCCCGAGTAATAATAATAATAATAATAATAATAATAAACGGCTTGCATTTTCTGACTCGTGCCGGCCAAAGGCCTGGCCCGAGTAATAATAATAATAATAATAATAAACGGCTTGCATTTTCTGACTCGTGCCGGCCAAAGGCCTGGCCCGAGTAATTATGCAGCAAGTGAAGCGTGGAGCGTTATGAGTGAAGTTTAATTAGTTCATAAGCACAGTGTAAGGTAACACCCAGACAACTATTCACAATACAGGGTGTGGCGTTAGTTATCCAATCAGATATGGATACTCGATTCGTATGTACTTGACATGTAACTCAGAGACACGAAAAACAACCGGATTAGAGAGAGAGTGAGTGTGTGGGTTATCGAGAGACGGAGTGAGTGAAACATTGCGACAAGAGACAAACCGTGATTGTGATTAAACTTCAAGATCATAAACCTGTGAGTTATTGTCGATGAACGTGCAACAAGCAATTCACGACACAGTGGCGACCACGAAGGGACTGAAATCAACATGATTTAAGCTCGAAAGAGCGAAGAACCCAAACGAGACAAAATGGATAAGTTAATAGCTGATTTGAACAACAAGCTCAAAACGCTTAACTTTAGACAGAAGAAAACAGACGATGTGCTCTCAAAAGGCAAGACAAGTTGGGCTTAGAGAGACATCAGACATCACTTCAATCAATACTGGAGACAATTACCGAGTTAAAGGGAACAATCGAAGAGAAGAAGTTTGGTATTAGGGTGAAAACGAAGACGCCATCGCGGAATGGAGCTGAGAAATCGACAAATACTTAGAATCAGGAGACGACGCGATCAAGAAAGTGGCGCTTACACTAAAGGAACTGAGTGACAGAGAAAGGGAGGAAGATGCGGTTGAAAGACACAAACAAAATCTCAAATTCGAAAAGGAGTTGCTCGAACAGAAGGGTGTCTTCGAACACGAAGCGGGGATCGCAGCCAAGGCTAGTACAGGTACTCATTGTGCCGCGAAGTTACCGAAACTTTCGATTACTCGGTTTAGTGGAAGGCTGCAAGATTGGCTGTCGTTCTGGGGGAAGTTTAAGTCAGAGATTGACGCGAGCAAACTGCCCAGTCTCACAAAGTTTGGGTACTTGAAGGAGTTGCTTGAAGACCACGTACGATCGGATATCGACGGGCTCCCATTCACTGAGGATGGATACGAAAATGCAAAGGCTATCTTGGAAGCAGAATACGGTAACACAAGTGAGATAATAAACACGTATACGCGAAATATTATGGAACTCCCTTTTATTAATGGATCAAGTGCATGGAAGGTAAACTCGGGATTTCTATAAACAACTGCGATTCAATGTGCAAAGCCTGGATACGCTGGGTAAATTGGGCGACGTGAAAGGGAATGTGAGATCGACGCTGGACAAGTTGAAAGGGATTAAAGCGGACTTGGTGCGTGGACATGACAATTGGAGAGATTGGGACTTTTAAGGATCTGTTGAGGGAGCTTAAACGTTGGATTGACATCAATCTTGTTGAGGAAAGCACTCCGGATAAACCGAGGCCTTCACCACATCGGCACAGTGGAACACAAAAGCAAACACCGCGTACCGCGTTATACAACGCCCAGAGCAAACAGGAGCCGCGATCCGGAAATGCTGCCGGCTGTGTTTACTGCGAGGACGACTCTCGCAAATCGAAAGACTGTGTTAAAGTGACTGATGTCAAGGAACGAAAGAAGATATTGGCGACAAAGAAGCTATGTTTCAATTGTGCAGCTGGAAAACACAGGGCCAATGAGTGCGCCAGCAAAGGCAGTTGTCTTGTTTGCAAACGTCGACACCACACTTCAATATGTGACAGCTTGAACGGAAGTGAACGTCGTTCGACAACGAAGCAAATGAGGAAAATTGACATGATGCAGGGATCTACCACACGTGAAGTTGAGTTGTCAAGGATAGAAATTACTTCGTTGGATAGCAAATTCTCTATGGCTGTCCAAGTAACAAAGGTCAACAAGAGTGAACTGTTGTTTTTGGACAATCCACACTACAAAGATTTAATTCAATCTTACGCACATTTAACTGGCGTACACATGGATGAGCCTGGAAATAAAGACAAACTTCCGGTTCACTTGATCTTGGGTGCAAGCGAATATGCGAAACTCAAGATAAACACTGCACCTAAAATTGGCGAGATGGGAGAACCGATAGCAGAGTTGACGCGATTTGGATGGACAATTATTTCGCCGGGAAAGGATTCTGTTGATCTAACAAACATGCTGCTATGTCAAACTTCGCATGTAGATTATGAAGAGTTGTGCCGTCTGGACGTGCTGGGCTTGGCAGATAACCCGCCAAACGACCAAGGAGATGTGTACACTGAGTTTAAAGAACAGCTCACTCGTGACGAGCAGGGATATTACGAAACCGGGTTGCCATGGCGAGGTGATCATCGACCGCTGCCCAACAACTAAGAGGGGAGTCTGCGCCGCCTGAACAGTTTGGTGCGCAAAATCGAACGGCAAAACCTGACCGCCAAATACAGCGAGATAATAGAAGAGCAGAGGGCGACAGGAATCGTAGAGAGCGCTGAAACACCAACTATGGGGAGAGAGTTTTACATTCCGCATAAACCGGTTGTGCGAGCCGAAGCAGAGTCAACGAAGTTAAGGATTGTTTACGACGCTTCAGCGAGAGCGTATGACGGAGCCCCGTCACTCAATGAGTGTCTACACGCAGGACCACCATTGCAAAACAAGTTGTGGGACGTTCTCGTTCGTGGCCGTTTTAATCCGGTAGCTGTGACAGGAGACTTACAGAAAGCGTTTCTACAGGTGCGAGTGAGGGAGAGTGACCGCGACGCAATGCGATTTCATTGGCGTCAGAGCGAACAGTCGCCGGTAGAGACTTTAAGATTTACCAGGGCCCTTTTCGGGCTCGCGCCATCGCCATTTCTGCTCGGGGGAGTTATTGAGACCCATCTCAGCAGTTGGGAGGAGAGAGAGCCTGAAGTAGTGGCTAGAATCAAGCGAGAGTTGTACGTGGACGACTTGATTACCGGAGCCACCTCTGTGAGTGAAGCGCATCAGCTTAAACAAAAGGCGACGGCCATCTTTCAAGACGCTGGATTCAAGCTGCACAAGTGGCATTCGAACGTGCGAGGGTTGGAGTCGGTCGAGCCAACAATAGAAGCCGAGCCTACTTACGCGAAGCAACAGCTCGGGACTGCATCAGGGGGCGATTGCAGTCTTTTAGGACTTGGATGGAACAGAGGACGGGATACACTGAGTGTGTCCGTACCAGAAGAGAAGGCGAGCCTTACAAAGAGAGGTGTCTTAGCAAAGTTGGCTAAGATATACGACCCTTTGGGTCTCGTCTCACCAATAACTCTCACTGGAAAGATAATTTACCGTGCTGTGTGTAACGAGAAGATCGCGTGGGATGCAAAGATACCGCCGAACATTGCTAAGATGTGGATCAAATGGGAACGAGGGCTGCCGCATAGCACTGAAGTACCGAGATCGCTCGTTTTACACCAGGAAGATATCCAACGGATCGAGCTACATTCATTTGGAGACGCATGCGGAAATGGTGTCGCAGCCTGTGTCTATGCAGTCATCGAACAAATGTCTGGAACGAGTCAAGGACTGATCGCAGCCAGGTCTAGGTTGTCCAAGCAAGGACTGACGATTCCACGACTAGAGCTTGTGGCCGGACACATGGCTGTTAATCTATTAAGCAATGTGAGGAATGCTCTAGATGGGCTTCCAGTGGTCAGTGCACACTGTTGGCTGGACAGTTCAGTAGCTTTGTACTGGATCAGGGGACAAGGAGAGTACAAACAGTTTGTTTCCAACCGCGTGCAGAAGATCAATAGTCACCAAGGTGACATGGCGCCATGTTCCCACAACAGACAACCCAGCTGATCTCGGAAGTCGCGGGGGATCTGTGCAAGGAGCTGACTTATGGTGGCATGGTCCAGAGTGGCTTGCGGACCCTGAGTGCTGGCCAGCGGATATACTGAACGATCCGTCAGATGAGAGCAAGGCAGAATCCAAACTCGTGAGGCAAGTGCTGGCAGTCGCAGTGAACGAGGAGAACGAGATCGAGGCTGTGCTGCGGAAGTTCCCGCTACAGAAAGCCGTGCGTGTGTGCGCGTGGATGCGGAGGTTCGCCAACAACAGTCTTCGCAGCCGAGGGATGCAGCGGATCACAGGACCGCTGACCACAGACGAAACAAACCGACAGAGACTGTTCTGGATAAAACAGGCCCAGGAGAGCTACGACACAGAGAGAGATCGCGTGGCGCTGAACCTACAGTCCAACAAGGAGGGGTTGCTGGAGTGTCGGGGCAGAGTGCAGGGAGATTACCCGATATATTCGCCGGACTCTAGCATACTGGCTTTACGCGTGGTAGAGGAAGCGCATCTACAAACTATACACGGGGGAGTGGGTCTTACGATATCGAAAGTGCGTGATCGTTATTGGATTCCACGTCTGAGGCGAATGGTCAAAAAAGTGCGGGGAAATTGTCACGGATGCAAGCGTTTTCAGGCGTTAGCATACACAGCACCTCCACCAGGGAACCTGCCGACTACGCGCACTCAGGGTACTAACCCGTACCAAGTGATCGGAATGGACTACGCTGGACCAATACGATACAGGATATCCAAAGAACGAGAGGGAAAGGCGTACGTCCTGCTATACACTTGCAGCCTGACAAGAGGAATCTATCTTGATCTCCTGCCGAACCTGGAAACTGAGATGTGCCTGACAAGCTTAAAGACCTTCATCGCGCGCCGTGGGAGACCAAATAGAATCTATTGCGACAACGGCCGAACCTTTGTCGGGGCTGCAAAGTGGATACGCGACGTCGCAAAGGATGAGCGCTTACAAGATTATCTGTCTATCAATCAGATCAGATGGCGATTTAACCTAAGCCGCGCCCCGTGGTGGGGTGGGCAGTTCGAAAGAATGGTTGGTCTTGTAAAGTCCGCGCTGAACAAGACAATCGGGAACGGTGTACTACGCTGGAGAGAGCTGCAAGAAGTGCTGTTAGATGTGGAGATAACGCTTAACAATCGGCCGTTGAGCTATGCCGAGGACGACGTACAACTGCCGCTGCTGACACCAAACTCCTTGCTGTTTGCGAATAGCAATGTGCTGCCAGAACAACAACCACATCACATTGAGAATGCTGACCTGCGCAAGCGAGCCAAACACCTGCTAAAGTGCAAAGACGCCATGTGGAGCCGTTGGACTCGGGAATACCTACGCAGTCTACGCGAGAGACACCGCGCATGCGGCGGAGCTCAGGGAGACTCGCCAGCTGTCGGCGACGTTGTGATAATACAATCTGATGAGAAGAATCGCGGGAAATGGACGATGGGTATCGTGGAGGAACTAATCGAGGGCAAAGATGGGGTAGTACGCGGAGCGAAACTGCGCGCCGGGAAGTCCTACATGGAACGTGCAGTCCAACACTTATATCCGCTGGAACTCTCCTGCGACAGACAGGCACCTTTAGCACCAATGCAGCTGAATGCACAAGCGGTACCATTCAGACCAAGACGAGACGCAGCTGCAGCAGCGCGCCTACGGGTTCAGGACATTGCTGAGAATGAGCAATAGGCTATAGGAACTATGAACTGATATGAACATTTCAGACATTTCGTTTTGTTAAACTTTCAACGCAATCGGTTATGGCTAAACTCCTTACTGGACATATATCTCTCTAGGAGATATATGGGGGGAGTGTGTCGGAGATTGGCCATTGTAATGCTATTATAATTATGCAGCAAGTGAAGCGTGGAGCGTTATGAGTGAAGTTTAATTAGTTCATAAGCACAGTGTAAGGTAACACACAGACAACTATTCACAATACAGGGTGTGGCGTTAGTTATCCAATCAGATGTGGATACTCGATTCGTATGTACTTGACATGTAACTCAGAGACACGAAAAACAACCGGATTAGAGAGAGAGTGAGTGTGTGGGTGATCGAGAGACGGAGTGAGTGAAACATTGTGACAAGAGACAAACCGTGATTGTGATTAAACTTCAAGATCATAAACCTGTGAGTTATTGTTGATGAACGTGCAACAAGCAATTCACGACACTAAAACTGCGTCTTTAAAGATGGTTTGTCATCCAGCATCCATGGCAACACCTTTCCGATGGGAATCACGAGCTCAATTCATTCGTTAATGAAGTATTAATTCTGGGACATTTTCATTGATGACTTCTGTCAATTTCTCTTCAGGGACTGGCCAGAGGGGGGTGGGTCAACTACCCCCCCCCCCCTCTCCCCCCTCCTTACGCCACTGACACATCTCATTTTAATAAACCTGTAAATATAGGTCCAATGGGACCTATATGAGAAAAAATATTGCATCACATCTAGACATGTCAGCATATGGCACAACATTAATATAAGTATAGGATTTTCTTGATATATAGAACACACTTATTGATACTTAACAGTTAATGAATGGACACGGAACCAAACCATAAATTGTGACCAGTAGTCACGGGCAGAGGGAGCAGCCTAACTCTGGCAATAACTGGCGATAATTCTTCTTTATCAAACTCATTAATAATTTATGAAGCAAAAACAAAGGAAATCACCGACCGATATGTGATATTTAAATCTGATACAGATTTCGTCCTGATTTACATAATCTTTGGCTTCGATTTTCTCGGCCAAAATAAGTCGTACATCTAGACGTTTGGTAAGTGCGATAAAGAATTCGCGCCCGATCTTTATGGGATTTACAAACTCTCGCTTTCAACTCGAGTTTGTAAATCCCATAAAGATCAGCTGCTCATTCTTTATCTAGTACATAGACGGAATGGTGTGAGTGGTCAAAGTAGCAAAGCTTTCGTGTTGACCACTACCGAAAAATAAAAATGCGGTGACAGCCTAAGTTTATAGATACAAACATTAAGGGAGAGCTAGTAGATGAGCAGTGTATGGAAAACAAGTTTATACATAACTTGGTAATAAAATACTGCTACAGTAAATACAAGTTAAATACAAGTTTAATACAATAATCTAACTGATAAGATCATTGTTCCAGGAAAATCAGTTTTGTTACTTTATAAATTACTGTTTGTAAGTACTATTTACAAAATTAGAGGCAGTGTTGTACCCGGGTGCCAGTACAAAGCCGAGCCGCTTCGGTATCTCCGGTACAATGTGTCTATCAATTCCAAGCCCGCCCATGCCCCCACCCGCCGGGCATTTGTCGGGATTTTGTCATTTCTTTCCAAGAACACCGCAAATGCGCCATGTTGGGGCCAGCTGAGCTGGCAAATAATAATAATAATAATAATAACACATTTATATAGCGCCATATACACTAACTGCCCTATGGCGCTTTACAATTCCTATATATTAATAACTACTAAAAAGTTAAAATACTAAAAAGTTAAAAACACATTACTAAGAAAGTATACGACCATGTGATTAAAAATAAGTTTTCTTAAAAAGGTATGTCTTTAAACGAGATTTAAAAACAGAAACCGAGTCACTTAGTCTTATTTCTAAAGGAAGATTGTTCCAAAGTTTTGGGGCGGCCACCGAGAACATCCTATCGCCATAACTCTTCAATGCCCCACCCCGAGGCAAGTATAGCGAACGCGCCAAATTTCTTCGCCATTTCAAAGCCACATTTCACCGCTTTTCTTTATTAAAGTAATGCACTACTCACCTTCAAACACTTTCGTAAGTGCCCCCAATCCCACACTCACTAGCCAGTTCCCAACAAACCGCACACGTCACCCCGAAACTGGGAAATTCCTAACGCCACGTTCACGGATGACTTTTCCTCCACCATTTTGATCGATGAAGCAAGCACGTGTTGACCAGTTGAGCAAAACAAAAACAAACACAGGGGAGGGGTGGGGTTATTCTTTGACAAATGACCCGGAACCGGGCTGACGCAAAACAAATGCCCCACCCCAGGGACAGATAGGTTTTCAAATGCCCCATCTTGCCCGGGGAGGAGATGGGCGGGCTTGGAATTGATAGAGACACAACACGGACTCGAATTTTGTAAATTACTTCTAAAACGCAAACATAACTATTCAAACACAATACTGAACCAAAATAAGTTAAGATTTACTTTAAAAAGAGTAACATTTCCATAAATTTATGGAGGCATCCTGAGTTCTAGTTGAGTGCAATATTATTTCACTGAATAACAATCTGGAAGAATTCTTGTGTACTTTAAAACGTAACCAAAACGCACGAAATCACGCCACCTTTTGTTACGCTGCGATCACGTGCGCTAGCAGACATCACGCATTCACGCCACCATCAGTCACGCTGTGATCACTTGCGCTAGCTGGCAACAATGCATTGTTACCCTCTGACATCATATTTGCCCTCATCTACTTTAGCGGGTAATTTAACACTGCTATATAAAGATAAAAGTATATTTCATTTCCCGAGTGATTGCTTGATGCGGAATCGCGTCACATCTCATCTCATCTCCTATTTATTAATCCTTTTAGTATAACACTATGCAGGATATTAAAAGCGGTCGATGGCAAAATAAATACATAAATAATAAATAAATATTATAGTACTTCAAATAACAACAGATAAATTATTAATATAACTTAGAGTAAACGTAGCACAATGAAGTAGTTTCACTTACTCCTTGAACAACAACCAGCATCTTTGGCCCGACACTGCTCTCTGCAAATGGCAGTCAATATCAGTGCATAAACAACATGTGGGCATAGATCGAGCAATGTTTGCGGTACAAGATATTTCAGTGTATTACAAAGACAACCGATTAGGCACTCCTTGGGTTAATATAGATGAATCCCTCACTTGGGAAAAGCATGTTGATGAAATAGCTAAAAACTACTCATCTGGAATTGGTGCTATTAAAAGGCTTAGAGATTTTGTAGACCGTGATACGCTGATATCTGTATATAACGCCCTAGTTCAGCCCCACTTCGACTACTGTTGTGAGGCTTGGGACTCGATAGGAAGTGGCCTTGCCTTACGTTTGCAGAGGCTTCAAAACAGGTGCACTAGGGTAATTATGCAGTGCAAAAACGCAACTGGCCAGTCAGAGATATACTTAATACGCTCTCTTGGCTGGACTACTTTGGCTGAACGTAGACCAAATTAAGGCTATATAGATTAACGTTAAGATACTTCATAATTTAGCACCAAGTAGACTATCTAATATATTTAGGGAATCATATGTGAAACCACTAGTAATTACAATCTACAAAATTCTACTAAAAAGGTTGCTCTCCCTTTACCAAGAACAGAATTCTAAAACAAATAGCTTAAGCTATAATGGTGCACAATTATGGAACTCCTTACCCGATGAAGTACGTAGTTGTGAATCGTTGGCTGCCATTAAGAACACAATTTCATCCCTTGACCTTTGGCATTAATTATTTTATTTTTTAAGAAGCATTTATCATACTTATTATAGGCAATTAGTTAAATTCAGTAGATTAACTTATTGGGCAAGTAGATAAAGTATATCGCTATTTAAATATTATTTGATTTTATAATGTATTTTTACTAATGTACCGCTTATTTAGGAATTAGCACGCCCCTATTGGAAACCAGCTTTATGTTGAATTAGGTTAGCGTGGGTAAATAAAGTTGATCTTATCTTATCTTTCCCAAGCGATCAACACACAAAATCCCCCCCCCCCTCCCAGAGAGAGAGAGAGCTATAGGAGCCTTTGTGCATTGTATACGATTTACCATTTTTCAGTATTAGGTGGTTTGCATTCAAACTGGGAACTCAAAGCGCTCCTTTCCAAAACTAAGGTTCTTCATCTCCAAACTTCTTAAGGACAACTCGCTTTTTCATTCTTCTAGCCTCTGCTTGATCCATAAACTCGGACACTCCTGCTCGACGCCCTCCATAGCGTTTAGCTGTGGTACAGATTGCCTTAGGGTGCATGAAGGGAGACAATGAATGGCTGTTAATATTAGCCCTCTCGTCCCGGAGGGCATGGTGGTCCACATCAATGGCTTTTACCAGGCTTTCTACGTTGTTGTCCATTCTAAAATATAAAATTAACAATAAAATGTTTCCATATTTGCAATAGTTTATCATGATTTTTAATCAATCAAATGTTTTCCCCCACGTGATTGGTGGATCGCGTCACGTGACTCGATACGGCTAAATTTCCATGTGAGCGTAGCGCGCACGAGGTTTGCGGTAAAATACATTACTTCAAGGTAGGTAAAGATGTGAAATACAGCTTGCCTTACTGGGTGCATGAAGGGATGCATTGACTGGTTGTTAGTATTAGTCCTCTCGCCTCAGTATTGATAGTTATTCTAGTACATAACGGAATGAGACAGCGTGGCCGAGTGGTAACAAGGCGGACTCACAAACCATTCGACTCATTCCCGAGGGGGGAGGGGGTACTCTCAGGAATTTTGGATGGAAGTGTGCCGCCCGGGTCTCAAAACCCTGACCTTATTTCAGACCAAAATATAATATTTTCCATACCTTTTTCAGACCTGTACTCTATCTCATAACAAGAAAAAAATATGAAAATGTGCGGTCTCATACTTCCCTGTCAAGATCATACCCTATTCCAGACTGAAAATGCGAAATTTAGTACCCTACTATATAATACATACATTCTTTTATTAGCACCTTATACATTTGTGTACATCGGTCTTGATATCCGAGAAAGCTAATAACTAGCTTAGTATAAAATTAGATTATATACATAGACTAATTAGATTGGAAAAATAGAGAATTGTACAACTGAAATTGACGAACGAAACATTGAGGACTGTACCTGGAATAGGTTTCGCTTATTCGTTACGTAATATAAAACATTTATAAAATTATAAAAGTGCTTTGCTACTTCTTCTTGTATTGCTGGAGGTGGATTCAATATGATCGTTATAATATGTAATTGTATTGTTGTGTTTTAGTTTACTGTTTACAACCTGATTGATGATCGTGTTTCTAAGTGAGTAATAAATTGGGCATCTGATCGCAAAGTCTTCAGTTTCTTTCGAACACCTTTCACTAATTCTGTCTTTTACTTTGAGGTATGTTTTTTTAGGTCTTCCTCTCTCAATTTTAAGACAGTGGATACTTATTCTGAGACGGGTAAAGGCAATTCTATGATCAATGATGTGAAGTTAAACGTTCAAGAGATATGCATATGATTCAAGCTTGTAATCATTTTAGTTTTAAACTTGCGATAAGTTGTGGATTGCGCTCAACCAAGAATGATATTCAGTATATTCTAATCTCTGTTTGATCAGTTCTAAATAGTGTTTATGTTCATAAGGTTGATCGGGCTGAATCGCCCACAGGTTTTCGAGTCCTATATTTATATATGTCAAAAATATTTTTCTTAGTTTTCTGGTACCAGTCAGTCTTGTTGTTCGAGTTGATACAGTCTAGATATGTGATTTCAGACTATTTCAGACTAAAATAGCTCGAAAACCACACCCTTTGGGGCGGCACACACCCCGGTATAGCTTATATAGATATATAGATAGATAGATAGATAGATAGATAGATAGATAGATGATTATATTTGGAGCCTTATATACTAATGTGTACATTGGCAGTAGCCCAACTAAATTTACATAAAAGACAAGATATATCAATAAATAAAAAATAATCATAGAATGTTATGAAGTTGTCCTTTTCTTTCTTTCTTTTACGCATTCATAGATAAATTTGGCAATTTGTTTTTGCACAGCTCTATCCTTGTTTGGGGGGTTTATGATTCGTAAACTGATACCTCAATAGGCGTCATTCTGTTTATTTTGATTTCCATTTCATCCTCCAAATAATCGAAAAGGATTTTCCTTATATTGCGGTATACTGGGCATTTTATTAACAAATGTTCTTCATCCTCGACGCCATTTGTACAAATGGGGCAAATTCTTTCTTCGAGTATTTGATAAGGTTTCGAGCAACGCCCAGTTTCAATTGCTAATTTGTGATTACTTAGCCTCAGCTTTGTCAATGCTATTCTGTGATTGGTATTGGTGATTGGTGATTGGTATTGGTGATTGGTGATTGGTATTGGTGATTGGTATTGGTGATTGGTATTGGTGATTGGTATTGGTGATTGGTATTGGTGATTGGTATTGGTGATTGGTATTGGTGATTGGTATTGGTGATTGGTATTGGTGACCTGATAAGGTAGTCTTCACATTTATAGTTGGACTTGAATCTGCGGAAAGTCCTTAATTTATTGCTTTGGCGGAGATCTTTTCTTTTATCGTTATTTATATCACTAAGTTTGGTACTCTATGTCCTTTAGTCTCTGGCTTATAATACTCAAAATGGTTTTGCGATCAGGAATTGATGTTTGTACGTTTGTCCATATTTCCCATAGCCCTATATGATACAGCAGGGCTTTTAGTTTTTGGTGCCAAAATTCTTTGCTTTCCTAATTTTTTATATCATCATATATTGTACAGGATAACTTGATTTGCTCAGGGTCATTCAGTTTCAGCCAGAAATGTTTCTACATTTTGCTTGGTAACGTATAGGAAATCTCCCTAGCTCTGCTCTACTATTTTAGCTTATATATGGATGGACGCAATTTTTGTTGCGTCCCATTGCAATTTTTCTCGCCGCAAATTTGCATCAAGTTGGATCAAGTTTCGAACATGCTCGAAACCAGTGCGATTTGGTGGCGACTAAAATTGCATCAAAATTGCCGCTAGTTTACACGCGCGATTTGAATGTGCAACTTCACTGGCGAGGAAAATTGCAGTGGAAATCGCGACAAAAATTGCACAAAAAATCGCCTGTGTAAACGGGCCTTTAGGATGTGTGTTTTTGTCACTTTAAGGCCTCGGCTTGCGTCCAATTCACCGCTCTTGGTTGTAAGGGCAAAAGACTTCTAAAAAAAACCTACAGGAGTTCCAGAGGGGGGGACTCTGTAGAATTTTTGTCCATTGATAGCATGCAATTGGAGGTGGGTGCAGGAAAACGTGGTGGAGAGAAATGCAGCGTACAAATAGCGTGGTTGACAGTCGCTAAGGCTTGGTTCCATTTTGTGCAAACAAAACCTGGTGATTGGAGAGATTAAAGAAGATTTTGTAACAACTGAGTGCTGATTTTGTGTTTGCTTTTGACTTCAAGTGCGAACGGGAAAGTATTTTTAAGCCGATTTTCAGAGCATTGAAATTGGTGAAAATCAAAGAAACGAAACAAGATCTCCAATTAAAACAAATGAGTTTTTCTCCAAATTGGGGAGTTAACCGAACGCTGTTTATAGCTGTGGCTTTTAAGTAATTCATCCCTTGAAGTAACATCGTATTTCTAGCACGTCTATATTTGATGCAATATTCTTTCCAGTTACATGCTTCATGTTGGCGCGGTCAGGTCTCAACTGCAAATAACTGTTTGCTGCCATAAATAAATTCTGAGCGAGCGTGCGCACTATTGACCGAGAGTTTTGTAAACACGACAGCTCTATTGACAGAGCTGTTGGACAGGTGACTCTAGAGGTTAAATCAGTAATGTCTTGTGAAAGCAATCTTTGAACTCGGCGATCGCAAACTGAAATAGACCTATCATTATATGCCCGTGTATATAAGGCGTATGTGGTGTGGTGCAATGGGTTAGTGCACGGCACATTGAGCATGCGTGAGTTGGATTCTACCGCTGATCGCCACATCTGTATCGGCTCATCTCTGATCCGAGTAGCTTGTATAGCTTTGAATCCCTTAATCGGGATCTCTGACGTGGAAGGGAATAAAGCTAGTGCACCGTCGGCCTCCTGGGAGAACACTCTGATAGAGTAAAGGAGTTACCGACGTTAAATAAGGGGCTTTACTTTACTTTTATCACATTCTCTACTCCAGATCCCTCTTATTTCTTACTGCGCATGCTCGACGAAAACGAGAGGCTCTGCCTTTTGTTTTCGTCGAGCATACGCAGTAAGTAATAAGAGAGTCTGGGATCGAGAATGTGTCTATCATAGATCGTGCAATCCAACAACTGATAGTTTGCGGGATAGTTGGACCAGGGCTTAACGGAGGAGTGCATACCTGCCATCTTTATCGTTGCAAACTTCTTGGACGCATTGGTCACTTGGAATTACTTCCTCTTCCACGCCTTGTTTGCTATAAGTAGGGTTGTTCACTGTCCTGTTCATATCCATCTCTTCACAGTTCCGTTCTTGATCTTCAAGAAAGCTTGCGAAGTCTAAAACACGGCCTCTTCTTCTTTCCCGCAGTTGTCGTCTTCTTTCGTGACGAAGTTGTGCCTCTATTTCAAGAGCCGTTGGCTCAAAATTGGAGTTTTGTGTTTCTCCATTTGCTTTCTGTCGCTCAACATCGTAGATAAAGTTGGGATGCAAATTTGGGTATGGTGTAGGCTGATATGGTTTATCCAGTGATGGCGATGAAGACGTTGCATTCACAAGGTGAATATCGCTTAACCTCAAAGCCAGATCTATAGAAACAAGTAAAACGAGTTTAGAAATAATACACAAGACACACCAGTACCAGTTAAACCGGTATTCATAGGAATTAAATGAGCGTCGTGGAGTTGCCGGAGAAACGATACTAGATACTATCAGTGGGCAGCAAATGAACACTTCTCCATCTACCATCGATGAAAATTGGTATGACGATAAAAAAAACGATATTACCGGTATTAAAAGAGCTGTGTCACGATGAGGGACACGCCTTTATGTTCCGGAACAAACTTATTTTCACTTCATATAAACTGATGACCCTAGCACACGTGTGGGATGGATGAAATCAAAGTAAATGTGAAAAAAATGATTAACAAACTGTGCATAGATCTAGTATTCAAGAAATATATTGCATATCCCTTTAATCAAGCATTAAGGGAGAGGACTTTAACTGTTTGAAGCCAATTAACAGCCACAAAATCGAACATTGATTCCAGACATGCGGAAAACCATGACACAGCACCTTTAAGTGGAGCGCTTTCAGAACATACAGTGAGTTCATACATCTGCATACTGCAACGAAAACGAACAACAAGACCTTATCCAAAAGATTGAGGACTTCGATGCAACACTTAAACTTTCTGTTTCGGTCTCACCATGAAATAAAACTCGAAGATGTATTCAGTTCTTCAAGCCTTCTGTGGGCTTAAATCATTGGCTTTACTATTTCGCTAGTTATTTAGCTCGCAGCCTCCATAAAATTTATCCTGGAAGACTCAGGGGTAATCACCTTAACCCCAAATTGTATGAACCTGGCGAGTTACCGTCTGCTCTGAAAAAAAAAAAACATTGGAATGAACCATTCCAATCCACCCTACCGAAAAAGATGGCTGCTGGACATTCGACCACAATTCCTTGCGAACCTAACACGGTCAAAATAATACGTAGAAATCATCTGTTCTCTTCGATAACAGTGGATTGGCAACAGCATTTGTACTTGCTTGTTTTTTAAGATTTAAAACATATCTACCACAATTTTATAACGGATTTAAAGTTGTTCGCGCGCAAAGGAGTGTGGGTAAAAGTACAAGCCACCATGTTTTTCGGTACGGTGGATTGAATTCCCAACCGAAACATTTTGATGTCATGGCTCATTATTCCTCGGATAAGGACATATTAAATCGTAGGGTCCCTCGTCGGACTAAGATTTATTGGCAGCCGGATTTTCAAAACTGTCATGAATTCCGTAGATTAGATCACGGCTGCCATAGTGATATGGATGATATGATACACTCACTAGTTGTTTCCTCCAAAATTGCATGCTGAATCGTGAATTTAACGGCTATATGAATATAGTTTCGCAGGTAAAGCTTGTATTGTAGAATAATAGCGAATACAATAACTAGTGTATGGATCCACAGTACCTCCCGTGTGGCTATATGGCCGAGTACAAATTTTAAGCTATTCTAAAGTTCTCTTACTACCCATATTTCAATACGTTCTTGTGTTCTTACTTTGTCGTTTTCATGTATCAAAAAAATGGAATACATTATGTGTTACTTCGTACCTGAATGTGACCATGTGAATTCCTCATCAATGCGTTCAACGAAGGCCATTTCTTCGTATAAATACTTAAGCACTTAAATAAAATGATGAAGGTAATGGAATGGAGTAGAGTAGAGTCAAGCGAATATATAGTCGAAATCGTCGCTAAGGATACTGATCAACAAACAAAGACGCAAAACTGGGTGTGTGACGGATTTCCATGGAAACGGCTAGTGAAACAGTAACAGTGGTTTTGGTGTGGCGAATCGCAATGCGAGGATTTCATACCAATTACTTACCAAGAAGCTGCTAAAATGCAAAAAAACAAATATTTGAGTTGAATTTCCATGGCAACGGCTAAACAGTACGAGAGTTTCCTACCAATTAGATACCAAGGAGCTGCTACAATGCAAAAACAAAGAAAGACCAAAAATTAGATTTGAGTTAAATTTCCATGGCAACGGCTAAACAGTAACAGTGGTTTTGGAGGCGTAATATCAATGCAAGAATTTCCTACCAATTAGTTACCAAGGAGCTTCTACAATGCAAAAACAAAGAAAGACCCAAAACTCGATGTGAGTTGAATTTCCATGGCAACGGCTAAACAGTAACTAGATTTGGAGGAGGTAATAGCAGTACGAGGATTTCGGCAATCCCTTTGTGTAGGACGACACGAATTTTTACCAAAAATACAATAGAATACAACACAATACAATTCAATACAATAATAAACGCAACACAATACAATACAATAGAATACAATTTGGTAGCAATTCGTGTCGTCCTACATGAAGGGATGGCCAGGATTTCATACCCGAATTAGTTTTGTTAGTGCCCGTGCCAAAATTTGAGCACCGGGTACAAATGTCAACTCGCTGATGGCAAAAAAATCAAAAGAAAATAAACGGGAGATATAAATTTAATGAACTACCATTGTGATCAGTCGACAAATGAATATAATGTTTCTAATATGTTTTTCCCTTTGATAACGCGCCCTACTAGAATAACTTCAAATACCGCCACTCTTATTGACAACATATTTACGAACCACCTAGACAATTAATAGTTTCAGTGGTTTATTTTTCACCGATATCTCTGATCACCTACCCATTTTTTGTTTTCTTTACGAGCAACGAACTGATGTGGATAAAAATGCGTCGTTCGTTTTCCGTGACAAAAGTAAAACAAACATATCAAAATTTCATGACCGGTTAAGAAATACAAATTGGAGCGATCTGCACGGATACAATGACCCCAAAAACGCGTATGGACGTTTTTTGGACGAATTTATAGTTATTTATAACTCTTGCTTCCCACTAAAAAAAGGTGAAAGCTGCAAAATGCACTTTTAAAAAACCTTCTAAAATCTATAAAACGAAAGAATAAATTATAGAAATATCTCAGTTTTCCAAGCCCTGACCATTCGTTACGAATTACTAAACGCCTCTATTATGAAGAGAAGTTGCATTTGGCATATGCTAAATCTAAATGAAGTCATACGGACAGGAAAAAACACACTAACAAATTACCTTCAAATTTTACCATTGACAATGAAGATATTTCCAACTAACCCTGCAATAATTGCAAATCGATTTTGTGACTACTTTGTAGTGTCTTGCATCAAGAATCAGTCATGCGTACCCTATGATTGACAGGTTGGATTTGTAAAAGGTAGAAATCAGCATAACACATAGAGAGCGAGAAAATAAAACACGGTCGGTGTATTTCATGAATCCACAAGAATAAGGATTCAACATTGGCGACGAGGACCCAGTATATTAACTGCCTGAACCCAAGAAAACTCCCTTACCGTCCAAACAGCGACATACAAGCCGTGTAATCGTGGAGAAATCGGGGGAAATCAAATTGCATTCATAACCACACGGCGTGGCGAAACAACGGATAAACAAAATGGCATCGGCGCTCCCACCATTCCCTACATTCAATCCAAGCCCAGAGTTAGGCGCTCCTGGCACCAGGTGGAAGAAATACGTGGCAAGATTTAGAAACCTAATTGTTGCCCTAAACATCACCGACAAAGCGAGACAGACGGCGCTCTTGCTTCATTACGCCGGCGAAGATGTGAACGACATATTCGAAACGCTTGAGAAGACGAAGAACCATTACAGAAAGCCATCGATGCCCTCATGAGTTACTTTCAACCGAAACAGAACTTGGCGTACGAAGAATATCAGTTTCGCCAAGCTAAACAAGACAGCGGTGAAGCGTTGATGGCATTTTACACAAGGCTAAAACAACTCTCCCAGACGTGCGAGTTTGCCGACTCAGATCGCGAAATCAAATCGCAAATTATACAGCACTGTTCGTCCACAAAACTACGGCGAAAAGCCTTGAGCAAACCAGACCTGACTCTACAAGACATTATCAACGATGGCAAAGCCATGGAACAAACTGACCAGCAAGCGAAAACGCTCGAAAAGTCACACTCGGACGAAGTAAACAACTTCGCACATGGCCGTACCCGGGAATTCTGGAACGGGTCGCCAAGGAACGGGACGACAAGGAATAGGAAAGACGGAATGCATCCCGGATCGCGCCAAGAATCAAACTCCAAGTGCAGAAACTGCGATAAGCCCTACCCACACATTGGTGGCAAGACGAAATGTCCAGCCTATGGTAAAGAATGCCGAAAGTGCGGGAAGATGAACCACTTCCGATCCGTTTGTCGCAGTAAAAAAGCATTTTGTGGTGACCCAAAGAAGAAACAGGCTCACTCATCTGTGCGAAACCTGGGTGATGAAAGCGACAGTGATGACCACAACACGTTTAGAATCACAGTGCACAGCGTCTCTTCTTAGTTGGCGTACATCACAAAGGCTAGACCTCATAACGGTAACAAAACCCAAACATACTCTACACAAGTACTGAGCGGGAATACCCGACTCTAGCTCAGAATAGTTCCGAGATAATATTTGAACTCGGCTTTTAATTTCTGTCAGTGAGGTGTCTTGAGCGGCACTATTATATTACAGAGTAACAAATAATTCAGCCTAGTTTCTCAATAATTTTAAATAGTGTTTGTTCTTGAGAATTCATTTCACACTTGGAGTTTTAGTTTACTGAGTTCCAGTGTGTTTTGAAAGTTTAGAGCCTACGCTACAGTCGTGAAAGGAAACGACTTTTCTTATCAAAACACGCAAATTGAATAATATTGGATTTTAATTCGCTGACGTCACGGACACGGTGTGTTGACCGCGCGCCCAGCCGTTAGTGGGGGAGGCTTTGGAGAAACGACACCCCAACGGCTGAAACCGAGCCTAGGCTACAACCAGTTAGAGTTGGCTCCAGAGTCCAGATACATAACTACGTTTAGCACACACCTTGGTCTTAGAAGGTTTACACGTCTAAACTTCGGGATCTCAAGTGCAGCTGAGATATTCCAGAATGCAATCTGTGAGACACCTAGCGGAATCGAAGGCGCAATTAACCTCAGCGACGACATCCTAGTGTACGGAAAAACACAGGAAGAACACGACAGAGCCCTTAAGGAAACGTTCCAGCGCCTGAGAGAACGAGGTCTTACCCTACATAAGCAGAAATGTGTTTACGGCAAGGACAACCTAGAGTTCTTCGGGTACATCTTCTCCGACAAGGGTATATCAGCTGATCCAAAGAAGATAGAGGGAATCCTTAACATGGATGCTCCGTCGACTGCATCGGAGGTGAGAAGCCTACTGGGTATGGCAAACTATTGCTCCCGGTTTATACCGTGCTACGCAACCATAACACAGCCACTCAGAGAGTTGACCCAGAAGGATAAGCATTGGGAGTGGACGGAGAGACAGGAACAAGCCCTAGCTCAGCTGAAAGAAGCATTAGCGAATGCGCCGGTCACAGCCTACTTCAATCCTGACAGAGACACCGAGATCTGTGTAGACGCCAGCCCAGTTGGCCTAGGTGCAATACTCGCCCAAACAGATCCGGACAGTGGCGACCGACACATAGTAGCTTATGCCAGCAAATCTCTATCAGAAACAGAACAAAGATACAGCCAGACGGAGCGCGAGGCTCTCGCAGTGGTATGGGGGTGCGAATACTTTCACTTATACATATACGGCAAACCAGTAACTGTCCACACGGACCACAAGCCTCTTGTTGCCATATACAGCAACCCAAAATCGAAACCACCAGCACGCATCGAGAGGTGGGCACTTAGGCTCCAGCCCTATCAAGTCACAGTGGCCTACAGAAAGGGTGAGGATAATCCTGCCGACTACATGTCCAGACATCCTGTGAAGCAGACATCAACAACAAGCCGACAAGAAAGAGTTGCAGAGGAGTATGTGGACTACATCGTCCATACGTCAACGCCCAAAGCGCTGAAACTCCAAGACATCGAGTCAGCCACTAAGCGAGACCCCACTCTACAGGCCGTAACGAAGGCAACGCAAACAGGCAACTGGTTCGAAGCAGCTAGAAGCCAAGACATCAACACGTCAGCCTACAAAGTAATGGAAGGAGTGAAAGGGGAATTGACAATCTGCACAACGTTTAACATCGTCTTAAGAGGTACAAGAATCGTGATACCGCGGAGGAGTTGCAGAAACGCGTGGTAGACCTCGCACACGAAGGACACCAGGGAATCGTCAAAACGAAGGCCCTCTTGAGAGAGAAAGTGTGGTTCTCAGGCATTAACAACGCCACCGAGAAGAAGGTGAAGTCTTGTCTTGCGTGTCAAGCGGCAACGCCCGAAACAAAACGCGAACCTCTGAAGATGTCCCCACTACCGAAATCAGCATGGCAAGAGGTCAGCGTTGACTTCAAAGAACTTTCAACAGGAGGATACTTACTTGTAGTAACAGACGATTACTCCCGATACCCAGCTGTGGACATAGTACACACAACCGCGAAGATTCAACAATGAAGCCCCATCGGCCGCCCGCCACGAGTCAGCGTTTAGACTCAGTATGAAGATGCAGTAATGAGGCCCCATTGGCCACCGCTAGTCAGTGTGTAGACTCGGTGTGAAGTATATATGTAATGGGGCCCTGTCGGCCGCCACGAGTCAGTGTGAAGCCTCAGTAGTGGGGCCCTGTCGGCCGCCACGAGTCAGCGTGAAGACTCAGTAGTGGGGCCCTGTCGGCCGCCACGAGTCAGACAAAAGGCCCTGTTGCCGAATGTGTACTAATGGCCCCCGTGTGCCACACATGTCGGCGTGGTAGGCCCCGTCGGCCGTTCCACAGAGGTGGGCCAGATACCATGTATTCTTCTAATCCGTATTTATTTTATCGTTTCAGATGTCTTTAAGACCGGGATTTGGTCAGAAGTGGATTCCATAACTAATGTACATCTGAGGGCTACGTTGGCCAAACTTCAAACCACGGTTATCGTAGCGTAAAGCGGAGGGAACAACTGATGGCTACCGAAGAGCTTTTCAGAGGTGGAAAGCGTTCGCGAATAACACAGTTGGAATAGAATGTTTTCCAGCCAAGCCACTTCATGTCGCTCTGTATTTACAGACACTTATGCATGGAAAGTTCAAACTCCTCAGCTTCCGTAGAAGCAGACTTCTATGCCATCCAATGGGCGCACAACCTAGCTGGAATTCCCTCCCCCACAGCTCATGCCACTGTTATAGCAATCAAAGATGCAGCCAAACGGATCTGTGGAAAAGTAGGAAGTCACAAAAAAGAACCCGTTTCACCGACTATGATTAAATCTGTAGTAGCTACGGCTAATTTAAATAACCTGTTAGAATTACGGAATGTATGTATAATTGTTCTTTCGTTTGCTGGTTTTCTTAGGGGCCGTCGACATTTTCGAAATGCCCCGCTTAACGCACAACGGACGTTAAGGTCAGACCCCCTCCCCCTTAACGTCCACCCATTGTTTTATGCTTTTTTTTAGGTCAGGAAAAACAGTAATGAAATACACGGGAGTTCACTTATAAAGTAAGTATAACAACAAGCTTAAAGCTTTAATAGCTGCAACTGTACAGTCAGTCAGTACCTCGAATTCCCGTACGAGCTCATTTCGGATCTTGACTAAAATACTCATTCGGACACGACTATATAAAAACTGAGTTTCACTTATCTGGAAGTTTGAGGTATTTCATGATACTTCTAATCAAAAGACCTTGTTGAAATTTCCGGGAAATTCAACAGAAATTGCGCTCTAATGTAGATCTAGCTGAGTGACTAGAAACGTTTGATTAAAAAGTGTACTTCTATTGATGAAAAAGTGTTTGTTCTAAATGCCCCACACTAACGTCCATGCCCTTACCCCCTCCCCCCTAAACGTCCGTTGTGCGTTAAGCGGGGCATTTCGAATATGTCGACGGCCCCTTAGAATAGATGAGACTATAAATATCAAGAGAAATAATATACTTGTCAATGAAGAATATGTAAGCATCAAACTAGAGCGCAGCAAAACGAATCAGAATCGTAAGGGCAACGAAGTAATTATTTCTAGAATTATAGGTTCCACAGCCTGCCCTGTTTCCATCTTAAAGACTTATTTAGCTCTAGCTGGTATTAGTAATCCTTTATCTTCAGAGTTTATTTTCAGGCCTGTTTCCAAAATCCTGGCTGGTTATAAATTGGTTAAAGTTAATAAGTCCATAAGTTATTCTACTATCAGAGAGGCATTTAAGTTATCCTTTAAGGATATTGTTACAGACATTAATTTATATAGTACTCACTCCCTGAGAGCGGGTGGAGCCATAGCAGCTGCTAGGGCGGGTATAGCGGATCGGGCGTTTCAGAGACACGGCAGGTGGAAGTCTGTGTCTGCTAAAGACGGTTATGTTAAGGATGAGTTAAACGTGCGCTTAGATGTCTCCAAGAATCTCGGTATTTGAGTAATCTATTTGTTAGTTTTCCCTTTCTTTGTCTTTCTAGTACGGAGTTGTCTGGCGACTATCCCACAATAAACTATACTTACGAAGTCTCTTGTCAGTGTAGTCAGAATCTATCTAATACATAGTTCTGTTCTTAGATGTGCAACATAAATTATGTTGACAATTTTGCATAAAATCTGATATCGGCCAATCTCGTCCAAACACTATACGAAAAGTAAGTTAAAAATACTTTCTGATGGCCAAAAAAACCTCTGCATCACAAAGAGCATAGACCTCTGACTAATCGACATACATATGAAGCTGTAAAAGTAACTTTTCAGTCCATGACAGCCGATAGTATGAACTACTAGAAACCCGCTAGTAATTTTACCGACTTCTCTCTCTCTCTCTCTCGTGTCAAGCGCGCTACACTATGCTTGCAATACGGTACGAAAACTCCCGTTAAAATATTCCTACAGCCCAAAGGACCACAGCAGCTTAAACACGATAGCCTTCTGACCAATCGACATACATATATAGCTGTAAAACAAATTATTCAGTCCATGAAGGCCCATCGCGTGTATCGAATCCTTGACCAACAGCCTCAATCCAAACGCATGCACAAATGCAATTGTGGAATTACGCAGTAAATCTCAAATTTCCCTGCATACCAGACTATGCTCTGTCGCCTCGCCTTGGCTTGTTGGCAATCATGATTGATTGTTGTTCTTGTCCGTTTTACTTGTTCTTGTTCTTACTGTAAGATAAACGAATCGTTGCAAACTGTGTTCTTCCGTACTACAAATATAACTTTAACTACGCAATTCGATTTTCATCAGGCGCTAATTAAAAAAATATCATACATACACAGGCACACTTTAGCATACATCGCGCACAGATGCGCGCACACATTTGAACTCACTTACGCGCATACCTGCGCACATATCGCGTGCACGCCGCGCACACACCGCGCACATACATGGCACCACACACCGCGCAGACATATCCCGCGCACACCGCGTACGTATATACATACACATTGCTCATACATCCGCGCATATACCCGAGCAGATACCCGCGCACATTCCGTACACACACCGCGCAGATACATCACCACACACACCGCGCAGATACATGGCATACACACACCGCGCAGATACATCGCCGCGCATACCGCGCACATACACAGCGAGCATACCTGCGCACATACACAACGAGCATACATGCGCACATACACCGCGCGCGCACACATACACACATGCGCGCGCATTCACACCTCGGAATCTTGCAATTTAACGCCATTCAAGGAAAGAGGGAACTGTTATTAAGGCATGGTTCCCGTTTTCTTTTAACCAGTGATGCACGTCTTTTATTCGATAATCGTTCATAACCAGAACCACGAATAGGTCGACGTCCACCCCTCCTTTACTACCAGTAGCAGTGGAACTGACTACAGTTGGGAGTATAATTATCTAAGTATCCATTGTTAACAAAAGCCTCCACCTTACATATTTAATTGGTTCCTGCTTTGCCTACGCAAGCAAAATCTTTGTTGTCTTTGTCAGACTTTCGTCCGTAGTTTTGGATGTATCTGTGTGATTTTTCTTCGTTTCTAAAATCGTATGGTTGAGTTCCGCTCCACCACACATAGTTGTACTGCAAGCCGAGTATATGTGTAAGTTGGGCGCGTGCTTTGCTTAAACAGCAACACAACAGGCTGTTAGGATAAGCTTTATTTCGTTGTCCCTGGTCCCTGTCCCTGTTCCTGTTGTCCTCCTGGAACTCAACATGGCCGCCAATTGAGAAGAGTCAAATGTATGACGTGTAGGATAGAACTGACTAGTTCTCTACCCTCAGTACACAACGCGGCAAAACATCACGCGCATGCGCATGCGATTTTTACATCATGGCCTCCACATATTTGACAAATCAACGTTCCTCTTTCAGGACATTGCTATCCAGTTAGTCGGCTGACAAACTTTAAATTGTCAAATTCAAAAGAGTGTTTTGAACCTTACAGATTTTTTTTTAAATTTGAAATGATAAAAATGTTCAGGTATAATTGATCAACTTGGATTTTTTGAAATTCATAGTAATATAAAGAAAAACATTTTTTATTTATTTTTCCTTTCAGACATATCAAGAGCAATAAAAAGAGAAATAATTTTTTGAATTCTGTATCTCGAAATTCAAGAAAGCTACTATGTTTTGTATACCAATTCACTCTTTCCATCCGTTGACCATGCTGGATTTAAAGCGTACTAAGGGTTAGTCAGAACGAGGCTAACCTAGCAAAACTGACAAAGGATTGCCTTGCATTGAATCCAAGATAGCCACCCGGTGAAAAGAGTAGAATCAAGGTGACTAAATTCAATCTAACAACTGGCATAATTTTTTCATTGCCCGTAAATTTATTGGTCATAGATTACGTCATAGAACTTTCAAAATTCGCATTCAAAAATTACCGCTGTGCACAATTACTGCAGACCCACCCAAAGCAAGGATAGCGCTAAATCTGTAATTGTAATCTGTACCGTGTAACCTCGGGGTAGCGATTTAACCCTTGCTACCAGGTGTAAAATATTGACAAATACCAGTGAGAAGGCGAAGACGTTGAAACTACAAAGTTGTGAACAGCCCATCCGCTGGTATTTATGAATATTTAACATCAAAATGAGGCTAATGTTGAGTAAATGCGTCTGTACTCATCACATTCAGCGGTACAATAGGCCATGGTCATTGGATCTTCCCAACGGACCAAAGCATTTGGATCTGTACAGCTGAATATCGACAAAGACGAGCTTGAGAGAGTCAGCACGTACAAATACCTCGGAGTTGTGATTGGGGAAACATTATTTTTCTTATTCAAATTTTAAACTCGTTTGAGAATACCAAGACAATGGTCTAAATTAGAGCTAACAAAAGAAGATTCTGGTAGTGTAGGTATCATGTATAAGACCTATTCATTGGTTGGGCCAACGTGTCTTTGATATTAGCCTGCAATTTAATCCAGATTATGGTAGCTTCTTTTCAAAACTTGACATCGCTCTGTATGACTGAGTGTTCAAGGAATAGTAAAGCTAGTTCCAGGAGAACAACCAATCTGAAAGCGAGAAATTTATTTGTTGTTGTTAAAATACATTGCCATTTCCGAGTGCTACGCTAATGAGCGAGTGAGTGCAATCATTAGAAACTCCGATCAGAACCTAATTAGCGAGTTTTACAAGCAACGATTAGCTGTAATGGGGCACTATAAAACAATTATCTACTGTCGTACCTGAGCATTAATTTGCATTGTTTAAATTATTTTGGTAATTTAGGTTTATTTTTGCTCTCATCTAAGCTTTGTTTTACCGACTAAAAGTTCAATAACAAATTGAAACTTTTATCCAAGCATGTTTACATGTTCAAAACTAATTCGAGTTATTTGGTCTTACAGTAACTTCTTGATTTACGTAACTTTCAGCTATCACAGCTTAAGAAATTCGGGGTTAAATTTCCTAAATTGGAGTTAAATTACATGTTATAGTTTGTTTTCCTCCCGGGGGGGGGGGGGGGGGGGGGGGGGGACTCCGATATAAAAGGGGTAGAGATGCTCGTCGGACATTTTCGATTTGACCCCTAAGAGGTACTAAAATGGGCGTGGCTCAAGCTTATTTTGAACCCTAAAAGATAATAAAAATGTAAATTGATAACTCGTCGGACATTTTCGATTTGACCCCTAAGAGGTACTAAAATGGGCGTGGCTCAAGCTTATTTTGAACCCTAAAAGATAATAAAAATGTAAATTGATAACAGCTTTTTTGTTCAATTGACACCCGACCCCTAAAAGGTACCGCTTTACATAGAAATGTCTGTGTTTGATGGTGGATACCCTAAGTGGTACCAAACTCCTGATTTTGACCCCTAAAAGGTACGACGAGCATAAGGGAGTCCCCCCCCCGGGGTTTTCCTTCCGTGCAAGATTCGCGGTCTTCGGTATAAACTCATGATTTTTGTTTGCTCCTTTCACCTTGAAATGTTTATCGGAATTCGACTGCTTACAAATTATCAGTAATTCAACAACTACTGGCGGATAACAAATTAAATCACGCATCTCTAGCTTCTATCAAGCAAGGAAATTAAAACTTATAAGAAAGTCAATTGAAATTATATTTACACTCTATTGGCTATGTCTATACACTATACCAGGTTATTAAACATATCGACCTCCCCGAATATTGAAAGAACATCAAGTACATCTTCAGTTAAACAATATTAATGGTAGAAGGATTACGAGCGTGAAAAGAACGGAAATGGGAGGCCTTGGGTTTGGTTTTTGGTTTGAATAAGCCTAGCGTAGAGTCACGTCGTTAATAAGCATTTCCTTCATTGATTCGTATAAAAAAGCGACTGCAGACTGAAATGTCGAGCCTTTCCCAGCACGCCGCTTATAGGCCACAATAGAGTAAACAAAGAGAACAACACAAGCTGACAACAGTCAATTACATTTATTGTCCACGTTGGAACTAGAAGGACTAGAAGTTTATCAATTAAGACTGACACCAACACGGGATCAGATCATACGGTTACGCCAAGCGATAAGTTTTATCATCAAATCCTTTACATTTATTGCCAAAATGCTAGAAATCGTTCATATGCAAGCTGGGCAATGTGGAAACCAGATCGGGGCAAATGTACAAGACAATCAGTTTTGTTTCTTTCATATATGTCTCTTTAGACATCGATCTTGACCGTAAATAAATATTTTTGATCTCGGACGAGCATGGCATCGACCCCACAGGAACTTATCATGGAGATTCCGACCTCCAGCTTGAAAGAATTAATGTTTACTACAACGAGGCGACTGGTAAGCTAGCATTAATTTTTATCGCTGTTCGAAACTAACACTAGCCTCTTTTTAGCAAGGCTAATATATTTTGTACTCATTCTGTAGGTGGAAAATATGTCCCCCGTTCCATTTTGCTCGACTTGGAGCCAGGAACCATGGACTCTGTCCGGTCCGGACCTTTCGGACAGATTTTTCGACCAGATAACTTCGTATTCGGTAAGAATATTCTGTTAAGTTTTCAGTGAAAGTTCATATTATTTGCATAATTAGTCAAGAGGGTCTGAATGGGGTTAACTGACTACTGACAAACGGCCTTAAAAATAACTGACAACTGACAAATTTGGTTTTTGTGGGTCAAATATTGTTAAATTTCTCTAGTAATGATTAACTAGGGCTAACTGACAACTGACAAATGGCGAAAATTTTAACTGACAACTGACATGTAGACCCCCCCCCCCCCCCCCCATTGAGACCCTCAGTCAATGCTTCTCAAAACTTGTTGGAAGCTGATTTTAAAAGTATCCGATAAAACTAGGAACTTATAATCACATTCTTTACACTTATAATTGTAGAATTCCCCGATTCTTGAATGGAAATGTTGGAGTGCTTACTTTAATTTCTGTCGACTTACTTTTGAAAAATAAAAGAGAATTTAAACGTTACATTATACATATTAATCTGTTGTGATAGGTCAGAGCGGTGCTGGAAATAACTGGGCCAAGGGTCATTACACTGAAGGAGCGGAGCTCATCGATTCGGTTCTCGATGTTGTGCGCAAGGAAGCGGAGAGCTGCGATTGCATTCAGGAATTTCAACTGACACACTCCTTGGGTGGTGGTACCGGTTCTGGTATGGGAACCCTTCTTATCTCCAAGATAAGGGAAGAGTACCCAGACAGGATCATGAACACATTCAGTGTTGTGCCCTCGCCCAAGGTTTCTGACACTGTTGTAGAGCCGTACAATGCCACTCTATCTGTTCACCAACTGGTAGAAAACACAGACGAGACCTACTGTATTGACAACGAGGCCCTGTACGACATCTGCTTTAGGACTCTCAAGTTGACCACCCCTTCCTATGGAGATCTCAACCATCTTGTATCTGCCACTATGAGTGGAGTCACTACTTGCCTTAGATTTCCTGGCCAGGTATGTGTAGGTTTGATTTTGATTTGATTTATTCTGTTTTACCACTTGAAGGTGGACGGAGAACCTCAACAGCCTATGGAAGTCTCCGAGGGCCTATGATTTATCGTCCTTATCCGAGAAGACTTGAAGGTCTAACCATTTCCAGTTCGATCACAAAGGCAGCACCTTTTACTCAGTTATTTTAAGAACCTGAGTGTTGTTCCGGCCGGGGTTTGAACGTGCGACCTCCCGAACGACAGACTGCAGCTTAACCACTGCAGGTGAGCTATATATAACCAAGTATTCTGGGACTGAAATTTATGGCAGTATGTACAAATTGACCGAGAGCCAACTATTTTCCCGGCGTTCGGCCCAACCTACTGACTCATTCGTTTTAAAAGTTTTTTTACTAAATGATATGACCACTTTCAAAGACCAAGCAAAACATTGAGCAGCGGTCGGTCGGCTTTTTTCGGCCCGCGTTCACGTCAAATACGTACGTCGTCCCCATCACGTGACGTTTGTAGATCGCAGATCATTATTTAGGTTCTATTGAAACATTCTCGTTTCCAGTGCCTCCTCAAGTAACTGAGGAGGAACTGGGAACGAGAATGCTATTGAAATTGGAGAGTGATCTAAAATCTCCGAGGCAACGCCCATCTCATTCAGTCAAGGTAGACATACATGTATATACTGTCCCAGTAAACATCCATAGTTTTAGTATTTTTAGAAGCATCATTTGTTAATTCACAACTCTAATATACATGTATATGTAGAACACTCATTGTATGCGTTTGTTAGAGATGAAAACTGCGAAGTATAGTTCTTGTTCATTATATTGGTTGCACAATGGTCAGCTTTTCGGTTTTTCGATCGTTATAGCTGGTTACGCACAAGCTCAGCTAACTGAGTCACAGCAGACAATTCAAGAGAATTAATAGACTATCAGTGCCAGCTTACACAATAATGCTTCCACCTTTCTTCAAAATATATACGAGTAGCTTTTTTCAACAAATACTTATCAGTCGTTCTAAGTGTCCGTGACTACAAACTTAAGAATGGGCGTAAACATAGTTTATTTTACATGAAAACAATTAAATCTCTTTGGGGAACATATGGGCTTTAGGCAATGTATAGCTTCAAAGCACAGTGTAAACAATGTCGGCAGAAAAGCCAGCTCGAAAATCTAGCTATATAGCTGATATTGATAATGTTCTTGATGTACACACATTACATATTGGGCTTTGATGACAGCTTTGATCCCTTCAAAAAAAATCCGTTGGAAAACTAGCCTTTACGTCAGGACCGACACAAACAGAAAATTAACTAACAGACGAGTCGAGAGCGGGACTCATGATCTGATCGTGAAGTATGGTGTTTACTTTTCCTATCAATACTAGATCCGCATGCACGTACAGTTGGGTGGGGCTATCTGCGGCAACAGTGCAGAAAGAGAGAATGAAGTGCTGCATGCCATTTTGGAGTTAATTGGATATCACGGTGAGACATATTTCATTTCGTGTACCTACCCCACCGTAATCTATTTGGATTCACACTAAACCCCCTGACGACGGGAAATTAACCCTTGCGTGTAAGCCGAATATTTAAAAGTGCGTAGTGCCCTGACTAGCCGGCTCCGACTCAACCTCGATCAGACATAGATGTTTTGCTATAAGGCTTCTTCCTCCACACAATCTTTCAGCATTATACCATGGCCAAGCTTTTATTCAGCTGCTATTCCCGCGCGACTACTTCGGGGTTGCAAAGGCCCATGGGAAGGACAGAAATTCTTCCGCCCATGTTTTCTTTTTCTTTCAGAGAAGTGAGGACGAAACTGTCACTTATTCAGTTTCGGTTTCAGTTTAATTAAGTGCCTATATATGTAGCTAACGCTAATCCTGGCACTAATGTGATACCGTGAAATTCATCCGACTACTCGAATAACAATTGTTATTTCCGCTCCACAGCTCAATGCTGATCTGAGGAAGCTGGCAGTAAACATGGTGCCCTTCCCACGTCTTCATTTCTTCATGCCTGGCTTTGCCCCCCTGACCAGCCGTGGCTCCCAGCAGTACCGTGCCTTGACTGTACCTGAGCTCACCCAACAGATGTTTGATGCCAAGAACATGATGGCAGCATGTGACCCACGTCATGGACGATACCTGACAGTAGCTGCCATGTTCCGTGGCCGCATGTCCATGAAGGAGGTAGATGAACAGATGTTGAACGTCCAGAATAAGAACAGTTCCTACTTTGTTGAATGGATCCCCAACAATGTGAAGACTGCTGTTTGTGACATCCCACCTCGTGGTCTCAAGATGTCTGCCACCTTCGTTGGCAACAGCACTGCTATCCAGGAGCTCTTCAAGCGCATCAGTGAGCAGTTCACTGCTATGTTCAGGCGAAAGGCTTTCCTTCATTGGTACACTGGTGAGGGCATGGACGAGATGGAGTTCACCGAGGTGTGTGGTTAATGATCTTTTGACGAGTCACATTGTACTTTCGGCTGCTTTGTTGATGTTTACTAGTCTACGTAGTGGGGGGAGGGGGAGGAGAAGAGGATGGAAGAGGGGGCCTGGGAAAGAGGAGAGGGGAAGAGGGCCCCTCTTCTTTCCCCTTCCCCACCCTCTCTCATCCCCAGTCCCACTCTGCCTTCCCCCCTCCTCCTCCCTTCCCTATACCGCCGCACACAACCATAATACGTCATATAGATGAGTGTCCTTCCTTCCCTCGGGCTCTTATCGATCCCCCAATTCTCCCCTACTTCTCTCCCACTGTATCCCCTGGGGGAACGACATTTTACCAATATCATGTTGTTGTTTTGTAGGCCGAGTCCAACATGAATGACTTTAATAGTGTCTGAGTACCAGCAATACCAAGATGCAACAGCCGAGGAAGAGGGAGAGTTCGACGAAGAACAAGAGGGAGAAGCTGCATAAATTAGGCACCCCAAGGCCCAAAAACCAAGCAAATCGCTAAACAGCTACTATGAAATCGCATAATCCGAAGAAAGCCAGATTGTAGCTGTTTGGGCACAAAATGTATAAAGAGCGATCAGTTATGTATATATCGTGATAAGAACAAATTTCGTAACCTCTATCACGTGACTTCTGTGACCATTGTATATTCTGTGTCAAATCGTTGGAAAATTAAACTAAATTTTAGTCTGATATTTTAAGTCTAGGCTTACACAATACCATACCGAAAGATGGCGACTGTACATAATTAGACCACAATACCTTGCGAACCTAACACAGTAAAACACACGTATAAATATTCTGTTTCCTTCAGTGACGGTGTATTGGCAACAGCACTTGTACTTGTTTGTTTTTTAGGGTTTAAAACCTCTAAAGCGATTTTATAACGGATTTAAAGATTTTCGTGCGCAAAGGATTGTGGGTAAAAGTACAAGACACCATCTTTTTCGGTCAGTAAAATAATAATGAACTGTATTTACCCTCGGTAATTACTCGGGCTGCCTGTGGCAGCACCGAGTCTTAAAATGCAAGTCGTATTTTAATTTTTTTTTATTGTGTAGCAAGATTTCTGCGCATGCGTTAAAGGTCAAATTCACACCAATCAGATTGCACTGTGCTGGTCACGCAACAATCGCCAGGTTAATTAATTTACAGTAAAGCAAGATGGCGGAGGACCCGCGAGCAACTTTCTCTCTAATTTGGAGTCCCATCTCTCAAATGTAAGCCAGTTTAATGTTTTATTTAACTTCACTAGTGTGAAAGCCTTCCAACAGGTTCAGGATATTTCAACTGGCGCTATTGTCGGAGCCGAAGGACCGCGTCTTTTACCCAGATGGCCAGTGATTTTATATACGACACGTACGACGACCTGAAGCCAGGATCCGGAAAGCTAAAATTCGAAGAAATAGATATTGGAATCTATAAGCCATCGGCTCGCTGCGCTGCATTTAAAACATCCGAGGAGAACATCTTATTTTGGGTGAAGGCACTTCAAGACCAATATTATGAGTCTCTTAAAAACTGTCAGAGATTTAAATTTACCGTAAGTTGGATCAGAGAGTATTGATCATGAGATCAAGTTATTTCGTTCCAGCGAGGATATTGACCTAGCGGAAACGGTACAAGCTATCGAAGGATTTTACTTATAATCATCTACGTCTACTTAACAGGAATAGTTATGTGCCAAGGCATGGGCAAAGATTGAGTTTCCCAGATTACAGATGAAAGTAGAGAACTTAATGAATGAAGAAACAGAGGTCACGCGCGACATGCTTGAGAACATGAACATGTTCAACACTTTGTTATACTAAGAAAACAAAACAAATTACAGAGCCTGCAAGTTCACAAGTCAATGAAAAACCCCAAGAGCCTGTAGTTTTGGATCAACATATCCTTGAAACTCCAAAAGCAACATACACATGAGTCAAATTCAAACCGGAAGAGACGGAATTCTTTAGATTCTTCACGAGGATTGTTAGCCCTCAATAAGAACTCTCTCGCTGCTTTAACGACCTTGATTTGTAACATGGAGGCTGACCTAACTGATATGCGTAATGAATTCTTACTCTCGTCACATCAAAACACGAATCAAGAAACCAACTCAGTCATTTGGAAGACAAATTAGTGCAGCAAGATAATATGTACAAGCCCGAAATCAAGATGCTGTCATCACGAATATATTATTGACCTAGAAGTTGAAAGCGGATATAATAAAGCTGAAATCCGACTTTCAAACTTAAAAAAAAAATCAAGAATACAAAAAAGAAGACAATGAAAGACCAAGGTCTCCAGTGTTCCGAGACTACCCAACCTACTGAAGCTTATCAGTTTGTTCAATAGCCATCTTTCTTACATGACAACCCGATCCCTATTCATCAGAATACATTTTCTGTGCTAAATGACGAGAGTTTACAATCACCTGACCGACAACCCACTACTAAAGAAAGGGACCATGAAGTACGGTAGTACGGTTAATTCTCGGGTTCAAAACAATGAATATATGCCTGCTCAAATGCAGTGTGTTAAACGAATAAGTAGTGTTTAAATTAAAAGGTCAACATACGAGAAAAACAAAAATATTAAATTACATATATACTAGGGGATCGGAGCAGAGAATGAAAGTCACCGCGCTACCGGCCACTCCTAAAGACTGCTAAATTCAGCTAATAATTCTTCCCTTTGGTTATTACTAAGAGGATTTCAAATGAAAGCCGTGTATTTCATCTTCAATCTCATGTGGCCCGAGTGAAAGCCCAGATGGGCTCTTGTTATATATAACACTGGGTGCTACACTGTAGTTTGACCGAGCCTATAATTAATGATAATATAATAACTAAGAGAGCCACATAATTAGAGAAAAAAACTATGCTAAAACTATAAAATACAAATATCTATATATACATGTATGTGTTTAAAAATAATATAAAGATATTTAATCAAGTTTTTAAAAAGCTTTATGTTGGCGGCCGATCTCATTTCATCTGCGAGACTGTTCCAAATTTTAGGTCCCATATATCTCAGTGATCTTAGCCCGAAGGTAGTGATTCTTGGCTTAGTTAAAGTCAGAATGTCAATTCCTCTCATTTGTCAGTGACCAATAGGGGTATGCAGGGAGACTATATGGAACGGAACACTACCATGAAGTATATACCGGTCTATGGAAGATTTTGATGTCAATGAAAAATACGTGTGAAACCAAAGTTGAAATTTTCTGCCGTAGGTAATTTACGTAGGTCTAAAACATAAACAGTCTCCAAAAATACGTATATTTCACTTTGCGCCGAAGGTTCATACTCAGTAGTCGAAACGGCCGCCATTTTGGGGAAAAAACGACCGAGTTGAAGCCTGGGGACGAAGCTAGCCCTGCGATGTCTTGCGTATCTCGGTACTGAAATAAATTGAGTCATGCCATTCGTTATTTTTTCTTGAGCATTTATCATACACACAGAGTCTTGTCGAACGCTTATCTTTTCCCTGGGTACAACAATGTAGATGACACACAGGAGTCTTTTCGTCGGCATTCCAAGCAAAATAATTAAAAGTAGAAGACGGACTGTTTAGTTCGTGACAAATATCGCAAACCTGGCTGGATTTCCCGGGGATTTCCCTACGAGGGTTTAAACTGAACTTAGTTCACATTTCAGAGAGTTTTCTTTGTTGTTCGTAGGACTTATCCGATATAGACCTCACGTGTATCCAGTAATCCATTCATGACGAAAACTGAAGTAATTACACTGAGGAAATTAGCATATCGGAATGGTAGATTTTGGGGGCATATTTCGCCTTTTTGTTTCAAATTTGAAAATAAAATAAAAAGCGATCGGAGAGATTATATGGAAACCAGGCTTTAGCTTCTCATCGCCATAAATTTTAAACACACGTATTACGATACATCAATAGGCGTTTTGCATGCAGGAAACAGTCACGTACTAATATATCACTTCAATAACCAATGAATTGAGTTCGTGATCAGTACCATGGGAAAGGCTTTACTGCCGATGGCAAAAAACTTCAAAATGACGCTATTTAGAAAGATCGACCGAATCGATTGGAGATGGAACTATAATTTACAAACAGGTTTTGCTCACGACACTATCGATCTCGTGCAAGTGCCATCCAGTACAATCACGTGATTGCATTCCTACAAGAGGCCCATTGGCCCAAGTTCATACTGCTTCCTAACTTTACTATAAATGGATGTAGGCTACCCGACCAGAAATCGCATACAGAAACCTCAAAAAAATACTTCACAATATTAGGCAGGGATTGGATTATTAAAGCTTTCTGAAGAGAAGTGTAAATATGATGAAGTGGTTATTTAATTTCATGCCGGTATAAACTTGATAACATCACGGCTAAGCAAGACGTTAAAAATATCGTGCCCAAACAAACAAACTACAATATATAAACACGATTTTAGGATTTGTTCGAGTACGTTTTAAACTTTTAATGTTTACCACAGTTATCATCACGTAGTTCCTAAACCAGGGGCGATCCCTTACAACACTTTCACATCAAATCTCTGAAACACATGCAGGGGCGTAGCGTGCACTACGCATATACGCACGTGCGGACACTTTGAGACGAAAATTATCCGTTTGGCCTTCTTTTTTTTCCGAGAGGGGGCCCTTAAAACCAGTAGCCACTGCACCTGTGCGTACAACTTGAAAATGCCTAGCTAAGCCCCTGACATGTAGAGAGAAGTTTGAGTAGGCACAGAGTAACCTCTCTTCTCCACTGCCATCTTTTTCTCTATTTCTACCATACGTCTTTCTTACAATATCAGGAAGGAATGCAACAATTAAATCAGAAGTTCCGGTATAACAGGTTTAGCCTTCCTCTTTTCACTTCTTAGGAACTCGAAATTTGAAATTCAATTTGAAGAGCAGCGAAGAAGTCAAGTGAGCATATCAACTATATCAGGTCTCTCCCGTTAGAATGCTAAATTTCTAAGGTTTAAATAATTAAACAAGCCAAATAAACCTGAACAGAAGGAAGATATTTGTTTATTAATAATGGCTGCCAATGGTATTTTATGAATGGTTACGAACTCTGTAGCCCTTACTCTGAAGTTTGATTGTGTTTGATTTGAATTTCGCGCGATAAGCAATCAGTAGGGAGCACTCAAACGGAGCATCACGCACATGGTTTTTAAAAGCAGTGACTTACAAGCTGATGTTCACTCCACAAAAGGTTGAGTGACAACTGAAGGTGTCAGTGGCCATGGCCCTCAGGGCTCAATCCCGGTTTCTAGGAAACTACCCACCCACCCCTCCCTTGGATATGTATTGTTCTATTAATGATTAACCATTAAAGGTTAGGGTGAAGTGTGGGGGAGGGGTTTCCCAGATACCGAGATCGATCGGCCCGCGGTTTATACCGGAACTTCCAGTTACTGTAGTTACAGGGAAGCAAAAATCGAATGTGAAATAGACGAGTGTAAACTATTTGGCTTTTTCCTCTTGGAACTGGTAATGCAGTTTAGCTACATCTGTCTGTGACACCTTTATCCACCCAGTCTCCTTCATGTGGTATACTAAAAATAAGAAGATGGGTATTAGTTGTTAATAATACTCTGTTGAGGATACTCGAATTACTAGAAGTGCTTTTCATGAAGATCCTAACAAAACAATCTAAGATGTAAAATCCAACATCGAAAAAGTAGTTATGTAAACATCAAATCTAGAATCTAAAATCCAACAACTAGAAAAGTAGCTATCTAAACATCAAATCTAAAATCCAACATCTAAAAAAGTAGCTATCTAAACATCAAATCTAGAATTTAAAATCCAAAAATGCATATAGAAAAGCAGATATCAAAAACATCAAATCTAAAATCCAACATCTAAAAAAGTAGTTATCTAAACATCGAATCTAGAATTTAAAATCCAACATCTAAAAAAGCAGTTATCTAATTTCATATTTTTGATGTTTACATGTAGATTTTATAGTTTGATGTTCAGACACTACCTTTTAGATCTTGAATTATAGATTCTAGAATAACTAGAATAAATTAATCACAATTTATTAATGAATAATAATTAGGGCGCAGATGCAGTAATGTATTGATCATTAGCGGCGCATGTTCACGCACTGGATCTGCGAATGTTGCTTGTGCTTATGATAGTGAACCTTACAGTGGAACCTATCTCAGCAACCACCACTCTTAATACGACAAGGGGGTGTAGGCTCGGTTTCAGCTGTGTCGTTTCTCCAAGGATCGCGGGCTCACCGAAACCCCCACGGCTGGAAACCGAGCCGAAGGGGGGATGACGATAATGAAATTTCAAGCATAAAATTTAGTCCCTCTGTCCATCTTTTCAACATTTTGAGTATCCCCCTCCCTGTAGTAGTATAATTAACCCCCTGTAACTCCAGTATTTTTCAAGAGCGCTCTCTTTATCTGCCCGAAAATCTCGTCCTGCAGGCTACATGTACGTTTTTGGTGGTTATCTACTCCATTTTGCTAACTTCTAGTATCCATACAGCAACTTTTAATGCTTCTGATGCCTACTTTCAAAATTAATGAAACCTCTGTGTGAGTTGAGTTTTTTGGTATCTTGCCCTTGCTGCGAGGATTTTTCTCGGGGTTCTCCGGTTTTCCTCCCTACACAAAAACCAAGTCGCTAAATTCCAATTCGATCTGTGGTTTAGCCAGGTCCCGACTTTGATCAGCCCTATGGCTGTTTCAGATACTGACTTTGATCAGCCCCTATGGTTGTTTCGGGTCCTGACTTTGATCAGCCCCTGTGGTTGTTTCGGGTCCTGACTTTGATCAGCCCCTGTGGTTGTTTCAGGACCTGACTTTGATCAACGCCTATGGTTGTTTCAGGTCCTGACTTTAATCAGCCCCTATGGTTGTTTCGGGTCCTGACTTTGATCAGCCCCTGTGGTTGTTTCGGGTCCTGACTTTGATCAGCCCCTGTGGTTGTTTCAGGACCTGACTTTGATCAGCGCCTATGGTTGTTTCAGGTCCTGACTTTAATCAGCCCCTATGGTTGTTTCGGGTCCTGACTTTGATCAGCCCCTATGGTTGTTTCAGGCCATGACTTTGATCAGCCCTATGGTTGTTTCGGGTCCTGACTTTGATCAGCCCCTGTGGTTGTTTCAGGACCTGACTTTGATCAACGCCTATGGTTGTTTCAGGACCTGACTTTGATCAGCGCCTATGGTTGTTTCAGGTCCTGACTTTAATCAGCCCCTATGGTTGTTTCGGGTCCTGACTTTGATCAGCGCCTATGGTTGTTTCAGGCCATGACTTTGATCAGCCCTATGGTTGTTTCGGGTCCTGACTTTGATCAGCCCTTATGGTTGTTTCACATCCTGACTTTGATCAGCGCCTATGGTTGTTTCAGGCCATGACTTTGATCAGCCCTATGGTTGTTTCGGGTCCTGACTTTGATCAGCCCCTATGGTTGTTTCACATCCTGACTTTGATCAGCGCCTATGGTTGTTTCAGGCCATGACTTTGATCAGCCCTATGGTTGTTTCAGGCCATGACTTTGATCAGCGCCTATGGTTGTTTCAGGCCATGACTTTGATCAGCCCTATGGTTGTTTCAGGTCCTGACTTTGATCAGTCCCTATGGTTGTTTCAGGCCATGACTTTGATCAGCCCTATGGTTGTTTCGGGTCCTGACTTTGATCAGCCCCTATGGTTGTTTCACATCCTGACTTTGATCAGCGCCTATGGTTGTTTCAGGCCATGACTTTGATCAGCCCTATGGTTGTTTCGGGTCCTGACTTTGATCAGCCCCTATGGTTGTTTCACATCCTGACTTTGATCAGCGCCTATGGTTGTTTCAGGCCATGACTTTGATCAGCCCTATGGTTGTTTCAGGCCATGACTTTGATCAGCGCCTATGGTTGTTTCAGGCCATGACTTTGATCAGCCCTATGGTTGTTTCAGGTCCTGACTTTGATCAGTCCCTATGGTTGTTTCAGGTCCCATTAAAATGTATGTATATTTTAAATCAATCAGGGTACAGTATCCTAACGACTCTAAATACCTCTTATTAAATGAGCACCATAAGGTCCATACCATAGGTTACATGCATGGACTGCCAACTGACCAATCACAGCACACAAAGTTACATGTACCTAGCCATGTAGTAACTTACAATTAACCACCCCTCCACTGTAGGCATCCCTGTGTGTAGCATGGTAGATAGACCGCACCGCAAGATCATAAGCTTCCTCTGGGCTCATGTCGTACTTGTAGCCACTGTCCATTACACCATACGCATAGGTGGAGCCTGATCCCACTGAAAACATGTAGTTACTCAGACGGGTGCCATCACTGTCGACATAGTAGAGACCAGGCCCCTGAAATGACACAATGTGCTCAGCCAATACTCCAATTCTTGAACTTCATTTTGAAAGGTAACTCACCCTTTGGTGACAACAAGGCTGGAGTTGAGAGTGCTTAGTTAAGTTAGAGGTTTGTATCTACGGTACATAATTATACATGTAGTTAACAAGATAATCAAAATCTATCATGGCAGTGGGTTTGTATCAGTGCAGGGTCAACTCCAGCCTTTGTGTGAAGCTAAGGCTTACATGTACTGTTACAAATGTACATGCACATTTCAAGAAATACGAATTGGATTATTGTAGCTGGGAATTTGCAGTAGATTGATTGTACATTATAAATAATCATAAGTAATCACATGACATGAGGGAAATTAGTTAGTAAATCGCCCCCAGTTTCTTCACATAAATTACCAGTGACATATTGGCCAGCATTTACATGACATACCAAACACAAACACCTATGCTATTCAGTACTCTAGAGAGACAGGCTAGGAAAATATGCATGGTGCAATATAAATAAATGACAAATGAATATGACGTTATAAATATGAGTCAAAACTGATCATGTGCACAATGAAATACTTGATCCCACATGGTTCGTGCCGAATGGTCAGCATAAGACAGGTCTCATTTTGGCTTCATTTTGGCCTTCCACAACCTGCAATGGGGAGTAAGGGTTGATGCCTTTGCCTCCCTTGCTCAGCCTGCGCATTGTCCTGTCGTTTTTCCAAAAGTTCAAGAGGGAAGATTAGAACTACTGTAATCTTCCCTCTTGCATATTTCATGATGGAAGTTTATAGTTTAAATGTGCTTCAGAGAACAAAGTAAACCAAGTTGATCATGGTATTATGTAGGTACATGTACATGTAAATAACGTAAGCAATTTTAACACAATATACATAAAAATATACTTTGAAATATTTTGTTTTATTTTTTTTGTTTATACCACTTCACTGGTTAGCATATGGTCTAGAGCAGGGGGCATAGGGAGGTCCTGAAAAATTGGGGGGAGGGGCGGGGAGGAAAAATGAGGAATTCTGGGACATTTTCATTGATGACTTCTGTTAATCTCTATTCTGGGACTGGGCAGAGGAGGGGCAACTGCTCCGGGCCTGCCTACGCCACTGGTCTAGAGTGTGGGAGGCCGAGATTTCGAATCCTGGGTGTGTCCTTGTGCAGGGACATGAGTCATTGGCCTTGTCTACTTCCTCTTTTAATCTATATGAGGGTGACGTAAAAGAACCTGTTGCCATTCTTGAAAACAAGTTAATTCAGCCAGGGAAATGGTCCATTGCCCTGCAGTAGCAATGAACAGATGCAGAGAACAGTACTATTTACATACAGTTTGTACATGTACACATATACTTGTACATTATGGCCAGTTTTTATAAATTTACATGTAAATGATAAGTTTACCTTCTTATCCCAGCCACAGATCATGGTTCCCTAAATAACCAAAGAAAGAAAACCTCAACAAAATAATATAACACATAACCAGTTGAAAGGAGATTCATGAATGAACAAAATGATCAGCCCAGTGCATGGCTGACTTTTGGCCGTTTGACTATGTAATACAAAATGAATTTATAAATATGAGTGTTTTAACACAATACATGTACATTGTATCTCTGCATTCTACATGTACTTGATCTAATAACAATGACTGCAAAAACTGTGCAGTTATTATGAAAAAGAGCCTGGAACGAGGGCTGGCCAATGAAAAGAGCTGGTCTGTACTGCTCAAAATGAGCCACAGCATTGGCTTACCCAACAATACAAAACACCCTAACCTATAGAACATGCAGTACAAAAACAATAGAGCCACAGTATAATGGTGCAATCAGAATACAGGTTTCGAGCAGTACAGTCTATATTACTCATTGAAAAGCTGTATGTGCTGATTGATCAGCTGGATCATGCAACGGTTTTAATTCAATAAAATATACATGATTGTTAAAGTAAAGTACTGTATGCTCTGGATAAGAATAATAGCATGACCAGCAAAGAAATGCAAAAGGTGTTAATTTTCTATTGTTCATTCTCATAATTTCATTGGTTATACAGAATGTATATAATCATAATAAATTCAATAGAAATTAACCAACAAAGTATTAATATATTTTCATTACATACATTGTAACTCTAGAAACTTGATTCGGTTACAGTGAACTGATTTCAAGTTGCTCTAAATTTCTCTTAAAAGCAGTAGTTTTCATCCACTTGAATCTTTGCCATCCTTCATGAAAATTGTCTCAATATTTCTCCAGTGTACCTGGAAAGCATATTCTGCTAATCTGAGTACCGGTAGTTATTTTTGTCTTTTGTCATGAGACATTTTAGACAGTGCCTCTTTAAGTTTCCACACTAAAAATGGCCAACAGCATACATCTAACTGTTCCTTTATTTTGTATTTAAACTTTGAATGTGGACATCTCAGACAGCATTTAAGGTATATTCAAGGAAAATTGTATACAAGACTATGCTCACTGCTGCAGCCCATTGTCTTTTGCTACCGTTCTTAGGTGAATCATTACTTAATAACAGCATACCATAGAGAGGCCCATTCCCTTGTAGTAGTACACCATGTTAGCCAGTATCTTAGAAGCTGCAGCCACAGATATTCTTTCTTTGTTACGTAACTCGTATATCCTGGTAGGTAAACAAAAGAAAGGTGTTTGAAGCTAAGAGTTAGCTCAGTAGTTTAAGCGCCAGCCTGATAATCTGTGGAAGGTCAATGGTTTATTGACATGTACATGTTAGCCTGCATGAACTGGTTATGAACAGGTAGTGTAAGACATATCTGTTGACTGCAACTGACTGCCCTGGGCCATAGCTAGAATTCCGTGACATACATGTACATGTACAAGGTAACATTCATAAAGGCAGGGGTCTCACAGGGGGGAGGGGGGTGGGTCAATGAGCAGTCCTGAGGGTATCCAGGGCTATATGCAGTATTGCTCCTTGCACATGTGCATGAATGTGCATGAGCGTACTTTGCATTCCTAACTAGTCTCGCATGGCTTGTATTGCATTGCTTTGTCACTTGATTGCCCATGGATTTGCCAGCCTTTTGTTGCTCTACATTTGCCTGACCCTCCCTTTGATGATGGAGGGCAAGGTCAAACAGGTGCCAGACATCACGCCACAAAATCTCCCCAGTTTCCCACCAAAACTAAAAGAAAATAGAGGCAATCACACCTGTTCCTAATTTTGAGTACATATGCATATTTACATGTGTGTTAAATGTTTTGCCAAAAAAAAACACAAGAAAACTACTTACATGTAAAAGCTAAGCCTAAGACTTTCACAGGTTGAAGGTTTCTTAATTTGTAATTCATTGTGAGTTTCCTCAAATATTAGCGGCCCCTGCTTATACATGTTATAAAAACAAAAAAGAAACTGCACATTCACAAGTCACAATCTATTTACTACAATTTATGTACCTGCACTGTTTAGCCAGAAGTCGCTCCCAAAATGAGCAGTCAGCAGCTCCACCAGCCATAGTTCCCAACAGGTATGGGTTGATTTCTATTACTTTTTTGACAGTCTGAGAAGCTAAAATATACCAACAAAGAGTTAAAAGTATAATTTATACATGTACACTGTATACTGACAGTATTTGGGACACTTTATTGCATTGCCCAGAATTTGTTTGCCATTACCTGTCAATGAAACTTCACTAGTTATCTGTAAGAGAACGTGTGACTTTCAAGATTCTTTTGATCATTTACAAGGCTCTTCACGGGCTAGCTCCACAATACATGTACATCTCTGAACTCCTAAGTCGCAAAAACGATGATCGCTACTCCCTGAGATCCGCCAAGCAGGACCTACGACACACCGGAAGACGTTTGGTGATCGTGCTTTTGCTAGGACCAGCCCCATCCTATGGAACTCCCTCCCACAGCAGATACACAGTGCATCTAGTATAGATTTTCGCCTTAAGACACACTTGTTCAAGAATGCTTATATTATATAGTGTCTCTTCCATAGCTGCTTTAACTATTGGTCATTTTATTATTTATATATTTTTACAAGTTTTACCTTCTGCAGTAGTATTAGTATAGTAATTTATTACTTTATTTTAGTATTTTATTAGTATTTTATAGTTATTTTATTATAGTATTTACCATTATAATTTTTTTAGTATTCATTTGACAATGATATATATATATATATATATATATTAGAGATTTTAACAGCGCTTTAGAATATTTATAGTTTTAGCGCTATATAAATACTATAATAATTATTATTATTAGTGTGCATATATACATGTACATGATATACATACATGTATATACCAGATGTAAGACAATGGTGGCCCACCAGTTGAAACAACAGACTTGAACAACTGTGACTGAACTGTAAACTGGTCTAATAATGGAAACTAAGGACAATAGTAAGCATTCCAACAACAATGCTCACCTATAAATGATCCTGCTGTCGCCCTTGAATCCACAGCTACAATCACACCATGTTTGAACTTGAATGCAAGTGTTGTCGTGCCATGATCAAACTGAATCTTTACATTGCCTTCTCCACTTGTAAAGGGTTTCAAAAATTCCACAGGCTAAAGTAATACATTGTACAAAATGAAGCAAAATTTACATCCTTTACCTTTTAATATATTAGTTTATGTATTAAACTATGTACAATGTACACAGTATAGAGTAGAATTCAAATGAGTGTTGCTGTACAGCTGCCATGACATTGAAATGGTTGTCTTTCTGATCCAATCAAATTACATACATGTATGTGGTACTTGTAGTCATATGAAAATCAGCTCTAGAGGAATATCAACTTTTAAATGTATTACATGTGCATATAAACTTAGCTTAGCCTCCTTAACGTGCACCTAACCCTGTTTGCAATTTTTATACATATAAAACTTTGAAAGGTTTTGAGTACTTCTGCGAAGAAAATGTTGGCTTACAGAGAATATTCTAGGCTTGTTTGAAATGGTGAAAATTTTTCCTTTCCTGACCCATGACTGCGTAAGAAAAAGCCTGGGTCGATTCTGGATCTTACGTCACCTCATTAATGCACTATTCTCCATGCCGCCTTTCTATCACAACAACATCGATATATAGAGAATTTATACGGTCTGCGAGTTGTTAGTAAAGAAAACAGTTATTTTAGATAAAAGGCTAAACATTTATTCAACTTATTGCAAAGTCGAATGAATTAGATGACGTAAGATCCAGAATCGACCCAGGCTTTTTCTTACACGGTCATGGGTCAGGAAAGGTAAAATTTTCACCATTACAGACAAGCCTAGAACATAAAGTATTCTTTGTCAGCCAAAAATTTCTTCACAGAAGTACATGTACTTAAAACCTTTCAAAGATTCATATGTATAAAAATCGCAAAAGGGGTTAGGTGCACTTTAAGAAAGTGTAATAGCAATACTTACTGTGACGTCACACAGGCCAGTCACGCCACATTTGTTGCTTTCTGTGGTTGGCAGAAACAAAGCGTAACCCTGTCAGTTGCTTATAAAATATCACAGATCGGTGCTTATTCATCGCCAAATTACTCTTCTTGTTATTCCAAAATGCAAGCAAGCACGCAGGGTTTTTTGCCAACCACATTATATATGCAAATATATAAATGACGTCAGTGTCAACAAACAGTAAGTATCGCTATAGACTGCTCACAATGTACAAGATCCTTAAGGGTGCGTTTACCAATTGTTTTGGGCCGTTGCTAAGTAGAATTTAAAATGCCAACAATTTGAGAAAAATAATTAATAAATCACTCAGGAACTCCTGGGAGACGGACCTTTTTATTTTGATGACGTCATTGTATGACGTCATTATTACGTCATCAAGGCAGAAAAATTCAATCAACTCATGATTGCTTTGGGATAGTGCTTTCATATTTGCATATATCATTGGTCTGGGTTACGCACAAAAGGTGTAGCATACGTTTTACGATATACCGAAAATTGATCGTTTTATATTTTTTCCCCGTGAATTTTAACAGTAAGATGGTCATAACTTCTGTGTTTTATTTTTTTTCGCTAAACCCATGCTTGGCTCTGTGCAATGCGACTTCAGGACAATTTTTATGTGAAAAAGGATTGACTTTTCTTTGTTTCACGAACTCAGTCTCATTTTTTGTGAAAGCGGAAGTATAATATTGTTACCAGGGCCCACGGGGCGGTCCACGGGGCGCGGCCACGTTTGGGTGGTTACAAAGCAATTATATTTACATACATGGATTCTCGTGTACCGATGGAATTTGCGAGGGCAAAGCTAAAGGCATTGGACAAGAAAATGAAATCAGTGAAATTGAAACAGAGCTGAATTATCAGACATCTAATTCCAGTGGTTTATTCACGCAAAGAAGTCGATTTGCACCATAATCAGTCACATGTCTAACCGCCTTCCGGTTGTAATAAGCGCCGGTCTGTCGAGGGGGAGGTTGCAGGTTCAAACCCCGGCCGGACCAACACTCAGGGTTTTAAAATAACTGAGTATAAGGTGTTGCCTTTACATAATACAGTAAACGGTTAGACCTTCACTTCTTCTCAGATAAGGACGTATAAAAATCGTAGGACTAGTGACGTGTGCCCAATTAGCTGCAAAGCTAAATTATAATACATTGACACTAAAATAAAGTCACTCACTTTTATACTTTACGTCGCGTCGAGGAGAAACAACCCGATTCAACTTACGGTAAGCTTACATCAAAATCTGACTCAGTTTTCTATCCTATAGCAATCAAAAATACTGCTAAATATGTCAATTCTAGAGGAATCTCTTGTTATAATGTGTAATATCATAAGCACATGTTCGTAATCCTTATAATATTCTCCATTGATCAATAAAGAAATAATTACAAAATTCGGCAAGTAGGCCTTAGGCTTTGTTCGCCCTAAAGGAATGGTCGCAAGTTAATAGGAACTTGCCATCGTTTGTTTCCGTATTTATGTTTAACTTTCGCATTTTTCACACAAAGACATTTCCGGCCTTAGAAATAGTTGACGAATTGTTCAAGCAAGCAACCGTGAACGACAATCTACATTCTACGTTGTATCGGTCTTTGCTTCTTTATAGTTAGAAATAGTGTCCAGGGTATCAGAACACTCTGGTATCAGAATATATAAAAACGTTTTGGTCATTATTAACCGATTACTTCCAGTCAAGTCCCTAGTATCGTGACGAGCCGCCGTAAAAATGGAGTTGATTTCTCTTTCGTTGGCACTGTATTTTTCTTCGCTAATTTCTTGTGAAAGTGGCTCAAAACCAAACTCTTCGAAGACTCCTCTCACGTGTAGCTGCTCACTTGTAAGTACATTCTGACTCCCCTCATTATCAACAAGCTCTTTCCGAGCACTTTCCAAACTTTCTTTGTCGAAATCCGAACGAAAATTAGTTTGCACTTGACACCCGAATTCCAAGTACTGACATCGGAATTTTCCCTCGTCCAGCGACCCTTCGCAGCTAGAATGGTTTTCTCGGCTTTCTCGCTCTTTTTCGGCATTATATTAAGTAAACTTGAAGCATGGAAAGTAAAAAAAACCGGGTTCAAGTAGCAAAAACAACTTCATTGTAACATTTACGAAATGTAAACAAAACTGAAGGAGTGGAGCATTGCAAAGCGCGCGCGTTGCTTTTTCACTAAACCGGAAGTAAGTTTTTCCCGCCATAGCAACGTCGCTGCTTAGCGACGAAATTGGTAAACGCACCCTTAATGGTCACATTGCCATCAATGCTAATGTACATGTATCCTTTTCACAAACTTTGACTAGACATAAACACAACTTTAAATTGAATGTCTTTTCACCATCTTTAAATTGTTTCAAGTATTCTTTTTTTACCACATATACAGTTCCTGAATGGAATGACTTGCCTATATTAGCCATACATGTACATCTGATGCTGATACAGTAAAGGTAAAATGTAAAGGAATTCATCTATATAGCGCAAATTCTATATGAATATATTCAAATGCGCTTCACAAGGTTATATTTTGTGATACAGACTGCTATTGTGGCACAATGTGCTGCCATGCAGTTTACAGTCATGAGTGATTGTTAGTACCTCGGAATACCAGGCTGTTGTGTTGAAATAACACAACAGGTTCTTTTACGTCCCCCTCGTATAGATTAGAAGAGGAAGGAGACAAGGCCAACGGATTATACGTCCTTGCCCAAGGACGCGGCCGGGATTCGAACCCCCAACCTCTAGACCGTGCTCTACCAACTGAGCTAACCAGTGAGGCAGTTCGAATAAAGTAATAATAATAATAATAAAATAATAATAATAAAGTAATAAAAATAAAGTAAAGAGTTTTTGAACCTTAGTTAACATTGTTAGTTCCTATTATTGTAGTCCTTTATATTTTGTCTAACGTGTACAAATGTATGTCAGGGTCTGGTTGTTCATAGGGTGGGTAATGCTATCCAGTGGATCAAATAAACTAGTTTCGTTAATACTTATCTACTGGATAAGGATATATCCAGTGGTAGCGTTATCCACCCCAATCAAACTATAATTATAAAGCCACATGCCTGTATGTAGTAAAATAAACTTATTGACGTTCTTCTTCACATTTACTTTGCATGTAAGTTTTTGTGTAACCATTTGAATAAAGATCAAACGCCTTTCATAACGATAAATATTATTTCATAGTACAATGCATTGTTAAAAGAGCATAAATAACTACATTTAAAACTCGGAATATTTCGGCCATGCCATGACTTCGCACTTCTACTACCAGTAACACTGACAGTACTGAGTTCTACTTTCATTCCACTACTTACATCTGCTGCAGGCGGTGCAGCGAACCGACATTCGTCTACTAAAGCCGGCGATATTTCGTGTTGAAGCTGGTCATGTTTAACACAGCCTCTGGGCCTTCCAAACACATCATCTAATGAAAGGTTTTGATAGTTTCTTGCCGATATGTGGACCGCCATTTTGCACGAGTCCGTCCCAATAAACCGCGTGACGAGACCGAAAAAAGAGGACTGGTGATGAGGGTCTTTAACCTCGTACCCAGGCCCTCTGGGCAGACGCCATCCTGTATTAGGCGTATCAGGCGTATCAGGCGCGTTGAAATTATGGCTTCTCCTTCAAGTAAAGCTGTCTTTATCACGGGCTGCAGTAGAGGTATCGGCTTAGAATTTGTCAAGCAATTTCTCTGCCTTTCCGATCCCCCTGAACATGTCTTTGCGACGTGCAGATCTCCACAAGACCAAAGCGCTGAAGAGCTCCACAAACTCGCTGCAGAACATTCCAATTTACACGTGCTGGAGCTCGACGTTGAAGATTGCGATGCCATTAAACGCGTGGCCGCGCAAGTTACCGAATTATTGAAAGGCAAAGGGTTGAACTTGCTTGTGAATAACGCGGCACGATACAAAACGCTTGGTATCGAAGATGTGACAGCTGAGGAAATGGTAAACAGTTTCAAAACCAACACTGTGGCTCCGCTCATGATCGTTAAGAGCCTCCTTCCCTTGCTAAGACGAGCGGCTTCAGAGGCAGGTTCGAACAGCAATGTCCCTCAAGCTGCTATAGTGAATATATCTTCTAAAACAGCCTCAATCGATGATAACAGAAGCGGTGGCTGGTATCCATCAAGAGCTAGCAAAGTTGCTCTTAATATCATTACAAAGAGCTTGAGTGTTGATTTAAAGAATGATGGGATTACTGCTATAGTGGTGAATCCAGGGTGGGTGAAGACTAGGATGGGAGGTTCAGATGCCCCACTCACTGTAGAGGAAAGTGTATCAGGTGTGATGGTAGTGATTGGTTCTCTGGATCAATCACAGACTGGTACTTTTTTTGATTACTTGGGGAAAATTTTGCCATGGTAGTTTATTATCATCAATAATTATTAGTTAAATATTATAATCCATCAAAAAATTATTTTCTAGTGAGTGATTGGTTGAATGCATCTCGTGACCTGATATTTTCTCTCCGCGAGTGGGAAATATCAGCCAATACACTTCCTATGAGCTTATTAGCATGCATCAAAGAAAATGTTTGAAGGATGATAACAAAAACCTACATTGTGGCATCGAAATATGCCCTGATATTTGTCCTTGGACATTATCTGATCCTCGAAGCTCACAGTTTCCATCAAGCTCTGCTCTCGGGAACTGTTTTCTTCTTGGTAGAGGTCATATCTGCAGACAAAATATCATGGCATATTTTGATGCCACGAATACATGTAGGTTATTGTATTTGACAAATAATGTGGTATTGAAAAAAGGCCAATTTACATGGATTGGTACAACTATTGCTTGCATACAATTATCTACAGGTGTGGCACTGTCATAAAATTGTTGGTGAGGCAGAGAGAATTTTTGAAACTGAAATGCTATTTTAGAGCTATTTAAAAAAAAGTTGATTTTGCAATGCCCCACCTGCCCTACCTTGGGTGTCAGATGTTATTTTTTCCCGCCATCACACCAAGCCGCAAGAACCAAGTGATGAAGTCGGGAGCGGCTTTGCTGGTCGGACTCTTGCGGCTTTGCTACTGGGTGTGTTGGCAGTAAAAAATAACCTCTGGAACCATGGCAGTACCACCCCTGATCTATAAATACCATTGTTCTTGTGGATCAATCATGGTTTCTGGGAAACCCCGACCCCTCCCCCAACTTCACCCTAACCTTTAATGGTTGCATATCCATATGAGGCATATTTTCCCACAGACTCGTTATTACAGACAAATGTACGGAAACTGAAAACACGATTGCACGCTTCCCAGCACAGCTACATCCCTCAAATTTTGATCAGTTAATCTTTTACCTGGTATCTTAGGTTTGCAGACAGTGCATATTTCAGAAATTCGATTTTACGGAAATTATTTGGCATCGTATTCTCATTATACAGACACTGTATTTCGTGCCATGTTTGCACGTCCCCTTTCAAAATGTCGGGATTAACCGCGAACTGGTCTATAGATGGTTTGCACTCAATCCCCAGAGATTCAAAGGGCATGGCGGCCATGTTGGTGTACAGAACAAAAGAAACTAACGAGGAATCTATTGTTACCTGTACACCAACATGGCGGCTATGACGTCACGTGAAAAGGGTCTATTACGACAAATACAGTCGCAAATGTGACCAAATTACTATCACTCACAACTAAACCTTTTCCAGCAGTCTGGTTTTCACCTAAAAAAATGAATAAATAAATGAAAAAAATCTGTCCAACAGTCTTGTGTGTTATACTTCATTGGGATTTTTCATTAAAATAATACACCATTTGCTTGCACTTTCCCCTTTTTTGCTTCGCTTCAAAGTGCTTCTAACCCTTCTTGAAATTGTTCTACCTATGAACCTTAGAACATAGAGTATTCTCTGTAAACCAAATTTTGTTTCGCTTAAGTACTCAAAACCTTTCAATGCTTGATTGACCGAAAAATTGACCTTTCCTGAACCATGACCGCGATAGAAAAAGCCTGGCTCGATTCCCGGGTCGAACATTATCCTCCATGGCGCCTTTCTATCACAACAACATCGAAAATATACATAGTTTGTGAGTTGTTAATAAAGAAAAAAGTCATTTTAGACATATTTGATGCCTTCTGGCATCATCAATATTGAGCCAAAGTTCACCAAACTTTCCAGACTAGCTAAGTTTGATCTGTTCTTTTGGAAAATAATGCTCACTTTGACTAGTTATTAATTGAATTAGTTTTACTTACTCGGCTCCAGTCCCCCGCTCGTTTTGTTACTGGCTAATTCAAATAATTGCAAAGTCGAATTATTTTTTTACCACAACTGCCGGTAATCTCGCGATCTGATTGGTTGAAGTACGGTTGCTCTTCATGCCGAAAATACGTACAGCCTTCCAAGACATGTCGCCTATTACAGTTGATTACCCCCGCTATTGCTGGAGGACCAACCCCCCCCCCCCCCCCCCGATAGACGCTAATTATGCAACCCAGCTCCGTACCATTTAGGGTGTCGTAAATCAGAATGATGACGGAAAACGAGTTAGATATTAACAGTAACGAACACATCTTGAATGACGATGCTTTGCAAATCTTAATTGAAAAAAGTGTTTGATGCAGTTAAATGTATTTAACTGTGTTTGTGATCAAAAACTGTAATTTTAAAAGAGGTCGTACCTTTTAGGGGTCAAAATCATCAAGACTCACAGTACTGATTCCGTTAATTTGTGCGTACATTTTAGGGGTCATTTTCAGGGCCACGGCCGAGCGCCCTTGTTATTTCAGTATGGGATTCAGCTCCCCCCCCCAACCCTAAACCCTAACCCCTGGGGGGGAGACCAACTGTTGATAGACAGACAGCGGTTGTTTATTGGCACTTTGTAAAAAGACTTTTACATGAGTGGGAGTCCAATAATAATAATAGACTGGATAAAAAAAACAGAAAGCTAGCTATCTAATTATAGGCATTGCCTTTTTTCTCTTTTGGAAGCAATCATAAATATATTTCGAAATAGTTTTCATTAATTTTCTTGGTGGATTTATAAGTAGCCTAAATTGTTTGTCAGCAGTTAGGTGTTGAAATTGGAGGTTGTTATGTTCTCTCAGATCTTTAATCAATTGTCTTTTTAGGTCAGTGTAAAATCCACAATTGGTGAGAAAATGTTTTTCATCTTCTTTTTCAATGGTACAAAAAGGGCACCACCTCTCTTCGGGGGGGATATAAGGGCGAACATGTCTCCCCTTTTCGATCATTAAATTATGATTGCTTATTCTTAACTGAGTTAGTGATATTCGGTGTTTTATGTTCTTTATTTGTAAGAGATAATCCTCTAGCGCGACCTCTGTTTTGAAGGTACGGAAGGTTCTTAGTTTGTTTTGCTGATTAGAGTTATTTCTATTGTCGTTAAACAAGCTAGAGAGGCATTCTTGTCTTTCAATATCTCTGGCTCTGTTGAGAAATACCTTTGGAAATACCTTGAGTTCAGGATTTGAGTTGCCGAGCAACCAAATTTCACCAAAACCGTACCGTATATAAAATATTACATATTTTTTGTGTCCAAGTATCATTATCATTATAAGCTTTTGAGAGCAGCGAGTTATTGTCAAGAGCGAGAAGCCTTACCCAGAATTTTATGCTATTAGTTTGGCAATCGGATTTTAAGCTAAACTTCCCGAGCTCGCATCTACATGCTAAGTTTGAGGCGCTCCTACTAACTCCTAACAGCTGTTGATATCTTTGTCTCAAAAATAGTTGTTACTTCACAAAAAAATACCATAAAATTCGTTTATAGCAATATGTCAAAATTCGTGCACACGGTTTTGTAGGCCTTGTTACTCGACGTTATCATGCAAAGTTTCAGATGGAGACGTTATATTTTCATATGCGATCAATTTCACCGATGTGAAAAAAAAACCGGGTTCAAGTAGCAAAAACAACTTCATTGTAACATTTACGAAATGTAAACAAAACTGAAGGAGTGGAGCATTGCAAAGCGCGCGCGTTGCTTTTTCACTAAACCGGAAGTAAGTTTTTCCCGCCATAGCAACGTCGCTGCTTAGCGACGAAATTGGTAAACGCACCCTTAATGGTCACATTGCCATCAATGCTAATGTACATGTATCCTTTTCACAAACTTTGACTAGACATAAACACAACTTTAAATTGAATGTCTTTTCACCATCTTTAAATTGTTTCAAGTATTCTTTTTTTACCACATATACAGTTCCTGAATGGAATGACTTGCCTATATTAGCCATACATGTACAGCTGATGCTGATACAGTAAAGGTAAAATGTAAAGGAATTCATCTATATAGCGCAAATTCTATATGAATATATTCAAATGCGCTTCACAAGGTTATATTTTGTGATACAGACTGCTATTGTGGCACAATGTGCTGCCATGCAGTTTACAGTCATGAGTGATTGTTAGTACCTCGGAATACCAGGCTGTTGTGTTGAAATAACACAACAGGTTCTTTTACGTCCCCCTCGTATAGATTAGAAGAGGAAGGAGACAAGGCCAACGGATTATACGTCCTTGCCCAAGGACGCGGCCGGGATTCGAACCCCCAACCTCTAGACCGTGTAGGCCTTGTTACTCGACGTTATCATGCAAAGTTTCAGATGGAGACGTTATATTTTCATATGCGATCAATTTCACCGATGTGAAGAAAACTAGAAAACTATTTCTCGCTAAAATCGATACCCAAGCATATTGCACCTAATTGCACCAGCAACTCTGATTGGTCCAAAACATGAAAGCCTTTGTTCTAATAAGATAAGTAATTTCGTCATTAATAAAAGAAACATGGCTGCCATGGCAACCACGCGCCGGCCATCTTGGAATAAACCTATTGTTAATGCTTACCCAGCCTCGGTTCAACACGTTTGAGACCGAGGCTGGATAAGCAGTAACAATAGGATTATTCCAAGATGGCCGCTGCATGGGAAAGGTCTATGAAGCAATAGCTGATATTACAGTGGTGTCTACGAATAGCAGTTTCAGCGGTATTGACCCGAACACCCCATTTCGATGTAATGAAGCATTATTCAAACTGTGTATCTAAATTAGTCGTGCTTGTTCAGGAGCTAGGTGTTGGTGTCATACAAGAACTTTTTAATGGCGCTTCATTACATCGAAGTGAGGCGTTCGAAACTGCTATTCGTAGACACCACTGTAATATCAGCTATTGTTGAATTATCACACACCACAATACCTTATTTATATCTCATGTCCGCACGGGAAGACGTCTGGTAACAATGGTATGAGAGCGAGGCAACTTGTCCTAAAAGTCGGTCAAAAATGTTTTAATTGCAATCCTATCGCACTGTTGTCTTCTGTGTGGTAAGAAAATTAACGTTATTTTCCGCAACTGGGACAACTGGTCTCGCTTTGATGCCTGTATGAATGGACCCCTACACGTGACGTCATAGCCGCCATGTTGGTGTACAGTTACAATAGATTCCTCGTTAGCTTCTTTTGTTCTGTACACCAACATGGCCGCCATGCCCTTTGTCATTTGAATCTCTGGGGATTGAGTGCAAACCATCTATAAGGGAAATTGTTCTGTACAGAAGTCAGTTATCCTACATGTACACACACCGTCCCCTTTGCCCGGCGTTACCCCACATACTTTCTCAGTGAGCTTGTTCTCCACTTTTTCTCTTGGTCGCTTTATAAGTGGTGCATTGTGGGCACGTCAGTTTTACGGTATCGGGTTTCAAAAATGAAAGACCTTGGTCTTTCATTGTCTTCTTTTATGTATTCTTGATTTTTTTTTTAAGTTTGAAAGTCGGATCTCAGCTTTATATATCCGCTTTCAACTCGCCATTTTCAACTTCTAGGTCAATAATACGCGATGACAGAATCTTGATTTCGGTCTTGTATATATTATCTTGCTGCACTAATTTGTCTTCCAAATGACTGAGTTTCGTTTTGATGTGACGAGAGTAAGAATTCATTACGCATATCAGTTAGGTCAGCCTCCATGTTACAAATCAAGGTCATTAAAGCAGCGAGAGAGTTCTTATTGCGGGCTAACAACCTCGTGAAGAATCTCAATAATTCCGTCTCTTCCGGTTTGAATTTGACTCATGTGTATGTTGCTTTTGGAGTTTCAAGGATATGTTGATCCAAAACTACAGGCTCTTGGGGTTTTGATGTGACGAGAGTAAGAATTCATTACGCATATCAGTTAGGTCAGCCTCCATGTTACAAATCAAGGTCATTAAAGCAGCGAGAGAGTTCTTATTGCGGGCTAACAACCTCGTGAAGAATCTCAATAATTCCGTCTCTTCCGGTTTGAATTTGACTCATGTGTATGTTGCTTTTGGAGTTTCAAGGATATGTTGATCCAAAACTACAGGCTCTTGGGGTTTTTCATTAACTTGTGAACTTGCAGGCTCTGTAATTTGTTTTGTTTTCTTAGTATAACATAAAGTGTTGAACATGTTCATGTTCTCAAGCATGTCGCGCGTGACCTCTGTTTCTTCATTCATTAAGTTCTCTACTTTCATCTGTAATCTGGGAAACTCAATCTTTGCCCATGCCTTGGCACATAACTATTCCTGTTGTTAAGTAGACGTGGATGATTATAAGTAAAATCCTTCGACAGCTTGTACCGTTTCCGCTAGGTCAATATCCTCGCTGGAACAAAATAACTTGATCTCAATAACTCTCTGATCCAACTTACGGTAAATTTAAATCTCTGACAGTTTTTAAGAGACTCGTAATATTGGTCTTGAAGTGCCTTCACCCAAAATAAGATGTTCTCCTCGGATGTTTTAAATGCAGCACAGCGAGCTGATGGCTTATAGATTCCAATATCTATTTCTTCGAATTTTAGCTTTCCGGATCCTGGCCCCAGTTCACTGGCTTCAGGTCGTCGTACGTGTCGTATATAAAATCACTGGGTAAAAAACGCGGTCCTTCGGCTCCGACAATAGCGCCAGTTGAAATATCCTGAACCTGTTGGAAGGCTTTCGCACGAGTGAAGTTAAATAAAACATTAAACTGGCTTACATTTGAGAGATGAGACTCCAAATTAGAGAGAAAGTTCCTCGCGGGTCCGCCGCCATCTTGATTTACTGTATTCAATTATGTAAATAAATTAACCTGGCTTGTTGTGTGACCAGCACAGTGCAATCTGATTGGTGTGAATTTGACCTTTAACGCATGCGCAGAACGCTTGCTACACGGAATAATAATAAAAAAAAATAATGACTTGCATTTTTAGACTCGGTGCTGCCACAGGCAGCCCGAGTAATAAGACGAGCAGCAGTATTTTGTACTCTCTGTAACTTAATTAGTTGTGTCTGCGGTAAGCCGTATAAAAGGCTATTACAGTAATCAATACGGCTTGTGACAAACGGCATGTACTAAAAGCTTGGTAGATTCAGTGGACAAATACTTCCTTATGCGTGAATACGCTTGAATACGCATGACTTTCTACTACTGAATTCAGATAGGAGAATAAATTTCCAGTGTTTTAATGTATAGAACATCGAGGTTTCTCGAGTTTAGTGTGCAACAAATCACTGTTAAAGTTCCATTTCGTGATATTTTTTCTTGTGTGACCTTTGTAATGGCGGGAGCTGTATCAGGAGAGATTTTGGAGCGGTCAAAACGAAAGCAGAGAATTGTCCTTCGTATAGTTCTGGTATCAACAGGTAAGCCATATTATAAACTTGTAAAGCGACTGAAGTTGTTATCTCTCTCAAATAAAATCGCATTTACGTCAAAGCGATGACCAATATCAAATGTCCTCTTCTGTGTGCAATGATTTTGATATGCATTACAACTACCTTTTCGCGAAAACCGGCCGAAGTTATTCAGTACAATATTTAATAAAATAATATTTAATATTGGCATTAATTGGCAGTAAAAACAAAAACCCTACCCACGACGCACGACACGTACTCACGACACGTTCTCACGACACACGACCATTAGTGAAACACTACAAACCTGTCAGTGCCTGTCGATAACCTTGCTAATTGAATTACTCAGTGCTCAGTAATAGCCCACTTTGAAGATGTTGCGCACCCATCAGAGAACAATAGATGTGGCCCGCCAAATATTCTGTGTGGCCCTCCAGTCTCTTGTTATTCAGATTTTATTTGCATTGTTCTAGTTGCGTGTGAAACATCGTCAAAGTGGGTCATTCATGAATGTGAAAGAGCATGTGAACATTAGTGATCTTGTAAAATTTGACAGCTGTAGCTTAAAATCAACGCTACACCATTTCAAATTAGAAAGATTTGTATGACAAAACAACGGAGACCTTTCCAGCCTCGCTTTCATGTTTTTCCTCAGTGGTTTGTAATACCTATAATTCAACAGCAATTCTCCACATTGCCATATAACTCTTTATAACTGAACACACTTTCTAGTTTTAATATGATCTTTATATTTATCTTCCAAAATGTTACAAGTTAGGAGGTGCTCATTATGAATTCGGTCTATTGGACACGATTATATTTTTTATGTTGACTATTGTACGTATTCTGTAATTCCATCCGTTCTCTCTTGTGCCTTCGGTCCCTGTTTAGATCCGAGGTTCAGATTCAGCCATTACCCACCCTCTCATCAGTATCCCTTTTCGCTGCCTTTCATCTGAACGCGACCGATTTTCCTCACTCTGATCAGACTGCTAGTGCACAAGGGAGAACCCGGAAATAGTGTACTGTTGAATTAGATTATTATGTAACAATCTAACAATAATGTAACAATAACAATCTTTCGTTTCCCAAATCAAATTTGGACTATGGCAAGTTTATTATGCTTCAGTTAAACTTTGGAATGATCTCCCGCTTGAATAGGCCTTTTGCAGCTGACAGTCACGTGCTGATATAATACTTCATTAGCGAATGAATGAGCTCGTGATCCCCATGGGAAAGACGTTGTCATGGATACTGGAGAGCAAGCTATCTTTAAAAAAGCTGTTTTAGAAAGATCGACAATCGATTGGAGGTGGAAAATAGCATTTACCAACAGGTTTTGCTGATAACAATACCGATCTTCTAAATAGATGAAGTTAAATATTTTTTGCCATCCAGTACAATCCTGTACAATCACGTGAATGCCTAGCTGCAAAAGGCCCATTGAAAAATGTTACATCCCTTGCTATTTATATACCACAAGCTACAAGGCCAAACCAAGTCCTATTGCTACAAAAACTATTCTTCTACTTTAAATTGTGGGCTCGTGTTCCCACTGCCATTTCTCGTTTTCCCAAACTCCCACTCGTGTTTCTATAACTATAGAAACACGGGAAATGTTTTCTATTTCTCAAATGTTTGATAAACTGTGAATAGGAGTTCATAACTTGGCTTGTGACCGGTTGTTGCATGCATCACATCGCCGTGCTGATCAAAGGCAAGAAAAACACCAGGGCGTTGATAGGACTCAAATCTGGTATACTGTGAACCAACGCTGGCCTGTGTCTTCTTGAATAGGATCTCCGGGTTCTTTTTCTTCACTTCCCCCAGTGTATCGAAGCCTTTAGGGTAGTTCTTCTTCATATCTAATTGCTGAGCAAAAAAATAAAGAGTTACATGTACTTATAGGGAATAAAATGAACAAGGAGAAGACAGTTTCAGGTATGTTCTATACTATACGCTGTACCGGTATATGTGCCGCGCCAAAGGGTATGGGCTTCGAGCTGTTTTAGTCTGAAATAGGGTCATAAATTTCGCATTTTTAGTCTTGAATAGGATATGATCTTGACAAGGAAGTCTGAGACCGCACATTTTCATATATCTCTTTTGTTAGGAGATAGAGTACAGGTTAGAAAAAGGAAAATCTTATATTTTGTTCTGCAAATATAATAGGGTCAGAGTTTTAAGACCCCCGGCCCGGTGTCCCACCCTCGAATCAGTATTGTCCCTTTTATCAAAATGCTTGCTTCATAAACAGAAATTTCATTTGGATTCTTCAATTTTGCACGTATTTTCGCCGAGTGGGCGGAGGATTCAGCTCAGTCAATTAGATACCAAATCACTGGAAGCAGGCTAGTCCCCGTTAGTCCTCGTTGAATGAAAGAAAATAGTGAAGAAAGTGGACTTTCAATGAGTTAGCCGAAGTCTTGATATGTGAATGAATATTACATGGAACGAGTTTCATTCAGTCTGATTCAGTGGAGCTTAGTACCCTGGTCCCATAGGCCTTTTTCTATTATTCAGTTATCTTCTGGCGTTCGGCGAGCTGCGAAGCAACGACGCGGCTTCGCGGCGCAAAAAGACCGAGGAAAAATAATATAAATCGTAGTTCTGCTACGAGCCAGGGCACGAAGCCGAAGCGGTTTCACTGTGTATGTTTGTTGCATTGCATTCAGCTCCAATGGAAATGTTTTGCAAAGTTTTTTTGGGAGGCGAACTATTTACGAAAGTTCTCCATCGGCTATGCCGAAATTTTGATTGCTTTTCGATTATCCGCAACTGATTGCGATTGAACTTCTGTCGGTGCTAGCTGAACTGAAGATTAAAAGAGTTAGATATAGAGACTTATTGAGTTAGCTGTATGTTTGGATCAAGTGTTTACATGGGCTCCTGGTTCGGTGACTGATATAAAGAAGAAACTCTAGTTTGCTGGTATAAGGCCGAGTTCCTGAACTGGATAACCAACTTTTGTTGATGTAAGTTTAGCCAGGGTTAGGGTTAGCGTCGGGTTAAATCTTCCTGGTTGAGCACTTATGTAAGTTAGCTTGGTAACTATATAATATCGCTGAGACAAAATTATCCCTGTGGTTACTTACCTTTGCTGCGATATCTTTAGTGACCGGGTCACGGTAGACGACCTTACCCGAGTGTGAAGCACTCTCGAGTATGACAAAAGTGGTAAGTGTGTTGCCATTTTGCTGGATGTGAACGTATATTTTGAATCTGGCTATGGATAAAAATACAGGTTGATGACATTAATTGTTAAGTTTCGTTTTAGAAATCGAGGGGAAATAAGAAAATACTGATTGTACACGACTTGGTGTTTTCCAGGGCAAATACAGGCGAAAACGAGCGCAAATACTTTAATTTTCAGCACACCTATTCTTTGTTTTCAGCACACGCGAATTCTCGTATAAGAAGTGTAAGGACAGTTTTTGGATATCAAACTCCATATAAAGCAGTCTTTTAATTGTGTTTTCCATTTCGTTGTCTACAAGAAAACTTTACCAAATCATGCACCGGCAGCCCAAGTTTGGTTACAGCTTGATCAGGTTGTACGGGTTTCTTTTCAATGAAATAACTCAGAGAACTAAACTGAGAACGTTTTGGCAGGAAACTTGTCAGACATGATTAGGGTGCTACTATGACGAAAATCTTGTACTTTCTTTTCGTTATTTTTCAATCGCCTCCCGCCGGGTTAGCTCAGTGGTTAAGCTCCGGTCTGTTGAGCTGGAGGTTGCGGGTTCAATCCCTGGCCGGACCAACACTCCGGATCTTAACTGAAATAACTGAGTAGAAGGTGCTGCCTTTGTGAAACAACTGCAAATGGTTAGACCTTCACGTCTTCTCAGATAAGGACGTAAAATCGTAGGTCTCCCGTCGGCCTCAAGTTTATCAGTCTTACCAGACTGTCACGAGTTACCGACGTTAAATAAAGTTACTTTACTTTATATATATCGAATCTTTAGGCCCATAACGTATATGAATCGAATTGCTATAAATTACAAATCTGATCAGTATATGTACTATAACCCAGCCAAAGAAGTAGACCGCGATAACCCGTGAAAAGCATTACTAGGTGTAAAGGGTGCTAATTTCTATTGGCTTCTCAGTCGTAATTTCATTGGTTGATACTCATAAATTCAATAGAAAACCATCGAAATAAAAAGAATTCATTCGAAAATTGTTGAGGTTTTAATTTATATTTGATCAAACTAACTATGGTTTAATTTCAAAGAATATCATATGTGGGGAAAGTTCTCAAATTTGTGATGGAAAAATCTTTTGTTTTCTCCCTTTCCGATTGGCTGAATGGTGTCTTCTTTGAGTTTTCACAGTAAAAAGAGCCAATAACAAAAATATTTTATTTTCTGTATGTAGTTTGGACTGTAGACATCTCAGACAGCACTTAAGGCATATTCAAGCAAATACGTATGTGGGGGACATGCCCCTTACCGCAGCCTGCTACCCTTACCGCAGCCTATGGTTATTTGCTATAGTTCTTAGCTGAATCATGACTTAAAGTGTTATTTTCATAGCGACTTGCACGACACACCAACTAATAAAATACATTTTTTTGCGGTGCCAACTTTAAAGAATGCCAATCAGGATTAATGCTTGGCAAGCTTGAACAATAGAAAACCGTTACAATCGCCATTTTTGTACTGTACGAAAATGGCGATTGTAACGGTTTTCTATTGTTCAAATGTAAACACGGGCTCGCAAAAGCATTAATCCGGATTGGCATTCTTTAAAGTACATATGAACCCAAATATGTTACCATTAAAATCGATTCTACATCAACTAAATAGTTGAATGGTGAAATATTTCTTGATTTGAGTCTATGAGTTTTCGAGGTTTATATTTCGAATATGCTAATGACGTGACGTCAAACAGGGAATTTACTGTCATTTCATTCTCCTTGTGAATTTACTTCTGATTTAGACAAAATATTTGGTAAAATCACTGATATAAGCTTCACATATAACATAGGTGGAAATTACGGTTAAAATAATCGGACCTCTCGTAGACATTTCGACTTATTAAAATCTGAAGAAAGCAGAAAAAGGGAATTTGTGATCATTGTATGACTTTTTAAAGTGACATGCAATTAATTCCTTTTATAGAACCATCCATTCTAGTTAAGATAGCGTACACAAAGCTCGCAAAGCATACCTAATCGATAAACGACAACCCGCGTTAAAAAAAACTCTGAATTTATAACGAGACCTGAAACAACCATGGGGGCTGATCAAAGCCAGGACGGAAGTGAACATTAAAAAATCTTCAGATGCATTTTCTTCTCGCCCACTCATTACATCATCAATAGACCATTTCAAGGTCGCCATTAATTAACACTACGATATCTACTTCAATTAGCGATAGCACCGATACTAATACAAAGAGCACCTCAAAATTAGTCAAAATCCCAAATTTGATAGTTATATCTTGTATGTGAGCAAAGATACAGTCTCACAAAGTAAGACAATTTTACAGACATTTGACTGTATGTGGGGGTGCAAATTGTTGCACCCCCGCATATAAATGTCTGTAAAAATAGCGCACTTTGCTTGACTTCTTGGCTTCAAGGTGAGGTATAACTCTCAAATTTGGGATTTTGACTAATTTTCAGGAGCTCTTTCCAGTAGCACCGGTTCTATCGCTAATTGAAGTAGATATCGTAGTGGTAATGGCGACCTTGAAATGGTCATCTATTGTAATTGTACATCCTAGTCTTATATTCGTATTTTTGAATCTGTAACGTTTACTTCTTTTGCTGCACTCTCTGTAGTTCTTCATCGTGCCCACTCATTACATCATCATTTGTAATTTTACATCCTAGTCTTATACACATTTTTGAACGGACTTGTAACGTTTTCTTGTCTTCATTACTTGTTTATCCTGAGGAAGGTTGGTCGTGACCGCCGAAACATTGGTACATAATAAATTTCCTAAACCGTACAATAAGTTGTGCATCGTTTGTTATATATACATAATCTTTGCTGATTAGATTTCATCCAAGGTGATGCGGTACCATTTTCCCTTTTATTTTTCTTGTTACCACCTCTTTCTTTCTTCTACCGACGTAGACTACAGTAAGAGGCTGAATACAAGTGTCAGTCAACAATGCTTGAACACACTCCGCGGCAAAACGGTATGCTCCGCTGGCCGAAAGAACGAAGGCTCTGCTATCAATTAAATACAAATTACTGCTGCAACTTTTTTAGTAAATAATTTTATAACTTAGTAAACTCACAGTGAATTACAAATTAAGAACACTTCAACCTGTTAAAGTCTTCGGCTTATCTTTTAAGTAGTTTTCTTATTTTTCGCGAAACATTTCATGTAAATACGCGTACGTACGTAAAACTAAAAACACGGGTAATTGCCTCTGTTTCCTTTTAGTTTCGGCGGGAAACTGGGGCGGACGCGCGCGCTGGGCTCATATAAGGCGCATGCGCGTGACGTTTTGCCGCGGTGTGGCTTGAACAGTACCAATCTCGTACCCAGACCCCATTTGTTTCTTACTGCGCATGCTCGACGAAATCGTCGAGCATGCGCAGTAAGAAACCAAATGGGGTCTGGGTACGAGATTGGAACAGTACCGGATGAACAAACTTACTTTTCTGTTCATGTCGTAGGCCGGTAGCAGTGATCCTGTTATGTTCCACCTTCAGGTAATGTCCCGGATGTGCACCTCGCCAGTTTTTGGACAGTATCTGGTAGGTGACATCTATAAACTCTCTGGGTGAAGCTGTTTTAACATGGAGTTGTATAAATACCAGGTAAAAGAGAAGTTGCTTGCACTATAATGAGAATGACAAATAGTGATGAGTTAATCATGACACTCTTAGTTTATTGCCGAACAAGATAAGTCAAAAAGTGTTATCGTCAACACAGCTACTTGGGAAAAGTAATTTAATTTCATCACCTGTCTAACTCAAGGTGGACTTTGACAATGATTATCAAGAGATTACTCTGGAAGCACAAATTAACTCAATCAAATAAAAAGAGCAGTGGAAAATTTATGTCTTTTATTACTAACAAAGGATGTATGTATCCATTCCTTGGTAACAAAAGCCTTACAAACGACCTTCCCCTTTTACTTTTGAGAGTAAATCACGATCACTTGCAAATTCGCTGAAACACTTGCGTACAGTCACAGTCAAGAAACAGATGAAGATACCATGTCAGTTTCATTTATTTTAATGCAGTATTTCAATAAAAAAAATCTACATTTAAAATTCCTCCTACAAACCCTTCTAAATGGCCAAACATAGAGCTTGAGTTTTCTATGAGCAATTCAATGTGCGCACTATTTTGTCATTTGGCTAAAGGCAAATAAAAATATAAACTTCAACCTCAACGTGCTTCATTTCTTTCCGCCTGGACCGAATTTTACGTTATAAAACAAATAGAAGATGGTTCTCCAATGTCCTATAACAAATATACTTTGAGATCTTAAAAAGCTGCTAAATGCACTCGCGTTCCGTTTGTGCATCCGCAGTTTTTCAAGACCTCGAGCGTGCATTATTTTGTTATAGAACCATCTTTTATTTGTTAACAGATTAAAAACATCAATGTCTGTATCACTGATACGAATACTGATGTCTTAATAATCAATCTGTATTCGATCACGTTTGTAAATAACCAGTCGATTTGTCTCCTCGCCGACTGGAATTCTTATTCCGTTTTGTTTAGTTTGAACACGGCCACATCAGCTTATGCTGCAGTTAAACGCACCGCGTGTATAAATAAGTGCTGTTATTATTAATATCATTAATATTAATAATTATAATAAAGTTTTTATTCATTTGATGAAATACATATCAAAGTTACAATAGAAAAAAAAGTTTAACTAATATATAAAGTCTTAAAAAGTCATAAAATCTATATCGCTAAATGATATCTAAAACATAACCTATTTACAAAACTGTTTTTTATAACGTTCAGTGTTTATTTTTGGTAACAGACTGCTTTTAGATCGAAGCCTTCGTGACGATTCTTTAACTCTTGGGAGAAGCGAGTACAATGGGTGGTGGCTGTCCATTCTAATTCTATCAAAAAGTCTCCTGTCATATTTTCCCAACAATTTATGGATATATAATAATTCAGAAATGTAACGTCTCTTAAAACATCTCTTAAGAAAGCATTGTACTACATCAGTTAAGATCAGCTTCACTAGCCCCGTACACTGAAAGGTCATAGACTAACTTTGAAAGAACTATGGCTTTAAAAAGTAGATCGATTTCCTCCTGGCTGTAGCCCTCTTTAGTCCCCTCATTACATACAAACATTTATTGGCTTCGCATAGTTTAGTTTTGATGTGTTTGGAAAACATGCAGTTAGACTGGAAAGTAAGACACATTATCATTATTATTACTGACCTCCCCTACCCAAGGGTGAAGTATCGATATCGTGGTAAAACTCCTGCCTTGTTTCATATACAGACCTTATCGATGTGGGACCTGCTTTTGCACACACTGCGCATGACCGAGATGTAAGCGATGGTGCTGAACTCTAATTTTACGTTTTCCATCAAAATGTTTCACAAGCAGTTTACAATATTCTTGTCGTTGTTGTATCTGATTTACAATCTCTCGGTCCGGCTCCCAATTAGTTAAGAGGATCAATTTGATATAGGACATGCAAATTTGTATGTGGTCTTTACAACATGAGTAGTAATGTAGCGATGGAATGATCCGAAAGAGGATGTGGGATGTTGATCAATGAATAATGAATGAGTATAATAATGAATGATCAATATTAATAAGTTACTGGCTGCCTATAGGTTGATGAGTTCGCGTCTAGGGTTCTGGGCAAGTCTGAACAAGTCTATTGTTTAATAACAATACAACAATGACGTCATAAAAGATATTTAACCTCACAATACATTGGACATCACAATACCCATCTGACCTAATAATAGCCCCTTTGCGGTGGTGGATTACCTATTCAAAATGGCGGCTAAATGTTACTTAGGTAGTGGATCATTAAGTATTCAAAATGGCGGCAAAAGGCAAAAGAAATCAATTATTTATCAGTTCTTCATTCCAAATAATTATAGCAGCGGGTCCTTTTCAGCTGAACAGCAGAACCCCTACAGATTCCGCCCTACAGAATTCCTACAGTACTCCTACAGAACTCCTACAGAACCACTACAGAATCGCCATATTGAATAGGTAATGATCCACCACCTTCCACCACCGCAAAGGAGCTTTTATGAGGTCAGGGGGGTATTGTGACGTCCAATGTATTGTGAGGTTAATCTCTTTTATGACGTCAGTGGTGTATTGTTATTGAACAATAGGCTTGTTCAGACTTGCCCTTTCCCAGAACTCTAGACGCGAACTCATCAACCTATAGGCAACCAGTAACTTATTAATAGTGATAATTCATTATTCATTGCGCACTATTATATCATTAACAAGAGGCCCTGAGTGGCCTTAACTCGGGCCATCTATAGCATATATGTACTGCATGGAGTTCTAGCATAATTTTGTGTCAACATGGTTTGTGCTAGAGTAGCCAGAGAATTGGTTCTCTACTGATGCCCTTTTCTGTCAAATGTCAATGTGCAAACGCCCCACGTATTCCGGGGGGTTTAGGTTAGGGTATGCCTGGGGGGTGGGGGGGGGGGGGGGGGTTGGAAATGATAGAGCCATAATACACACACAACACACACATACATGCTGTGCATGTACATTTCAGCCACAATTTCCCTCAATTCTGTAGTTTAATATTACTTTCTTTTCAATATTATTGTTCCTTGAGGGTCGTTAGAATTACAAAAAAAACTTGGTATGGGTGTTGTTGATTGAAGTGCAATGGTTATTTGAGTAGTCTTCACGATATTGAGTTACTCAAATTTGATGCATTGTAATTATATCAGGTGCAGTACAACTATGAGAAATCAAGCAATTTAGAACAACAAATTCCACATAATGTTGCTATTCGCTGTGAATAGTTACATGTAGTTCAAAAACTCATGAATAATTAATGAGCATTTTGTCCAATCAGATGAAGCAAATCAGTCACGTGCATGCTCCTTTATACCTGATAAAATCTCATCATTCTAAAAGGCCCGCGGAGGGATTTCAATTCTGTCCCAGAGGGAAACGGGGTTAATGATTGAGACAATGGAATTTCTATTGATGTTTCAGCTTTCTCACTGAATTGCTAATTAGGATGAACGTTTTATATAAAGAATATTAATGAACATGAAATTTTATATAAAGTTTCATCCTAATTAAGAATTCACTGATAAAGACCCAAAGATAGCAAAAAGTACACGGAACATAAGGTACCTAGATAATAAATTTTGCACTAAATTTACTAATATCAGCAGACTACCGAGATACACAGATAATATTTTTAAAATGAAGTTATCCAACTACCATTACTTGTTTACCGAGCCACTATTTAGTTCCAATTATTAAACCAAACTCAAAGCCGTAAAATTATAAAAACGTGCATTAAACTTACATATTTTCTGCCGGAGTCAAAAATTTAGAGTCTGCCGTCATGTCAGTCACATCGCTTTCCAAGTCTTGAACTTTATCGAGGTAAACCACGACACCAAATCCTTCAAGTGCAAGTACTAGCTTGTTCTTTGCCACACAATGCTTTCAGCATTGCGAAACGTCCGCTTGAAGCCATCCAAACATACAACATAGTATGGTAATTTTTTCATGTCATTCCCTTGAGATGTTCGTAATTGCAGGCAGTGATTACTCGAATATTTTGCATGGCGTTATGAATACAAAGGTTCAATGGTTCATTAAGTAACCATTCCCTTGAGATGTGCGTCTTTCTTTCATTGCATTCTTAAAGCGTTTTTGAAGCCGTTTAAAACACTCACAGCACGTGTTTTATCAAGTCTAAAAATTCTCGGGCTTCGCCCTAGAATTTTTAAACTTGATAAAACACTGCTGTTCGTGTTTTAAACAGTACGTAATGTCATTTCTACATGTGAAATAAAGTCATCTATTTGTAATTCTCAATTATTAACAAACCAGTGGAGATGGCTGACATTCAGGCTAAATTCTCAATACAATATTTTCGATTGAGGTCATAAACTACAGACCACCATTTTCTAGTATTAGTGAGCTGTCAGTGTGCTAGTGCTCATTTTCTCCATCTTGAATTAAGGAGACTGAAACTTATAATGGCAGGCCACAAATAAACATGCAATGTCCACTCATTTTTTTCTATCATTGGGGTCACAGCAAGATTAATTTTCATTCCCAAATAATTCTTAAAAGTACTCGTACTCCTGATCATGACCGAGTGAAAGTGACAATGCTGACGTCAAGAACTGAGGAACAACAATTACATTTATTTTCTCATAAGATGATGGAAATGTTTACGAGTAATAAGGCAATAATAAGAAATACAATGATGAGAAGGTAGGTCCTTAAGGTAACCTTAGGGTTATCTTAAGCCAGGACCACCTCAGATGGAAAACACTGAAACAAGATCTAGCTTGCATGGATATATAATGGTACCAAGAAAGGGGAAGGGAAAGAAAGAGTGCCACTTGCATGTAAGTATACTCAGTTCTGGACCAAATTTAGTTATGTTATAAACTTGCAATAATGATAAATACACTACTCTATACATAATATCATTATGTCAGTTCTAAAAAAAACATTAAATAATAATCAAATACAAAGAGGTACAGGCCAGATGTAAATAGACCCGGGAAATAGAACAAAATAAAACCAGTGTCAATAACACGCCACAGATAAATATGCGATTTCCACATCAGAGTCATTTATCGTTCGTTTGAAAAAATCTTCATTTCTGATTACTTACTCAGTTTATACTCACTCACTGCATGCTGGATTTTCGTTCCCGAATTTATAAACATTTAAATACATGTGCATGGGGGGCGAAACGACTGTAATTCTTTTAAAAGGCCCCTGTCAGTCAGAGAACTGAGAAATCTGGTCATTTCTACTACACTTTCGAGAGGTTAATAACAATAAATAACAAGAACAACGATAGTCAATTCGCTATTATCGCACTTCGGCCATCTTGGATTGAAAGCGAGGCTTCCGGGTTGTCGGTTACGTAGTTGCTCTGTTGTTGGTCGCGAGTTACTTCATCTCCACTTCTGTAATTCCAATTGTACAAATAATAGCCAGAAAAGAAGATCTAGGGATTCTTTTCACATATTTGATTCCAATTAACAGCTCAGAAAGCGATGGAGTTTGAATATACGCGGAGATGTCGACCCACACTTCAGACTTCGATAAATATCCATGGCCGGGTTGTTCAAAGCCCGATTAGTGCTAATCCAGGGTTAATTTCCATGACAACCAATAGGTTCTGTGCAGAGTTAATCCAGGATTAACACTAATCGGGCTTTGAACAACCCGGCCCTGAGGTAGAGTGAGAAAAAAAAAAGTAATACTTCTTCGGTTAAAGTGTCACAGGTTCCCTCAGACTCACAGCTAGCACCGGTCTCTACAGGTAAAATAAGAAGAGAGAAACCTCACCTAGCAGGGCGAATGGAACATGTTAAGTTATTGTTCTCAATAAATATATATACACGTGCACCAGCCACCCTCTATTATTATATTTTGATAATTTTTAATGCACAATTGGGACTATTTTCACGTTGATCGTTATTTTTCATTTTACGAATAAGACTTGTGTACTTTGCACACCACTAATAATAAATTGGCACTAATTTTGAAAGTGTCATGACCATATCATATTAAAGTTTTAATGTGTGAATAATATTTATTTTGTAAAATATATTATATATCATATGTATTTGTACTGAATCAAAGGGAAATATTTTGGGAGGTTTTATTAGAATGGTCATGGGTGTTATGCAATGATATTTATCACTGTCAAATTTCTGGTATGAAATGAAGGTTTATTTATTAGTTAATCTGGGATTTTCATGTGTTATTTTCTTAGTAATACCACGATCACCTCAGCTTTCATTGTTTGTTCAGGGACATTTAAACTCTAAATTCCCTCATCAGCATGCATACTTGTTCTAATTTTCTCTCGTTGACATGCAAGAATGAAAATTAGAAGGGCATGCATGCTGATGAGGGTTATGGCAGGTCATTATAAAACTTAGTCCCTAGCAGAGTGCATGAATGCCTGTCAACCCTGTACCCTACCTATTTTATGGCTCAAGAAAGGTCTTCTCTTCATTTATCAAACCCGCTTCTTCCATACATGTGAGATAATTATACTTTTAAAAAACCACAAACATGACATGATTAAACTCTATGTGTGCTCCTGGAATATTTAGTCAGCCACATATTACATTTTATTTTTACATTTTACTTGACATTTTATTTATTCTTCACTAAATCAACACACTTGTAGGGTCCAGTTCAATCAATGGTGCTCAATCAAGCATAACAAAATGTTAAAAAAACTAAACTATGGTAACTTTAGTTTAGGCAGAGAAAATCTAAAGTCCTCTGAGATTAGTTTCATTAGTCCGTGATAATAGTATTACAAAGTAATAGCATGAAATTAGCTAGTGATTAAATTTCCCCTTGACCCTTGGAAGGATTTATGCAAATTCTTCCTAATCCCCCTCAGCCATAAATCCTCCCTCAGCTCTCGGGGGAAATTTGATAACTAATTTACCTTATGCCATGCCATTATTACTTATAATAATAATATTTTGGAGTTTGGACTGATTTTACTTACCAGTAACGTACCTGACTGTTAGGTCTATTCGATTTTATTAAACAGGGTTAAAAAATCTGCTCTATCTGTGAATAAATTCAAATCAAGCTATCCTCCATAATTTCTGTGGCTTGGCTTGGGAAAGAAATAATATTAATTATAATAAATTGATAAAAAGGATGTAAATGATGCTGGAGTACCCATCCAGCTAGCAGCTACATGTAGGTTATAAAAAAACATAGTTGCATCATTGCAGTGATTATGGCAGAAGAAAATATATTGTACAAAATGTTGTAATATACAAAAACAGACAACTGAGACAGTGTTGGGGTCTGGCAGTATTTATTAACATAATATAAATTATTATTACAATATATTTTAATATGTTACAATTTATTTACATGATTGAAATATAATATTAATAGTGATACAAAAGCTGGATGGTATATTGTTAGTTAATGGCTGCTCCCCTAAAGCACGAGATAGTTGGTTTACAAAATAGTTACTACCGAGACATACAAGGCCTAACCCATTGGCTATATCCAGCCTGATGATAATTTTACAGTATTGCTCAACTAAAAGTAGGCTGTACCCTGCCAGCTAGCTAGACTCCAACCTGATCAGCTGATTCTGAATATCTAGATTAATATTCACTTCAATTATAAATTATGGAAATTAAAGTAATTGTACAAAGTTTGAAAACTAAAGTTAGGTGATTTAAAAACAATTAGGTAGTCATTGTTGCAATTTTTATTGCCATTATTAGCACTGTCATCAACATCAATATTGTTTTGCATTAATACCATCACCTGAGTACCATTTCCATTGTCACTATGATCATTGTACATGGTCAAATGACCCATATCTCAGTTTCTCTACAGGTAATTTTGGTCAATTTCGAAGTACCCATTTGTTGATAATGGCCCAACATTGCAAGTCAGTAATACTGTCATTATCATCATCTTAACATACACTACCTGGTATACATATGATATATGTATCAGGAGCCATATTATATATATGATATAGTTACAGTACTAATGCAATGTTATCAGCCATCCATGCAAGTGAACCATTTTGGTTCATTGATAATGCATTTTCTCAAATCCTCATACAAACCTTCTAAAAACCTAACCCAAAATTTGCCAAAAACCCTAACCATTTCCAACCCAAATCATTCCTAGAACGCGAGTACACCCAAGCTATAAAATTATGAAGGATTTTTCACAGGTTTTCAAGTGATCATTTGAAGTGGCAGGGTATACTGCAGTGAGGTTTCTCTCTTGTTTTATTTTACGTGTAGAAAATTGACTTCTGCTATCTGTTAGTCTGGGGGAACCTGTCACACTTATTTAAGCGAAGCAGTATTTTATAATCAGCTGTTTTTTACTCATTGGATATTTTATCGATGTCTGAAGTATGGGTCGACATCTCCGCGTATTTTCAAACTCCATCGCTTTTAGAGCTGTTCATTGGAATCAAATATGTGAAAAGAATCCCTAGATCTTCTTTTCTGACTATTATTTGTACATTTGGAATTACAGAAGTGGAGATGAAATAGCTTTTTCATCCAAACACGCGACCAACAACAGAGCAAATAGTAAGCGCTACGTAACCGACAACCCGGAACCTCGCTTTCAAACGAAGATGGCCGAAGTGCGATAATAGCGAATTGGTATACATGTTCAGAGTAGCGGCTACTTACATTTAGAAGCTGTTGTCTTTATATAAAGCATAGTTAATAGAGTGGAATGGTTATGAAACCCAGCGACCTTCTTTGTTATATGTCTTTGTTAGCTTTTTTCAATCGTGACCCTGCACAAAACACAATAGAAATTCCAATGTGTTAATCAATCAGCCAATACAATAGAAACGTGTGAGTTCAGTTGTTCAGGGGACGCTAATGAACTATGACCCTGCACAATCTTTTGTCTTGCCCCCTTCCAACAAAAATCGCAGCGCCTTTGTTAGCCCCTTTGAAGTTTGCCGGGTTTCATAACCATTCCACTCTATTAACTATGTATATAGTCAGTGTTGATCGCAGAGCGAATAGCTGTCAGTGTCACGTCTCACGAGTGTATCTTAAAGCATGTCGCATAATATGTGATAAATTCCCGTCCAAAGCCCGTGAAACACCTCTCAGCTTTAGAAAAGACAAAATTTTGGTATTGCACTTGAAGGAACCTTTGGTTTACACAAAAAAACAGCTGATATTAAAGGTTTTGCTAAGTCAAAACTCCCAGTTGCCGCCATCTTGAAAAACCTAAAACACATGGCTGGCGCGACAAGAAGAATAAAAAAAATAACAACCTCGTTCCCAGGGGTCTTTACGCGCCTAATCAAAGTACCCCTGGTACAGGCTGGTCATGTGACCCAAAAATATGCCCAATATGTGGGCATATTTTGAGGAGCATCCGCCATCTTGGATTCATCATCGCTGAAAAACGGTTAGCGGTTGAAGTGTGATCCCAATGCGGAATTCCACCCGTACATTGTTCTACTTGTACCCAGTTGCGAAGTGAGTATAATAAAAGGCAAAAACGCTAAGTTCTGATGAATTTGTAGTTGTTTTCAACGAATTTTGAACGCGCAATGCGAAAGACGACATCACCAGTTTATTTTCAAAGCAAAAATGCACGCGCTATTTGAAATTCTCCAATCAGCGCGCGCTTAACGTCTAGCCAATCAGTGGCCGAATCCAACCAGCCTGTACCAGGGGTACTTTCGACGCCAATTTTGATTAGGCGCGTAAAGACCCCTGGGAACGAGGTTGAAAAAATAAAACTTGCGAAACTTGACTCGTGCCTCAGCCGAAGGCCTGGCCCGAGTAATTATTCATTGCTCAACATACCACATCCCACGTCCTCTTTTCGGGTCATTCCATCGCTACATTACTATATACTCGTGTTGTAGAGACTACATACAAATGTGCATGTCCTACATCAAGTTGATCCTCTCTAACTAATTGGGAGCCAAGTTTTTAACCTTTCTACTCTTTTAGGCCAGAACAAAAACAACGACTGACGAAATTTGGCGAACTTTGAGCAATAACTTACACTGCACTATACAAACATTCTATGTGTTTTGGGTCTTACCTCAACCATTATGGAGTTCAATGGAAAACCGATTCAGTTCAGTAGACTGCCAAAGAGTAGTGTGATTTGAATCAAATTGTGCCAGTTCTTTTATATATATATACCAGAATAGCTAATAATAGCTAATAGCTGAATAGTCTAATAATAACAAACTTTTGTCAAGGTTACCGGATACCTTCAAAACGAAAAAGATGGGGAAATATTTTTCTCGCACAGAAATGTAGTTTTAGTAGTAGTGTCTCATATACCAAAAACTCCGTTCAATAAAAAATAATATTAACGGAGAAATACCAAAATGAAGTTTATAACCGGAAGTAAAAGGTTCTTTTTGATTGGCAGCAGATCAATAAACACATGACAAGTGCTCACTCGCCCGTAACGACGGTGTGGGGAGGGTATCTATAAAACGAAGTCCTATAAAACGAAGACCGAAGACCCATAAAACGAAGACCGAAGACCTATAAAACGAAGACCGAAGACCGAAGACCGAAGACCGAAGACCCCCACAAATAATAATAATAATATATATAAGTTAATAAAGTCACAAATAATGAGCAGACAACTCAAAGAAGCTTTGCGGGTATTCGGTTCGTACACATTATCTACAGGGAACTTCTATCGCCAGGGTCTTCGTTTTAAAGATCTTTAAAACGAAGACCCTGGCGATAGAAGTTCCCTGTAGATAATGTGTACGAACCGAATACCTGCAAAGCTTCTTTGAGTTGTCTGCTCATTATTTGTGACTTTATTAACTTAGATTACGATAAAGCTGAGAGAGGAAACTGGGGTCTTCGTTTTAAAGTTTTTAAAACGAAGACCCTGGCGATAGAAGTTCCCTGTAGATAATGTGTACGAACCGAATACCTGCAAAGCTTCTTTGAGTTGTCTGCTCATTATTTGTGACTTTATTAACTTATAAATATTATTATTATTATTTGTGGGGGTCTTCGGTCTTCGGTCTTCGGTCTTCGTTTTATAGGTCTTCGGTCTTCGTTTTATAGGTCTTCGTTTTATAGACACCCGTGTGGGGATAGCTATAGCACATATTAAATTCATTTCATATACCAATGTTTACGTTTATTGAAAGTTTTTCCACACACGATTCCACAATTCCATCGGTTGTTGGCCTTATATCTTACAAAAAGCAAGCAGGATGCCCTTAGCTTGAAAAACAAAGAAAAAAGCAAAGCAAAACGAGGCCAAACAATGCATACAACTACAATTACAAAGCCAAATACGATCCTCGCAAAACCCGACAAGCGTTTGTATTTTCACTTTCAGACAGAGTGCCGAGTGGTCCACATCTGAACATAAAGAAGAATTGATAAGAGCCAGCCGAGAGAATATTTGTTTCCAAGAAAGCTTAGATGGAAACATAGTCTGACGGTGACCCTGAATCGGTTGAACCACGATCTCGCCGTGGAGTTTCAGACGCCTGCAAATCGCTGTCTCCTCTACTAACTATGCTGGCATCGAAGGCGTCTCTATAGGTGTTCACCTTGGCTTCGCCCCTCTCAAGCATGTTAAGGCATGGTTTTTGAACCGTTCTGATAAAACATTCAAAATTCGCTATCTTTGTCATTTATGTATGAAATACCCTATAACTTTGGAATAATACGGTAATCGTGTGTCTTAATATTTAAGGATCGGTATTTTGGTGTTTTGAAGGTCACGTGACCTCAAGGCTGATAAAACAAAGAAATCAAAATGGGGTGGCGGAAGTTATTGTTTTGATTCAGATTTTCGATTCGAAATGTTAAGCTTGTTATGGGAAATGAGACTGTGTCCGGAATGGTTGACTTTTTATCACTGAAGAGGATATAAATGGCGAAAAATGGTTCCAAGAATAGGTCACGTGACCTGTTTTCTATATTTTCGCCTTAACAGTCTATCAGGGTCAACCATTCCGGACTGATCTTTAAAGTCAACCACAAGTGTAATCAGATAAACACAAAATCGTTACTTAAAATATAAAATGCACCACCCCGTTTTTAGTTTAATTTTCATCTTTTTGTGATCACGTGGTTGGTCACGTGATAGACATTTTACCAAAATTTTATATTAGGGCGATTAAAAACGCTGAGATTAGTTCTGACCACCATTGTTATAGGATTTGAGTAAATTCAAGTGACTCTATTCAAGAAAATAGCTGTAGCCTCGTTTTCATGTTCAAACCATGCCTTAACATGCTTGAGCTCGAGGTCTTTTTGTCTTTCCCATTTTTCTAGCTTGGGAAACCAGCCGACTCTTACCGCTATCATTTTTCAAGTCACACAAAAGAGAACAAACATTTCTCGATGCGGCGTGTAGCTTTGATCGGAAAATCAACATTGGCGGGAAGTCTTGACAGATAGTTGAACTGTGATGAGAAATGATTGGCTAAGAGCTTGCTAATTGTTGGAAAGGCAGGGCTTCAGATTCACGCACGACAGACGGGTAAATTTTTTGAAGTGCTATTTTCTCGCTTTCGATTTTCAATCAAAATAGAGTTTTAAAAAAGCTCCCACTCAAGAGGAATTTATTCGATTTGTGCGAAATTTTCACAAAATGTCAATTGATATCTCCGCTGCAAAAGTTGTCGGGGAATTGGGAAATTCTAAAAAGAGAGCTCTTGACGACGTTTCCCGCATATCTACTCGGATTATTTTTCGCCTTTTAACGGAAGCATGATAAGTTTTGAACTAAATCGAATTTTGAAATTCCCCGACACGCTTTTGTAATACGATTCCTCTGAAATACGACAAAGCAAACAGATTTTTAAACTTTAAAATGTTTTCGGAGTCGGAGCTTCTGAAAGCCATCTCACTAGATCGGTGAAACGGGATGGCGGAAAATTCGAGATTTTCAAAGAACTCAAAACTTTTTATGTATTCTTGTAGCAATTTTATAAGCTTTAAAATGATATATGAATGATTTATCTACGATGTTTCTTCGAGGCGCTACATAATTTTGACTGGAAACGCACCCTGAAGGTATCCGGTAACCTTAAGGTTCCTATGTGCAAAATGAAATTTTCGTCATTAAAATTAATAGCTCATTTGGAAATCCTTTTGAAATGAGGTAAAAAAACAAGTGAAACATTGCACATGTATGGAAATAAGAAAATGCGTCATTATGCAAATCATGTTACCATGGAAACATTATCTCTTCATGCTGTGCACACCTTGTGACGTCATATCTCATATAATTTGCATATTCCAAAAAAAATGAATATCTCTGGAACGAGATGAGATATTGACAAACATAAAACGCTATTCCGAAAGGATTTTATTTTAATGACGAAAACTTCATTTCTTAGGCACTTTCATTGTTTGAATCTAGACTAACTGAAAATGAATACTAACGATCTTTACAAAAAGATATGATGTATATTATTTCAGTTTATTTTTGTAACTCTGACATCCTGATTGAAAGAAGATCATGATATAAAGTCGCGTAGCGCTAACGTCAATGTATACTTAGTTTTAAAATGTGATTGCTCATAAATAAACCCTTTCATCAATGCGTATTTCTGCTTCAATAGTTTACCCACATGTACAGAAAATATTATCATTACCACGCGTAAGAGCATGTTGACATTAACGATCTGATGAAATTAGAGTGCTGTAACTTAAAAAGCAAGAAGTTACAGCCATTTGAATTTAGAGAGATTTGTATGAGAAAAACAACCGAACATCGCTTTCATTTTGAAACGCCTGACTCAACAGCAATTCTCCACATTGACCTAAAACTGAACACAATTGCTAGCTTTAATGTGATCTTTCATGTAGTAGCATTAGTTTCCCTTTACAGACTTATCTTCCAAATTATGCAACCATGTTCATACGCCTTTCTGAACAGGAATTCTCATTCAACAGGTGCTAGTACACCAGTCTACTGCTATGAGCATATATTAATAACACATCCTAACCTACTCCTCCACATCCATTACTCAACATCCCACACCCACTGATTCCCTTACTCAACTCCACAAACCTCCTGATCCAATACCCAAAAACTCAAAACCCAAAGACATAGAACGCTATTAGGTCTGACAAGAAAACAAAACGAAACAAGAGTGCGCCAGTCAACTGTCTTTAATAATGGTTCGCATGTTAATCCTTGCTGGACTATATTTAAATTTTTGAGCAGTTTTCATTTCCTGCCAATAATACAAGTCATGTACGGCTCCTATTCATTATGGATGCGGTTAAGTCTTTGTACACTGTCATACCCAATGACGAGGGACTTAAACACTCATTCCCAGTTAACACCAGCCAATAGGCATTTTCGCTGTCTTTGCTAAATATATATGCCTTATTATACCGTTACTGCTTTGCTAAATCGATTTAATTCATCAGTATGGGTGGTTCTGTTGAGACAACAAGCAATAAGACGAAAAGAAAATGTTTCTGAAATTTATTGCATAGGAAATTACCCTTAAATTTGCATATTTCAGCTGTCCACAACTCGCTAATCAAACAACATCCTCCTAACTTGTACGGCTTACCGAGAGATACCTCCAAACTAATATACCATTTCAAAACTACGATAAATAATATTTCTAATGAGCGTATGGACTTAATAACATGATCATTCTAGCTCAATTTCTGAATAACAGAACGTTGTCCACAATTTATGAATAACCTCCGTTACCTAAAAGCAAATACATTTGATAAATGCTAGAAATGACATTTTAATACACTATGCATGACCAAATTGTTTCCTTATTGCTATGGTATTGCAATATATAATTTAACTTTTTTCTCTCAAACCCAGCCCATGAAATTACACCGGCTGTATATGTGACTGCATGGTTATGCCACCTACATTTTTACCATTTGCGCAATAGCTCAGCGTTTTCCGTTTTAAATGTTGTGCGTCCTAAAGTCCTTGGTAAATATCAAGTAAAACAAATATGCCAGGACCTAATTTTGTGTCGAAAATTGAACAAGAGAACCACAAAAAAAAAACCTCCGTTACCATGTGTTACCAATAACCTCCGTTACCTATTTTTGACATCTCTTTTAATATCAAACCTGCTGCTCATTATAATATGTCAACATTGAAAGGGCGAGTAAATCGACACCAATTATGCAATTCAACATGGGCTCCTGATTCAAGTAGATCTCTCAGATTTCCTTCTTGGGTCCACGTGCACTAATACCTGGCTTGTACAGTATTTATCCCCTTTCATTATCTCAACTCACGCTAACTGTTGCTATTTGGAACGAAAAGCAAGGTAAAGTATTTTGAATGACTCTTAAATAGTTCTATTAGATATATTTAACGAGATAATAATCAGAATGCTGTATTATAATGATAGTAACGGAGTAAGTAACGAAGTTATTTCTTCCAAAAGTGGTAAACTTGTGCAAAAAATCGTCCACAATAAAAGTAATCGTGCAGACGCTTTTTAAAATCATATCCTTTCTGTTGTTGTTTAGGGAAATACCCCTTGGAAGTAAAATATAATAAATTACATCTGGTAGTAAAAGGAGTATTGAAAGTGGTACTTTTTTTCTAGCTTTTTTAATACACCAACCGATCGGAAATTATAAAACAACAATAATGTGTATTAATGCAACGTATAAAGGGATCATAATAATACCTTTCGCAGATGGTTCCTAAAACACGAGCAGAAATTAATCCAAAGAGCTTACAGGCAGAGAAAACTGCAAAAGGAAGGATTACTTCCAAAAAAGCCCCAAAAGACGGGCTGGAATCCAGAGAGAGTACAGGGAGAGGAAGAAAATCGATAAAGATTACGTTGCAAATGAAAACAAACGCAAGAGACAGGCATGTATTCCAACACTACTTTAGATGACAGTGCCAAACTTAAACGGCAACAATTAAACAAGGAAACGGCCCGCCGATTCCGGAATAAATGAAAAGCCGCAACAGCTAATCATATCACTCAAAACAGTAATCTCGTTAATGCGAGAACGAGATTACTTCCACAAAAGAGCTCTCAAATCCAAATCTCCTATCCATTGGTCTGGTTATAGAAAGCTTAGATGCGAAGTCAATAAAGCGGTTAAGAAAGCTAAATCAAATTACTACCAGGATGTTATAAACAGTAATAGAGGAAATACTACGGGGCTCTGGAAAACCCTAAACGAAATAACTTCGCGTGACAATAAATCCTGTAATACGCCGTCATACATCTTATCTGATGATGTCCTTCACAGTAATCCTAAATCAATTGCACGTATCCTTAATGATTACTTCACATCGATTGGAACTAAACTTGCAAACACTATTAAGGAAAAAATCAACTCATTGGCCTCTCAAATACCCTCTACATCGACATGCTCTACTGTTTTCAGATTTAAAATCATTAAAGAAGCCTTTGTTTACAAACAGCTGCGAACACTGAAAACTAATAAAGCAATTGGCCTCGACCGGATCAGCGCTCGCCTACTTAAAGATTCTGCCGATATCATTACTCCATGTCTAACCTTCATTTTCAACAAGTCTCTGCAAACTTCAACTTTTCCATCTGTCTGGAAAAAAGGCAAAGTAGTACCTATATTTAAATCTGGTGATCGTTCAAGTGCAAACAATTACAGACCAATCACCATTTTACCTACCATAACCAAGATCATCGAAAAGGCGGTACATCAACAGCTGTATGACTACATACAGGAACATAAACTTCTTGCACCTGAACAGTTTGGTTTCCGACCTAATCTTTCAACGGGTGTTGCTCTCGCACACTTAACTGAAAACATCCTAGATAAACTTGACAATGGCTATATCACTGGAGCAGTCTTTCTAGACCTTCATGAGCAAGGCTTTCGACACAGTCGACCATCAACTACTACTAAACAAATTAAAAGATTTTGGCTTGGATAGTGAAGCTATTGCTTGGTTTAATTGCTACCTATCAAACCGCGTACAAGTGACATCAATCGGAAACTGTCTCTCCAGCCCCAGGGATATCACAATTGGGGTGCCTCAAGGAAGTATCCTGGGTCCTTTACTTTTCCTTGTATATGTCAATGATTTACCACGCTGCCTGAAAAACTGTAAATCGATATTATATGCTGACGATACCCTTCTGTATTACTCCGCCAAATCATCCCTCGATATTGAAAATAATCTAAACAGTGACCTAAAATGTGTGTCAAACTGGCTTGGTCAAAATCTACTCACTCTCAATTGCGTTAAATCGAAATGTTTATTGTTTGGCAGCAGTCGTCGTCTTAAATCATTCAATGGCATATCAATCTCCATTGACGGATGTCCTCTTGAACGTGAAAACTCATTCAAATATCTGGGTGTGACATTTAACGAAGACATGTCTTGGAATGATCATATCGAGAATCTCATGTCCAAGATAAACCAACGTCTACGTCTTCTAAGGAGAGTCAAGCACCTTCTCCCAACCGATGCTCGCATAACATTATACAATTATCTTATCCTTCCATTATTTGATTATGCTGACATAATCTGGGGGGATAAGAACAATGTAACACTAATGAACGCTCTCCAAGTCCAGCAAAATAAAGCAGCAAAAATTATCTTAAACCAACCACTACGTTCATCTGCCACACAAGCTCTAGAATCTTTAAATTGGAACCAGTTATGTAAACGACGTCATGCACATCGATGTATTTTTATTTTCAAATGTTTGAACAATTTTATTGACTTTAATTTTAACTTAGTAATTAATAGTAATGTCCACCAATATAATACTAGAAATAAGTCTAAGATTCACTTACCCTCAGTCAAGACAAATTGGGGAAAACATACATTAACTTACCATGCTGCTAAAGATTTTAATGACCTAGGTTTCGATCTTAATAATGTAAATTCATTACTGCTTTTTAAACTCAAATTAAGTCAAGCTCATTAGCTCCTAGATTATCAATATATTTTTATTATTTTTATTATTAATCTTAGAAATTATCTATTTTATTCTATACTACTTAGTTATAAATATATATATAATTTTATTGTTGCCATTACAGGGCCACCTTGTAAAACATTTCGGTGAATGGTGCACCCTGAATAAACATTATTATTATTATTATTATTATTAGCCCAGACCCCGCTCCGTCAGATCTTAATGAAAAACAAACGCTTGTAGTAAAAACGGAACTTTCAACTGCCAAATAAGAGATCTAGCAGCAGAAAGAGAATAAGCAGGAGAATTGCAAAGGAGCACAAAAAGATAAAAAAAACATGAAGACAACAACAATAGTTCCCAGCGAAGAATCTGGAAGTTACAGAAGAAGCTACAGACTGAGGCAGAGGGCGAATGAGCGCCGCCAGCTATAGGAAACCGCCTGCGGAAGAGCGCATATACCCAAAACATGACCACGAAGTAAGGCCAACGCAAAACTGAGGAAGGCAGCAGGATTAAGCCCCACGGGCGTGTGCCACGCTATGGTAACCTGCTGCATCCAGTTGTGTCATACTTGAGATCGCCAGAGGCGGAGGGAAAGCTATAGACTGCATGCCAGCAGAGTATTTGTGTCGGAAGAGCTAGGCCACTGTATTCGCCTTTATATGGCGGAATAGAGTCTATATATTTCGTATATCAGAAATTGAATATGGTATTGATTAGCACTACTATATATATAACGAGAAAACAGTAAAATTATTGTAGCGTTAGACATGCATAACCTCCGTTACCAAAACAGTTACCAAAGAAAACTTATAAATATGGCATGAACTCCATAATTATTGGAAAATGACTCAAGTCAAGCTATTTAGGATACATTCCAGTGTCTAGAAAACAAGGTAACGGGTAAGATGGTGTAAATCCTTAACTTATTACGCAAAAAAACATGATTCTTAATGTTTTAATTAATTGCTTGATACTCTTGATATGCTAATTTGTCATTTATAATATCAAAATAAATGTTTTAATAACTTAATTTACCTGCGGTATATTATAAGAACACTGTTTCGTATGTTTGATATATTACAAATAGATCACTGCTTGTACAGACACGATTATACAGCCAATGGAGGTAGGACGTCAAAATACTCATAGTGTCATAACCTCCGTTATCAAAACCGTTACCAAAATATACCAAAATAAATCTGCTATTTAGCCGTAACTGACGGTGAATAACTGAGACTAGCTCTTTAATGTACATTTACGTCTTGATAAAGTCAACTAATGTTATCATACATACCATGCTTACCCAAAGAACAATTATTACAGTGTTTAGATATTTTTTTAAGTACATTTTAAAAATTAAATGAAACTTAAAAAGCCCGTTATACAAAGCAGAAATTTAGTTGTATTAATGTATTTTTGAAGAAAAGTATCTATATATGTCGTCTCTGGATGCCCCATATCATAAATTCAGACATGGATCCGTTTAAATCACAAAATGATTTTTTATGACAATAATAGGTTTAAAATACCCGATTATTCTTATCCCCGGGTGATAATATCAAAATAATGATACCTTCGCAAGTTTTATAGATTACATGCCAATTTTTTCAAGGATTATTCTTGCCGAGTATTTAAAGCTTTTCGTGTTGATATCGAAAACATTATTAATGTAACTTAGTTTTCATCGATTGGCTGGTGTTAACTGGGAATGAGTGATAAGCACTTAAACACTTTATCGACCGCCATACTATCCAGGAACCTAGCACAGAAACTTTTCTTCGTTCAGCCGAGCTTGTTCTCACTCATTAACTGTTCTTTCATTTTCCGGTGAATTCCATAAGCAGACTAACGGTGTAGCCATGGGCACCAAAATGGGCCCTAGGCCCTGTTGGCTATATAGAGGAACACACATTTTATCAGTACAATTGCCCTAAGCCAGAATTTTTCGGCCGTTACATTAATGACTACATCGGTGCAACTTCTTGTATTAAACAGGATCTACAACGCTTTATTGATTTCGTTAATATCTTTCATCCAGCCCTCGACTTTACATGGGAGATCTCAGATACTTCTATCACTTTTTTGGATATCAATGTTTCAGTCAGTGGTAATAGCCTGGCTACTACCGTCCACTACAAGCCTACTGATTCACACAGTTATTTATTATCTTCTCACCCTTCGCATGTTAAAACATCTATCCCGTACTCTCAATTCCTTCAGTAGACTTTGCCGTTTGTGTAGCGATGAATCTGACTTTAACTCAAAGCTAAGTCTGAAGAGATGCACCAGTTCTTTGTCGAGCGTGGTTATCCCACCTCTGTTGCAACAAGTGCATTGGACCGCGCCCGCGATATTGGCAGAAGATCGGCTCTACTGCCGTCCGAACCGAAGACTGAAGACAGAATTTCGTTTCTGTAATTTACCACCCATCCAATCTCCCTATCAAGAAAATCATCCAGAACGGAACTTCAAGAACTTACAGAATGATCCAGAGACCGCCCTGACTTTCCACAGCCACCACTTATCTCTTTTAAGCGAGACAAGAACCTTCGGAATTCCGTGGTCAAGGGATTACTACAGCACTATCGTCACTGACTAGGAACTTTTAAATGCCCCAGAAAACGATGCAACACATGTGCTTTCACTAAAACTTCCATACTCATTTAAGGACCCAAAGGCTGACCATTTTGACTGTACGTCTAGTAATGTTATTTTTTGTATCACCTGCACACTTTGTAGCAAACTCTACATCGGAGAAACAGGGCGAAGATTAGGAGATCGATTCCGCGAACACTCGGCTAGATGTTAGAACTAACAGCAAGGATCTCGCCAAACCAATAGCTCATGTCACTTGAATCTTCCTGACCATTCTATTAATCGCATCCGGCTATAAATATGCGGCATTTCTCTTAGCTTCATCATAACGGCTCATGCCACTTTAATCTTCCTAACCATTCTATTAATCGCATCACTATATATATGCGGCATTTCTCTTAGCTTCATCAAAACGGCTCATGCCACTTTAATCTTCCTGACGATTCTATTAATCGCATCACTGATATATACGGCATTTCTCTTAGCTTCATCATAACGGCTCATGCCATTATATTTTAATCTTCCTAACCATTCTATTAATCGCATCACTATATATATACACAGCATTTCTCTTAGCTTCATCAAAACGGCTCATGCCACTTTAATCTTCCTGACCATTCTATTTATCGCATCACTATATATATATATACAGCATTTCTCTTCATCATCACGGCATTGATGAACGATTTTCGTTCATTTAATTTCATAATTCGCGTCTTCGTTCATACTTAGATCAGCATGTTTCATTACTTTATTCATCGACACTCTTTATTATATTGCGGCTATTAGTATTTCTATCGTTGGCGCAATTTCCTTTGATCCTAATTGATCCGAGTGCATGTTTCCTCAGCGGTAATCATGCACTCAACACTATATAAACCGTTTCCCACCCACAATTCCCTCTTTTGCTCAGACGAAGGGCTAGCGCTCGAAACGTCAGCTGCTACTCGCTCCTCACGGCGGTTAGCATACCTTAATCGACTTTAGTTGATCATACCAAGTGTTTATCTTCCCCACCGACGCAGATCAACACTAGTTTTTACAGGAACTAGTCACCCATATTTTGCACTTTGATGGACTACTTGTTCCTGTAAAAGCTAGTGTAGATCTGGGTCTGCGAGGAAGATAAACATGTAAGAGTATAAGACGACTGAAGAGCTAATTAACGCTTGAATCAATCGTCAGCTGCTGCTCACTTCCCGACGGTCGACTTTGAGATGTTATACCAGTGTTTATTCGTCGAAGAAAGTCCTGTTGTAAGGATCTTTTTCGGCTCGATCTTGTGATTATAGCCTGCGGTATATTATAAGAAGCATAAAAATATTGCTCAGTTCAACCGCCAGGATACAATAAATACTATAGACACAAAAGAAGCGAGAACACTTAGCTTTATTACGAAATTATCGATCCTTGTAATGAAAGCATCTGATCCGTATTACATTCAGTGACGTCATAAGCTTGGACTACGTAAATGTGAAAGGCGCTGAAACATTACACTGTCATTAAGACACGAACAACTTCTTCGGTTTCGTCTTCTTTTCTTGACACAAAGGAAACTATTTGTTTGCTTTTGCTTTTATTTTTTTTATTAAGTTTCATGTTGAACTATTTTCGGCAGGAAAAGCGACAAAAAGGTGTGGACTTTTTGTTATCGAGTCTTTTAAACAGCAAAGGCCCAGTTTAAAAAAATCGAATTGCACTAATCCAGGAACATTGTAACTTGTTGACTATTGATTTGGGGTTAAAAAGCATATTTTTTAATGAGGAATGAGTACTGCATTTCTAATTGTAATCATAGATTGCTGAAAGACAACTTTTACCAAGAGAACTAGACTCCTAATAAGGACAATAATAATAATAATGGCCATATTTATATAGCGCCAATTACCACAGTCTCATGCGCTTTACATATTACTGACATATTCCGTCAGTGATTTTTTTCGGACTGCTTACGGCGCTAATAGCTGCCACGCAGTTTACAATGTTGAGTGTGTGGTTAGTACAATGGCCAGGCTGCTGTACCGGGTGACAATCCCCTGCTCTTTTTCGAGTAGTACAACAGGTTCTTTCACGTCCCCTTCAAATACGGATTAGAAGTAGAAGGAGACAAGGCCAACGGCTTATAAACGTCCCTGCCCAAGGACGCGGCCGGGATTCGAACCCCCGACCTCCCGCACTCTAGACCGTGCTCTGCCAACTGAGCTAACCAGTGAGGCGGTAATCTTAATACTTGAAGGATATTTATTTTTATATCCGGTCAAGGAAATAGGAAATAATGGAGGATCAACATATATTCTCTACGTGACAAAAGGAGGAAGTATTGAAGAAAGGGAAATAACATCAACAACAACTGATCAGTCTTTTCTAACTTTGTTATTATTAGACGACGGAATTGCATCAAAGTTTCGCTATTCTGGTATATATATAAAAGAACACAATTTGATTCAGATCACACTACTCTTTGGAAGCCAATTGAACTGAAGCAGTTTTTCATTGAACTCCATAATGGCTGAGGTAAGACCTAAAGCACATGGAATGTTTGTCTAGCTAGTGCAGTCTAAGTTTTGCTCAAAGAACGCTAGTCGTTGTTTGTTTAGCTGTCTAAACTGTATGAGTAGAATGGCAGAAAAGCTTCATTTCAGCAATTTCTTTCAATGTTTTTTCTGCTCATATTTATTCCATGATAACTCGGCTTACTCAAGAAAAAAGTATAAAAGGCAAGAAGCAATTTTGTTCTGCGTTGATCGACTCCAGCAAATTTATGATCTGAGCGGAACTTGCTGCCTAACAGTCGTCTGTCCTATCAAGAGACCATTATCTTGGTCCTATCCACTACACTATAAGTTAAATTGGTTAAGAAAAAACAACAATTATAAGCCCTATGAACAGGTATTTCATGCAACAATAAACCAGTCAAACAATGCTTCCTAATTATTTATGAAAATAGATTTTGTTATTGCGTACAACGAAAACCTCGCCATTGTGAAAGATAAGTATTTTTATCGGGGTACGGGATTTATTCACCTCGCGTGCCGCCCTCGAGCGCAACCCTCGGTGAATAAATTCCAAACCCCATCGCCGCAGACCCGATAACCCTTACATAGGCCATCCTAGTGAACGTGACTCCAAATTAGCTAGGGGAAATCAATTTATATGGGTCGACATGCATATTAGGCCAACCGATAATTGGAGGAATAGTAATTCCCTCAAAAACGCTGACATGCACTGAGGAGAATGCCGGGGGAGAATGACATCAAGATTAACAAGATGAAAGCATGAACATTTGTAGCTGCTACAAGACACTCGAAATATAGAAAATGCAGGGAAAGGTTCAGAGGACCTCTGGGACTCGAACCCCAGCAATAATTTACCACGTAATTTCAAAATTCGTTAAACGGAGCACGTTAAAGAGGCTGTGTCACGATAAGAGGTATTTAGAGCAGATTTCGTATGAGTGGGCGGGAGTGGAACAAGCTACAGCTCTGACTGCAGCACGGTTACCGACGGCATGCCGTGACGTGACATTGAAATAGTTTTCCATTGTTTTTGTCGTGCTGATACAATCAAATCACCGGAAACACGGTACAGCACGGGTACAGCACGGTTACGGACATGCCGTAGTTTGTCCCACTCATACGAAATCTCCTCTATATGTTCGCAGTTATTTGCAGTGATTTTCATATGAACTGACGAATCTCGCGCACACGTGGGATGGTACGTTAATAAAATCAATGCCAATTCGCAAGTGGCTAACAAACTGTGTATAGATGTAGTCGTCTTCAAGGAAAATATTGCATATCATTTCAATTAAATATTGAGAACATTGTCTGCTCAACAATGTTGATCGTTGATTGTTAGACATGTCAAGAAAAAAGGTTATGTGCTCTGTCACTGCGTTCCGATGCACAGAAAACGTTTATATTGTATATTGACAGTGTGGGAGAGAGAGCCGCGATACGAGGTTACAGGTAACGTAACTTTCAACGTATACAATGTATATGTAGGCTTGATCAGCCGAATGTAAGTAAAGGATTTATAAGCATAAATGACAAGGGGAGCGTATTAATTATACATGAAATATGGGGATTTTGGACCCGGTAACAACGGGTCAAATTAGAAACTGGTTGGCGTCAAGTGATATGCAAATGATTTCGCTAAGCTTACAAGCAGTGAACAACTCCTAAGGGAGTAGCGCGAAGCGCTAATTACGAATGCCCAATATAAACCATTTGTCTGCTCAACTACAACTGTTTGTAACAATTAACAGCCACCAATTGAACATTGACTACATACATGCGCAACACCATGACAGAAGTTCTTTTTTACCTCCGCGCCCGACGGCAGACGCTACAGGTGTAGGGCAGACTTCACCGTTTGCAACCTGCAATGGTATTGTTTACCCAAACAATAGCCTACCCCTAAAACAATACAAACCCTAACCCTAAAACAATGGGATTCTTTATCAGTGAAGTCCAATAGGATACGACCTACAGAACAGTGAAGTCTAACCGGGGGAAAAGGAGGCTGGCGCGGAGTCTTGTGCTGTATCTATTGTGGCTCCGCTAATAAATTGATCATTTAATATTTGTTACTAGCCTAGGGAACGAGATCCGCTTTTATGCACTCGTTTGGGAAGCCTTTTGGGCAAGTTCCATAACAATGCGTATTTCTTGCAGCTAAAAGTAAAATATACGTACAATAAATTAATTTGTCATTTTTCTAGCGCTGAAGGCAAATAAGATAAAAATATTGACTTCAAAATTTTATTTTATTTTTATTTTCCAAGTTCCTAGCCCAAATTGAAATTATAAATGAAATATCGCCTTGTCTTTTCGCTTTCCTCCAAAAAAGTTCGAATAGCAAAAATCAAAAGCTGAATATTTTGTTAATAATAATAATAATGGCCATATTTATATAGCGCCATATCAACCACAGTTTCATGGCGCTTTACACATGACTGACATATCCCGTCAGTGAATTATTTCGGACTGCTTCACGGCGCTAATAGCTGCCATGCAGTTTACAATGTTGAGTGTGGTTAGTGCAATGGCCAGGCTGCTGTACCGGGTGACAATCCCCTGCTCTTTTTCGAGTAGTACAACAGGTTCTTTCACGTCCCCTTCAAATAATGATTAGAAGTAGAAGGAGACAAGGCCAACGGCTTATAAACGTCCCTGCCCAAGGACGCGGTCGGGATTCGAACCCCCGACCTCCCGCACTCTAGACCGTGCTCTACCAACTGAGCTAACCATTTTATTTTTACATATTTATACAGATATATTTGGTAGGGATAGAGCGGGAAAATGGAGCGCATGCGCACTAGGCACTTTATTAAAAGTGAATCAAGATGGCCGCCGAGCGTGAGTGAATTGTAGCTCTTTTTTAGGGACCTCTCACAGCTCAAGAAATACCACGATTGCTTTATTACTTCACACCATGGACTGATATTCTTCAGTGACTTCTCTGAGCCCAAATAACACATAATCCATTTCACGGAAAGAACTCTACAATTGCTCGTTCAACTCTGTCTTCAAGAAAAACGAACCATTTCGAAATGTTCATGTGCGACTGGAAAAACGCCAAAAATAAGAAAACTTGTGAATATCTAAGGTTTATATTTCGGTAGAGAACTAAGGAGGTAATGGTTTTCAACATATAAAATACCATATTCGAAATTTTCATACCATTTTTCAAACGAAGCATTTGAAGTTAGTACTGTGACTAGACTGTCTACAGCAGAAGAACTAGAAATCCCGGAACGTCACGATCCGCATTACCAAAGCCTGTAAGTAAATCTATAGAGCTATTATCAGAAAATTGTACAATATTTCACTTGATTTGGTCATTATGGTATCACATCTGCATTTTGACGAAATCGTTTATTGTTTTAGCAATGTGAATAAAACGATTTTTAATGTTACAGTGTTACATGTAAAAAACTTTGTTATAATTGTTCTGTTTTCAGAATAGTTGAAATTGTTTACACATATCTCTCATTTTTTCATTCTCGCTTTTTTTCATTTGCCTAATGGTTACAAATCTACATAATTTGTACAGGAATCAATAAGCAATTACATATAATAAAATTAATTGTTAATTTGTTTGAAAAATCCTTTTTTCATGAGCCTCTTTTGGAGTTACACGGAAACTACATTATTAGCATAATGCAGAGGTTTCATTAATTTTCAGTGTACCTGGCTTGGACTTTGAAAGTAGCTGTAGATTTGCCTTTAGTAATAAATGTATGTTAAAATACAAATATAGTATGTATAGCTAGCTATACATGTGTACAGCTATTTCAGGCCAAGAAGTGCATTATGTAGATGCATGCTAGTGCTGGAGCTCTGGTTGTAGCCAGGTTATTTTGAAACCCCTGATAATTAGTGGTCATTTTCTGTATGCAGGCCCCATTTTATGTGCATCTGTAGTATACTTATTTTATGACTTGAGTGAATAATGTTCACAAGTTTTCTTATTTTTGGCGTTTTTCCAGTCGCATATGAACATTTCGAAATGGTTCGTTTTTCTTGAAGACAGAGTTGAACGAGCAATTGTAGCGTTCTTTCTGTGAACTGGAGTATGTGTTATTTGGGTTCAGAGAAGTCATTGAAGAATATCAGTCCATGGTGTGAAGTAATAAAGTAATCGTGGTATTTCCTGAGCTGTGAGAGGTCCCTGAAAAAGAGCTACCGATTCACTCCCGCTCGGCGGCCATCTTGATTCACTTTTAATAAAGTGCCTAGTGCGCATGCGCTCCGTTTTTCCGCTCTGTCATTGGTAGGTGTCAGGGATGTTTAAATAGACGATATAAAAGTAGATAATCACACTTACAATTTAAAAGCTGAATGTTGATTGTTAGACATGTCAATTAAGAAAAAGGTTGTCTGCTCAACATTTCAACAAGTAACAAGCCTGAAATGGACTGGATCTTATGAATATACGTTTTTTTTCTTCGAATTAATAACATTCCATTATCGTAGCCGAAAATATAAATTCAAAAACTTAATTCGCTCTATGATCTTCACTGACCGCATGTAGCACTAATTGATTCATTTGTATAGCGCCTGAAGGCAAATAAGACCAACTGTAAGCTTCAAACTTTGATTTTATTTTTATTTACCAAGTTCCTAGCCCAGGTAAAATCTCGAACTGATTTTGTTGTAAAATTATTTGGGTAAAACAAAACAAAAATCGGAAATTGCTTTTTCGCTTTCCCATAAAAATACGAATAACAAAAATCTAAATGTGAATGTTGATTTTCGTATTATCGGCGATACGTTTAAAAGGCTTTTTTTTAGTAACTGAGAGGGAACATACATCCATTGTTTGTATCTGCCTAGGTGTAAAGAATAAAAAAACAAACCTATCAATTAAAAAAAAGAAGAGTTATTTTGTTCTCAAAATTATGAGCTTAATTGGCAGGAGGAGGAGGGATAAATCCTTTGTTTGCATCTACGTATGCCGCGAGCTTGGCTCCTGGTTCAGTTCAGTTCAGATTTTTGTCGCCAATGTAAGACAGAAAAGTTCCACTGCTCTTGTTATTTGATTGGTTAATTTGTACTTCCGGAGTAATCTCTTACTTTCCCGCCAGTAGTTGCGCGCATTGACCATAAATCTATCAGATGCTAAATTGCTTTTCAAAGAGTGCGTTTACACTAGTAGGGGAAAAGTCTCCGTATTCATATTGTTATCTATTCCCAGGAGAACGTTGAACAATATAATCCGGATACTTTTTCGGCATCAATTAAACGTGTCATGACCCCCTCCCTTGGATATGCATCGTTCTATTAATGATTAACCATTAAAGGTGAAGTGTGGGGGTCTATATTTGTTCTACTCATAGGTGTGAGGTTACCCTGGATGCCAGAGGTTCTACTGCCCTCTGTAAGCCAAAGTTTAGGCGCGAAGGCTCCTCCCTAGCGGCGCTTTGGCTTTGAGAGGGCAGTAGAACCTCTGGCATCCAGGGTAGTGTGAGGTTCTAATGATCAATGCATTACTGAGTCTGCATATGTTGCTTATGCTTATGTTTATGTCACTAGTGAAAACCAGGCCTCATAGCGCAAGCGCTTCCTCTTTTACCTGGTTAAGGTTATTTATTCAACTCAGTATTAAATCAGCTTCACTAAGCCAGTAACTATGGTAAGAACAGAGAGTTTTTGGACAGCTGGCTTTGCCCAAATTCGCCCAAAACAGCAGCTTTACAGCAGTAGCTAGCTACAGAAATCATTCACGAGTCGCTACATCTGTGAAGTGGATTTCTTTCGTGTTCTATAGTATTTATGCTGGTGTTTATTCAACAGAACAGTAAAGCAGCTCCATGCGTTCGTATTGGTAAGGACAGAGAGTTTACAAATGACACCTACCAAATAGTGTCCGAAAACCAGCAAGGTAGTCATCCGGGGCATTGCGTGGTGGTGGAACATAACAGGATCACTGCTACGGGCCAAGATTTTGAACCGGAAAGTAAGTAAGTTCATTCAGTAGAGTATCCTCGGTAGGCAAACTTTACTCTTAACTCTACTGTTCAGGATTGGGTTACCTGTGGCAAGGAGACACATGTACAGGAAACCCAGACCCTAGCCTGTGAAGGCTGTCTTGGGGGGGGGGGGCGGGGGGATGGGAGGGAAGAGGCTCTCTTGGGGGGGGGGGGGGGAGTCCCCCTCTTCTGAGAGCCTCGGCAAAACGTCACGTGCATGCGCTTTTGATGACCCAACGCACGCCAAAACTAAAAGAAAACAAAGGCAATCCACCCCTGTTTCTAATGTTAATGTACTATTTACAGAATTTGCGTCCGTGTCGTATCGAATCTACAGATCCGTTGATACGTTGTGTATTAAATACGCTCGTTTAATAATATTTGCACTTGTTTTCATCTGTACTTGCCCTGAAAAACAGTGTTGTTATTTCCCCTCGATTCCTAAAACGAAACACATGCAACAGTGTCATTATCCTGTATTTTACTCCATAGCCAAATTCAAAATGTACGTTCACTACCAGGAAGAAACACGGCTGCCGGTGCATGGATGTTCGCGAACTCATGAAGATTTGATATTTTTTTCTTGTAGACAACGAAATGGAAAACACAATTAAAAGACTGCTTTATATGGCGTTTTTACACTTCTTATACGAGAATTCGCGTGTGCTGAAAACAAAGAATAGGTGTGCTGAAAATTAAAGTATTTGCGCTCGTTTTCGCCTGTATTTGCTCTGGAAAACACCAAGTCGTGTACAATCAGTAGTTTCTTATTTCCCCTCGATTTCTAAAACGAAACTTAACAATTAATGTCATCAACCTGTATTTTTATCCATAGCCAGATTCAAAATGTACGTTCACATCCAGCAAGATGGCAACACACTTACCACTTTTGCCATACTCGAGAGTGCTTCACACTCGGGTAAGGTGGTCTGCACTGACCTGGTCAATACAGATATCGCAGCAAAGGTAAATAAGCACATATGGCGGGTATTTTGTGTCAAAATTCAAACATCCTATTCGAACATTCAAACCGAACATTCAAACATTCAATTCGAGCATTCGGAGACATTCAATTCGAACTTTCAAACTTTCAAGGGCGACGCCCTTGGAGTAACCAATTTATGATGCCTATGATGTTTGAGTTGAAGTGTTCGAATTGAAATGTTTCAATTGAATGTTTGAATGTTCTAATTGAAAATTTGAATGTTTGAATTGAATGTTTTAATGTTCGAATTGAATGTTCGAATTGAATGTTTAAATGTATGTTCGAATTGAATGTTCGAATTGAATATTTGAATGTACGTTCTAATTGAATGTTCTAATTGAATATTTGAATGTATGTTCTAATAGAAAATTTGAATGTTCTAACTGAATGTTCTAATTCAATGTTTTAATGTTCTAATTGAATGTTCGAATTGAGGTTTGAATTTTGACACGAAATACGCGCCATAAGCACAGGGCAAAGTGATCGTCTTACTCTAGTTATACTTACAGCAACAAAATTGGCATTTTCTTAAATTGGCCCAGGCAGAAGTCCATAATCAGAAGTGTCTATCTGTATTGGGGTAGCGGCCCATCAGTTTACAGAGTAGTCTATTTTTAGAAATACTAATCTCAAATTTCGCGAGGGAATAACAATGGCGGACATTGGGTCAGATGCGGGAGTTAGGACTCGGGAGGGGGGGGGGGGGGGGGGGGGTACAGGTTTGAGCCCAATGGACATTTTGCAGGAATGCAATCACGTGGTTGTACTGGACAGCAAAAAATCTGACTTAACTTATTTAAATGCACTTGTACAAGATCGGAAGTGTTATTAGCAAAACCTGTTTGTAAATTATATTTTCCACCTCCAATCGATTGTTGATCTTTCTAAAACAGGCACCGTTGCTAGGTGTGTACTATGTATATTTTAATTATCGATTACAGACTCCGATAAGTGTATACCTGAGTTGAGCACATACTGAACGTGATAATGATGAATGAATAAAGCAAGCAGAAAACCCAAGTTAACGTACATAGTTTTTTCACAGGTAATAGCTATTTTCTCTCAGCTCCAGTCAATTATTAAGCCTTTCTTGGAGATTTGCCGGGCTGTTCTTTTATCTGCCAAGCGCAAATTACTTACACTCAGGATTTCGAACAACCGGGCCCTGGTATTTCCTGCACATGTGTTGCTCACCAGTTCTTGTTATTAATGAGAAATAGCTGATCATCAGAAGTTTCTACACTAGCAAGTAGCATTCGCGCGCCATGTCCGCCAAACTTTTCTCGCATATATAATTAGCTGTACAATATTTCAAACAAAGGAAATCGCTGTCTTAGTCAATCAGGTGCTGCTGAAATAATTTCAAAGAATATGATTGGCTACGGGATGGCGGGAAAAGCTTTCTATAAACAGACTACTCTGTAGATGGGCCAAGCCCTATAGTGGGCACTATTTTTGTCTTTCAGCAAAACGTGACGGGTTAATATTCTGCTCAGGTATATTAAGGCCTGGGTCAAGAATGACCACACCCCTTAGAAGTAAAGGGGTGGTCTACTTTCGTTTGGTTGTACCCGATAACATTTAAATCACTATATCTCATGTAGAGTCCACATTTTAACGTTCTGGCAAAGATCGTTGCCATAGCGACGGACCATGTGACCTTTGATCTCATTTTGAAGAAAATATGATAAAAGGCTTCGGGAGGAAAGTAGAGCGCACAAAAGCCAGAATTAAAACGGGTGGAACTAATGCAGTTTACCATGTAGTTTTTCAGTCCAACTAGACATCGTGGAAAAGTTTGTTAAATTCGTTGAAACTTGAGGGTATCAAATTTCACATTTACCTTAATTGACCTTCCTCTTAAAATTTCCAACCATTCTAGTTGGACCAAGAAAGTATGCACTAACCCTGATTCGATTACAGTAAAATACCCGCCACATTAAAACTCTCTACCTTCCTCCCCGAGGCTTTTTTCAAATTTCCTTAAATTAAAGTTCAAAGGTCACATTACATGTTTCCATGGAAACTGTCACTAGAAATTGTTAGCCTCGTGCCTTTATCGAGTCTGTGAAAGTGCCATGAAAACAACTTACAAGCACGAAGAGATAGACCACCCCCTCTTGATTTGTGGCGGCCATTTTGGAAAAGATTGAGACCCAGGCCTTAATGTACCTGAGTGGTGTTTTATAGTACGATATGTTTTACATGTCCAATTGAGTTGTGCCTACAGAACCTTTTCTTTAAAAACATGTTCTTTTTGCTCATTTTGATCCCCTATGTGTACGTAACCCATTATTTTTTTGACTCAGCAATTAGATATGAAGAAGAACTACCCTAAAGGCTTCGATACACTGGGGGAAGTGAAGAAAAAGAACCCGGAGATCCTCTTCAAGAAGATACCGGCCAGCAAGGGTTCAGGCTTAAACAAGTTCGAGTCCTGTCAACACCCTGGTGTTTTTCTTGCCTTTGATCAGCACGGTGATTTGATGCAGGCAACATCGGGTAATGAAATCCTGTTTACAGTTCACGCTTGGCACAAATGACCCTAAAATCTATCACTTTGCTATATTTTCAAAAGTTTCCAACATAGAAGATTGAATTTTTGTGGGATGATGAAGACCGACGACCTAAACAAAATCCGAAGATTTGATCTACCGTAGACATCTTGATGACGTCACAGTTACGTCATGTGTCCATTTATAATAGGTTTCTCGATGTTTTCAATTACTTTGAACATCAGTAAATTTTATATTTTCGATTTCCCATCATGTCGATATCAAAGAAACCGAAAACACGAGTTCGATTGGTTAAGAGGGAGAAAAGTTATTGAATTTTGAATTTTGGCAATTTTCCCGCCAAAACTTGGCGGGAAATATTCAACACAGAACCATTTACAAAATAACTTCTTCATTCATCTTTTAGAGTTTAAAATATTTGTTTACGAAAATCTAGCAATCAAAAGAGTAAATCGGTACCCACAACCGTATGTTTTTAGAATTTTCAATTTTTGAGAGGAAATACTTTAAAATTCCCAGTGAAAAAGAGGAAACGTCATTATGACGTCATATATTTTTGAAAACGTCTTTTAAAAATAACTATTCAAGTATTTTTCGGGTTTTAAAGAGGAACTGTACTTTTTGTACACTGAATAGCCGCAATATGGTCTTTTTTATGTTTATTCAATTTAGAAAGCATGACTGATGTCAGACCCATGACGTCAGAAAATGTGACGTCACAGGAAACTTCAGTTCTTAATAACTCAGCAAATATTTATCGTAGATACTTTAAAATTGCGGCAATCAAAAACACATATTTATGTTGTTGTGATAACATGCTTTATTTCAAACGTATAGGTAACGCAGAATTTGACCTTAAAAGGAGTCGTTCGTTATGACGTCACACCAACGTCAATATACAAACGTGTTTGATCCTAAAGACGTTATTTCATTTTAATATTAACATACGAAAATTTCGTTAAATTTGACAGCGAATTAAACAAGATGTGCTGGTTTATATATTTTTGGCTCGCTTTTAGTGATCGATTTTGAGGTAACTTATGCCAGGCGTGGTTGATCAAATACCGGTATAATAATATAATTCAATAGCAAGCAACAGATTCGTAGTGATTTGAGGCTGACAAGAGGGAATAAATCATGAGATTCCTTACTTAGCAGGGCCGTAGCTAGAAATTTATTCTTTTTTGTTCTCTTTTTTTGGGGGGGGGGGGGTGGGGGAGGCACGATTTTGAGCGTTTTGAACTGAGTTTTGAGGCTCTGAAATGCTATTTCTAGCAGGGAGGAAAAAGTAAATATCAATGAACTGTAAATTGTCATGTTATTTGTATTTAAACACGAGTTCTTACCTAACCTTAATGGGGCGTGAGCTTCCGCCAGTTTCCTTTCTTATGATAAATAATCTCTGGTTCTGGAGTATACTTTGACCAACGATGACATAAGCAACATCCCTAGGCTACTTAGTCGATCGTCTGTCATTGTTGAACGGGTCCACAATTTAAGACGCCGAAGAGCTGAGAAAGAATGTTCACAAGATACCCTTCCCACGGGCGTGGTACAAAAAATCGTAAGGATCTTGTGAATGGCGGAAGAAAACTTTTTTTGAATTTGAAGTTATAGATGGTTTTCACTCAATCCCCAGAGATTCAAATGACAAAGGGCATGGTGGCCATGTTGGTGTACAGAACAAAAGAAGCTAACGAAGAATCTATTGTTAAAGGCACACCAACATGGCCGCCGTGACGTCATGTGAAAACCATCTATTGCTGGCTTTCACTTGACGTCATAGCCGCCATGTTGGTGCCCTTAAACAATAGATTCCTCATTAGCTTCTTTTGTTGGGGCTCCAACATGGCCGCCATGCCCTTTGTCATTTGAATCTCTGGGGATTGAGTGAAAACCAGCAATAGGCCTAAATAATTCTTCAAATGACATGTATTCATAGTACTTTTCCCACCTTGCCATCTCTACAGAGAAATTAATGTCTTCATCAATTCTAGCACGAATGCATTTTCTGTTGCACTGCTGAGCCAATTTCCACACAGAAAACGAACCTAGTAAGTTCATGATATGAATGACCATTCAGGAAAATGTGACTATCTACCTAAAACTCCCTAAAGGGTTAAGTAAGTTTCTATTACTCTTTACTAGTTAAAAAAACTGTTTTACTCGGTCATGAATCCTAAACCAGCAGTGGCACATCTGGTAGCTAAGTTGATCTATGAGGGTTTCAATTTGAGAAAGTCAATTGTGAAATGATACATAATGTTTGCAATATGTATAACAACATTATTACAAATTTGCCTTTTAACAATACCTTTATTGGGTCTACACTCATTTACAGTTTACAAGGTGCCAATAAAAAATGTCTGTCTGTCTGTATGTATGTATGCTAACTACGGTCCTGCTTTGCAAATTTGAGATCCACTCTATTACGTACGCGTACGGAGTCTCTTCATCGGTAAATTACAAAAGATGTTCTTCCATTGAGCCGTCTATTAAATTACAATTCATACTAATAACAATGAAGATAATGAAGAATTTCACAATACAATAAGATGTATAAAACATTATTAGTATAATTCGGGATAAATTCGCACGAGTGAGTTTTCAAAGAGTATCAAAATTGCCCGAGCCCGCAGGGCGAGCTCTTTGAAAACTCCCGAGTTTGAATTTACTGATCAGCATTGGACGACAAAACCGTATGATTTATTTTTAATCATATACTCAACAAATGTACTTGAATCTTCGGACAATCTTCGGAAATATCGGAAAAATTGAAGCACCGTTCAAATAAGTAATGCTACAGCATCTGAAATGTTAATGTTTACTACTCTAAAATGAAATTACAGGGTCACACGTGTTTTTGCTGTAGCCACAGCGCAGCATAGTCAGTTTTAACCGTTTGGTAATTTTCGGTAACGCTTCGGAATTTTTTACCAAAAAATGGCTGTGGACAACTTTAGGTACTTCGATTTCAATCTGGAGCTTTTGTTTCTGCGATGTATAGATGGTCAACTTCCTGATGTTGAGTGCAATTACAACCAAACCTCTGAGCCAATCAGAATCGAGAAATTTTGTTGAGTATATGATTAACAATGATATAAATCTAAGCTAAGTATATAAGATAAGTCAACATATTATCGGACAGTTTATTTTGATCGCTTCCAGTCGTACAACAAAGAATATATTTTATAGCGTTACGGAATGTACACAAGTGGGTAGGAATTAATGCGTTATGTTATATAAACAAGTTATATAATCCCATTGGGAAAACGTGAAGGTGTATAAAGAGGACTGATTAATATGTAAGATCACTCGAAGGCGTTTTTCTACCTTGATACCTAAATTTTCTTTAAGACATATGTTAAGAATAGAGGAAATGTACGGCGCTTTCTCAGTGTAAGCATATTAATAATTCATTTTGTCGAATTTTCATACAAACCTTCATACAAACCCCCAAATTTTCATACAAACCCCCAAATTTGAAAAAACCCTAACCATTTTAAATTCCAAATCATTAATAGAACGAGTCTAAATACACCTGAACTTAATGGAGAACTTAGCGAAGTTTTCAAGTGTTTTCAAGTGCACTTTTGCTTTAACAATTTCAGGACATGCTTACACTGAGAAACCCCCAAATGTACTGACTACACATCTAATATATAGATTTGCCAACATTATATACTATAATTAACAAAGCATACATGTCCGACAAAGTATCAATAAACGAAATGCCCGCCCCGGATCTGGGTTCTTTCTCGGTGTAAGAAACCCTAATATCTGAATTGCAAATCATTTTCAGCCGTGTTTAAGAATACAATAACTCATACAATACAATAATAATAATTAGTGTATGCTAATGCAAAGGCAAGATAAAAGTTCTAAGAAAGTGTTCATCGGCAGCGAAATCCCTCGTGGCGTAGCGGTGAGGGTTAGTGAGGGTTAGTGAGGGTTAGGGTTTGGTTTAAAATCAGGATTCGGGTTTGTTTCGATTTTTCCCAAACGCTAAATATTTTTTTATATAGTTGAGGGTGGCGCACTTGTGAGTATTTTCGTTCTCAGGAACCCTACAAGTTTGGGTTTCTTACACCGAGAAAATACCCTGATCTGTTGTTTGTGTTTAATGCAGTTTAGCTATTAAATGTTTTATGCTCGTTCAGAGTGATAAGAGTGCAAGGGCTATTGCCAATGTTTTCTTCCTTTGTGATCGTTAGTAGTTGTGACTAAGTTTGCATAACCTGATTCCTTTCGAATTTCACTTTTCTCCCTGAAAATCGACTGAAGAAATCAGTTGTTGACAAACCTATTATCAAAGAGAGAGTGAGTGAAAGCATCATATTTGAACTCTCATATCGGGTCATTGGGTCTTGCCTTAACTGGCCTCTTCCAAACTGGAAAAAGGACTGGGCCGAAGGGCTGGGCTGAATACATATTTGTTCGTTCGTTGAGAAAGTATTAACGCTTAATAAAATATTGGTTGCGATGATTTCATGCATGTATACAGCTTGGAAAATAAAAACTAATTAAGCTATACATAGTCTGTTCGTGACTGTAATAATTAGTATACAAGAGTAGTGAATGCACATATGAGCAATTACTTTGATTTATTGTCTGAAACTGATAAAAAAAACTGAATTATTTCTGAAATACTATTTATACTAAATTATAGGCAATACGCAAGCCATTCCGATTCCCACACTAACCCTTTTGGATGGGGTGGAGACAGAAATGCCCAGCAAAGCCGATCGTCCCAATTTCAAAACCTAAATTATTCTATTTTTACCACATACCAGAGTCCTATTACAGTATTTTCTGATGACGTCATACCAAATGTTTTGCATGTTTTCCTGGTCATTCTGGTTTTTTTTGGAGTCAGCTCTAATTGAATTTTCGTTTTACTTTTTTTCTTCTTTTGAAAGTCCTACATTTTTCTTCTTGAAGAGTTACCCAGTAATTCAAATTTTTTTCGGTATTTTAAATCTACTCTTTTTTAAATTGTTTTTGGGCGACGGTGTTTGCTTGGTAAACAAATCTCCAGTCCAAATGATTGAATATTTCTTCCCGGTCTCTTATAAAGTCACACAAAATTAAATTTAATGGTTGTTGTAGTCAATTCCAGTATCTGTTAATAATTTATATTATTATAACATGACCTAAGAAAGTTCTGTACTCTGCTCTGATTGGCTAAGAGGAATGGTATTTCGATGTAATAGTGAAATTACAAACCCCAAGAAGTGGTATTTCATGTGCATGACGTAATTGAGATGTGCTGCATTACCGGGTCCAGGCTTGAGCCCAATTGAACTAAGTCTTGTTTTGGAGCAAATTATCTATCAATTCGGGTTGATTTTCATAAATGTCATGGAAATTCTGGTTAATAAAAATTCCATCACTACTTTTTATTTTTCAAACCGGGTCGGGCTCTGAAGACAACACCACACATACCTACTTTATTGCAAGCGTGCCCCCTCCCCCCTTCAGTTTGAAGTTCAGTACATACAGGTCGCCAAGCAGACACAACAAACGACAAAGCTATGGTGGCAAATGCCTGGCTTTTGACAGCTAAAATTGAAGGTTTTGGAATTGAAATGAAAAGAAATGCGTAGACTGATGATCTGTGCCTCTGCTAATGGCATCTTGGGGTGATTTGAGAAAGTTCAAAGTGATTTTCAAGCCTTTGAGTGACCATGCAACTTGCAGTTAACTGGCGACGAGGTAAGTTTGAATCAATGAATGAAAACGTAATCATCTCGCTAAACCAGCTGCCCAGGAACAGCTGACATTAAGGCAAGTTTACCTTTAAATTTTCTCTTAGGTGTTTTGTTTTTAATCCATGTGACCCGTTTTTTTTTTGTATTTTATTCTATTTATTTAGAATATTACACATTTACAGTTACATTTACATTCATACTAATATTAATAATTTATCCATATAAATACACTACGTTACGTTGCAATACACAATAACAGATAGTATAAAAAACCCAATCAAACTAAATTAATTGATTAATTCAATAAATAGATAAATAAATACATATTTGTTGGCTACATGTTTTTTTAAACTTTTGATGATTTACAGAAGTGCCCTAATAATTTTTCCCACTTGCTATAGTGTCTTAATAGTTTGTCTTTTCTTCTTGAAATGTACGTTTCAGTATTATAAATTTGTTTAACCTTGGCTATAAATACTTTTATATTAGGTATTGTGTTCCTCAATTTGCTTGTAACTAGATTGAATATTTGCCTATTAGAATAAGATGATTAATAAGTAAAAATTCCTTTATGTTAAATGTACCAAAAATGATGTAAATTTCCGTTAAGTTTACTACATATACCTTGTTTAAATTCATCCAGGATATACAAGCTTTCCAATTTTTTTTAGTGATATCACAATTGAAAAATAAATGATCGATGGATTCTTCTTCGTTTTTGCAGAAGGAACACATCGGGGAATCAATTATTCCAAATTGAATTTTTTTTTTTGTTCGTATAAAGAATACAATTAAATATTTTATATTGAAATTCTCTCATTTTTGTATCTAGTGTTACAGAGAAAGGAAGGGAGTAAATGCTTTTCCAGTCAATCGCAAGATCGGGATATTTATTCTGTAATTTAATTTGCACGATTGCACGCTTCCCAGCACAGCTTCCCTCAAAGTTCGATCAGTTAATCTTTTACCTGGTATCTTAAGTTTGTATCTGAAGAATATTTTAGAAATTCGATTTTACGGATTTTAATTGGCATCGGATTTCCATACAAACACTGTATTTCGCGCCATGTTGGCACCCCTTTCAAAATGTCGGAATTAACTGCGAACTGGTCTGTAGAGTGGAATGGTTAGGAAATCCGGCAATCTTCAAGGAGGCTAACAAACGCGCTGCGATTTATGTTGGAAGGGGGTAAGACAAAAGATTGTGCACGGTCATAGCCCATTAGCGTCCCCTGAACGAATTAACTCACACGTTTGTATTGATCAACATATTGGAATTTCTGTTGTGTTTTGTGCACGGTCACGGTTGAAAAAAGCGAATAAAAACATTACAAAGAACGTCGCTGGGATTCATAACCATTCCAAGTATTGAAGTACTTAGATCAGTATATTTCATTACTTTATTCATCGACACTCTTTGTTGTATTGTGGCTATTAGCATTTCTATTGTTGGTGCAATTTCCTGTGATCCTAATTGATCCGAGTACATGCATGTTTCCTCAGCGGTAAACATGCACTCAACACTATATAAACCGTTTCCCACCCACAATTCCCTCTTTTGCTCTGACGAAGGGATAACGCTCGAAACGTCAGCTGCTACTCGCTCCCCACGGCGGTTAGCATACGTTAATCGACTTTTAGTTGATCAAATCGGGAGCCGGGGTGGCGCAGTGGTTAAGCGCTTCGCCTCTCACCTCTGTGGCCCAATTTCGATCCCCGGACGCTGCGCCATATGTGAGTTGAGTTTCTTGGTATGTCGCCCTTGCTCCGAGGGTTTTTCTCCGGGTCCTCCGGTTTTCCTCCTTCCACCAAAACCAACATGCTAAATTCCAGTTCGATCTGTGGATTAGCCGGGTCCTGACTTTGATCAGCCCTGTGGTTGTTTCAGGGCCCGTTAGAAATTCAGAGATACTAAGTGTTTATATTCCCCACCGACGCAGATCAACACTAGTTTTTACAGGAACAAGTCACCCATCGACGACTTGTTCCTGTAAAAGCTAGTGTAAGGCCCGGTTCAAACGTCGAACTTTTCATGCGCCGATCCTAATTAGATCAAAGAAGCCGCCTAATTGTCTTTTGTTCAATTGAGTTCGGCGCATGAAAAGTTCGACGTTTGAACTGGGCCTTAGTCTGCGTCTGCGAGGAAGATAAACATGTTAGAGTATAAGACGATCGAAGGGCTAATTAATGCTTGAATCAATCGTCAGCTGCTACTCACTTTTAGATGATTATACCAATGTTTATTTGTCGAGGAAAGCCCCCGGCTCGATATTGCGATTTTAGGCTGCGGTATATTATAGGAAGCATAAAAATATTGCTCAATTCAACCGCCAGGATACAATAAATACTGGACACAAACGAAGCGAGAACTCTTAGCTGTATTACAAAATTATCGATCCGTTTAATGAAAGCATTCGTTCAGTTTAATGAGCGCTGCTCTTCTCCTAAAAAGATTTGCTGTGGGGTACCCCACGGCTCAATTCTTGGTCCTTATTTTGTTTATTGTATATCAATGACTTAAATAATGTTTCTAATGTATTAGAGCTTATTCTATTTGCTGATGACACGAATATATTTTTCTCTCATAAAGACCCTGTTTCACCTGATCAATACTCTGAATGCCGAAAGTTCAAGGCAAATAAACTCTCATTGAATTTAACAAAGACAAAATTCATGATATTTAAACCCAGACAAAATAGGCAATGTCATAATCTTCAGTTGGTTATAAACAACCAGATAATTGATCAAGTAAAAGAAACCATGTTTCTAGGGGTAATACTAGATGAACACTTATCTTGGAAACCATATATATCCCATATAGCCAACAAAATATCGAAATCTGTAGGAATCATTTTTAAATCTAGTTTTTACCTTTCCAAAACGTCTTTACGAACACTGTATTATGCAATGATTTATCCTTACCTTCAATATTGTAATTTAGTCTGGGCTTCTACTTACCCATCCAATCTTCGTCGTATAGTACTACTTCAAAAACGTGTCATTAGAATCCTAATGAAGACTAAATTTGATGCTCACACTGATCCTATTTTCAAAGAACAAAACATAATTAAATTCCATGACATTCTTTTGTTACAGATAGGTTAATTTTAGCCTGAATTTCAGCCGTCTCCTCTGGTTCGTTCCTCCCGAGAGAAACGTCTGAATCCAATAGCCGCTAATGCCGTCCAGTGACGTCACTACCAGAAAACCTGGTAGTGATTTTTTATTGGTTCATATTCTATAATTTCGCATAATTATCATAATTATCAGCCGAGAAGACGGCAGGATTCACTTTGGACTCGCGATTGTTGATCGTTGAGTTTCAGTGGAGTGATTGTCTTTGGCAAAGACCTTGAATTAGTAAGGAAAACATCTGGAAATGGATTGAAAGTGTCCTGCACAATAACCGGCCGACTAACTGTAAACATGTACATTTTATCGCGTCGCGTCTGCGGAGTTGTTGGCAATCGATTATTTGTTCACACTCGCAGTGGTAAAGAATGTTGCTACTCTATTCAAGCAACCGTTCTTTCCCGTAAATGAGTCTTCGTATTTCTTCGAAAATTCTCCATTATCCTTTCATGTTTTTCTACTTTTCTGTTGCATCATTAACATCTCGTAGCTGTGTCGATTCGAACGGCAGATCGCGAGACATGTACAAAGATCAACGGAAAGACAAAGATCAACTGTACTTTGCCTCCAAATATAATATAACGATTTGTTGCTTCGGAAAGGCTTTCACAACATAAGAGGCACTTGAGAAGCAAATGGATGGAGATATATAATATAGGTAAGACTTATTTTGGTCGGCATAATCTCAAATAAATATTTCTCACGAACTCTTACTACCGCCGTGACAGTTTTATTTGCATAAGTTAAATTGTTAATCCGCCTTGACGTCACTGGACGGCATTAGCGGCTATTGGATTCAGACGTCTCTCTTGGGAGGAACGAACCAGAGGAGACGGCTGAAATTCAGGCTAGGTTAATTTATGTACTCCTACAAAAATGGTCTTTTGCCAATTAAATTTAAAACAAATGTTTTTACCAAATGATCAAGTCCATAATTACAACACTAGAAATGCTCCAGCTTTTCGCACTCCCTTATGTAAAACCAACATAAGGCAGTTTTCTGAATACTTTCAAGGTCCAAAGTTATTTAATTCACTTGATACTGAACTTATTAACTCCGCCTCCCTTTCTCTTTTCAAAGTAAATTTTAAATCCTCTCTCTTTCGTAAATATTAATCATGATTAATTATTATTAAGAATACAGGTAACGCAAAAATAACAAGGAAAAAACGCCAGTTCGTCATAGTTACTCGTTATATCTATCCACTTGCTGTTGTTTTAAGAGGAAGCCTAAATTCACATAAGCCCTTAATGGTTTCTTTTTAGGCTTCCTCGCCACTAACCATTATATATTTTACTTTGTATTATCTACTTTTTAATTCTATTAGTGGCGAATAAAATACAATACAATACAATCTGATCCGTATTACATTCAGTGACGTCATAAGCTTGGACTACGTAAATGTGAAAGGCGCTGAAACATTACAATGTCATTAAGACACGAACAACTTCTTCGGTTTCGTCTTCTTTTCTTGACACCAAGCAAACTATTTGTTTGCTTTTGGTTTTTTTTTTTTTATTCAGTTTCATGTTGAACTATTTTTGGCAGGAAAAGCGACAAAAAGGTGTGGACTTTTTGATATCGAGTCTTTTACACATCAAAGGCCCAGTTTAAAAAAAATACGATTACACCAATCCAGGAACATTGTAACTTGTTGACTATTGATTTGGGGTTAAAAAGCATTTTTTTATGAGGAATTAGTACTGCATTTCTGATTGTAATCATAGATTGCAGAAAGACAACTTTTACCAAAAGAACCATAATCCTAATAAGGACAATCATAATACTTGAAGGAAATTAATCATTTGATATCTGGTCAACATATTCTCTACGTGACAAACAGGAGGAAGTAGACCTTTTAAAAGAAAGGGAAATAACAACAACAACTGATCAGACTTTTCTAACTTTGTTATTATTAGACGACGGAACTGCATCAAAGCTTCGCTATTCTGGTATAAATAAGAGAACACAATTTGATTCAGATCACACTACTCTTTGGCAGCCTAAGCTACTGAACTGAAGCGGTTTTTCATTGAACTCCATGATGGCTGAGGTAAGACCCAAAACACATGGAATGTTTGTCTAGTGCAGTGTAAGGGCGCTTTCCTTTTACGCGAACTGACTGGTCTGATCGGCCAGTTCTTAAATGGAACCGCATCAGTTCTGAGAACTGGTCCAACCAGTATCTAGAACTCACGCGTTCCATTTAAGAAATGGCCCATCCAACCTGTCAGTTCGCGTAAATGGAAAGTGCCCTAAGTTATTGCTCAAAGATCGCCAAAGTTTGCCAGTCGGCGTTGTTTGTTTAGCTGGCTAAACTGTGTGAGTAGAAACTAAGGCAGAAAAGCCTCATTTCAGGAATTTCTTTCAATGTTTTTTCTGCTCATGTTTATTCCATGATAACTCGGCTGACTCAAGAAAAAGTATAAAAGACAAGAAGCAATTTTGTTCTGCGTTGATACTCTTCAGCAAACTTATGATCTGAGTAGAACTCGCTGCCTCGATCTCTTGATCAACAGTCGTCTGTCCTATCCAATACACTATAAGCTAAATTGGTTAAGAGAAAAAACAATGATAAGCCCTATGAACGGGAATTTCATGCAACAATAAACGAGCCAAACAATGCTTCCTAATGATTTATGAAAAGATATATTGTTATTGCTTGCAACGAGAAAACATCGCCATTGTGAAAAATAAGTATTTTTATCGGGGTATTCTGGTGCCGCCCTCGAGCGCAACCCTCGGTGAATAAATCCTTAAAAAAAGTAGCCTGCGTTGCGGCTCTGGAGTATCGGAGCGCAGCGACCGGAGATTAGGGAGATTGGGGCGAGAAAATAAAGAGAGGGGGGAGGGGGTGGGGAGGAGGAGAAGAGAGAGCCTGCCGGCAAGCCATGGTTATTTTGATAACTCTCGGCCTCAGAAGGCCGCGTATTGCTATTGGCTAAAATGCGTGATTGACAGAAATCATTAAATTTTATTAGTCATGCTTGGCATGCTATAAAAGCGAGAATTCTCTCAGCGATGAATTTAAAGAAAGAACAGGAGCAAGGTTATTAGACTGATCTTTTGTCTGGAAGAGATGTTCTGGCTGTAATCCCAACTGGGTTTGGAAAAAGTAGGATGATGGCCGGCTTGTCGTTTTGAGTATTGCTCCTTTGGCTAGTTATTGTGAAAGATCAATTGAACCAGTTAAGTTCCTGCTCCCGAACTTTCAGACCTAAAACCCGAGGAACTACAGAAGTGCAACTTCAAATTGCTGTTTAGTTCTGAAGAAGTAATGAGAGCGAATTTCGCGATCAGCTGAAGAACCCTGCACTCTACAAGCACCTTCTAAATAAAGCTAAAACTCTAGAACCATATGGTATGAATATACGTGATGAAACATAGTGCTTATCTCTTATACTATTTTTGCTACTTCAAGTTTTGGTCTACGTCACTTCCCGTTTCCGCAATTTCTATTGCAAAATTTACCACATTTATAGATCTTCTTACCTTAGAGCTCTTCACTTGTAATATCTAGTACCTGAAGAAGGCTGGTTTGGCCAGCCGAAATATTGTAATATTCAATATAAAATCCTACGTTGTGTCAGCTTTGCCGTAGTCCTTGCACTTCGTATTCATTTTCATTTTGGCTGATTAGATCTGACTTAGATCCAACGACTAGCAACCAGCAGGATTTTCGTCCACGGTTCTTTGCCGTTTCTGAAGTTTACTTGTATTGTCGTCGACGAATCGCACACGGTTGAAACATGGATCGGTGTGTTTGAGGAACAGGCTTGTGCTTCCGAAAATACGAGCTGCTTTGATGATTTCGTAACGCTGCGTGGATGGTTTTTAGCGCTTCTTTTGGCAGAACTTCGTTCCGGTATCTTGTGGTTGGCAGTGTTTATATTCAGCGGCAACGAGTTCTCTTTATCTTAGTAATCTTTATCCTGCAAACTTTCTGGAACAAAGGTGTAGTTCTCTACTGCATTTCGAATCTTCCTTCCACAGGAACGGCGACAGACTCGCTCTGATAGAGCAGCAGATTTCGGAATATGAAGACCAATACTTTTGCAGGCACCAGCTAAAATTAAGCATCGGCTCTCTTTTCTTTCGGCTTGAACAGATTCTCGCCGTGGAAATATTTGAATTCCCAAACGCTACCTCAAAACATACATTACATATCCTGCAAATGTCAACGACATTTACAGGTTTGGGTTTAGCCCCTGTCTTCACATGTTTTTTTGTTTCAGTTTTAGCTGACATTCTCCAAGTTCGTAAAAATTTTTTTTTTAATTTTACGCTCGAGTTGAGATTCCTTGAGATTCCATGCGTGAGTTTGACAGATATTAAACATGGTTTTCACTTCCGCCGCATCATGATTGGATGAATCGATTGAATGACTTACTAATTTTATGCATTTTAATTAGTGGGTGGATACCAAAATAACCATGGCTTGACGGCAGGCTCTCTCTTCCTCTCCTCCCCACCTCCTCCCCCTCTCTTTCTTCTCTCGACCCAATCCCCCTAATCTCCGCTCGCTGCGCTCTGATACTCCAGAGCCGCAACGCAGGCTGTGGATACTAGAAGACCTAACACTGTAATCTGAATAAGTGATTATCCTAGCTGCCCTATTTTGTGATTTCTGGAGTCTGTCAGATAAGCATTTTGTAATATACCTCGACAAACCTTACTAATGATGTATGAAGCACCAGTGCTGCCGTACCTAGAATACTGCAGCGAAGTATGGGGAGGACTGGGTAAATCTTATCTGACAGACTCCATAAATTACAAAATAGGGCAGCTAAGAAAATCACTTATTCAGATTACAGTGTTAGGTCTTCTAGTATTTTGGATAATCTTGGCTGGGACACTCTACAGCACAGACGTTCAAAGAAGCTAAAAATTAGCGTTTATAAGGCTATAAATGATCTATTTCCTGAGGGCCTAAAAATATATTTGAATCAACATCCAACTTCCATACACAGCTCAAATAATCTATTTGTACCCAGGCCCCAAACTGAAGCTGCGAAACGAAGCTATCGTGAGCTGTCATTTGGAATAGTCTATCGAATGAACTCAAAACTAAGCCCTCAAGTCTTTTAAAGCTAGCGCTTCTTTAAAGCAGTACCACTAAATCTGTTTTATTATATATTTACATACGTTTTTATCAATTGTAATTGAATTTAACTAGCAATTAAAATAATGTAGTTAGTACTAATTAGTGTCACTCACATTTGTAATTTATTATTTTAGCATGGATGTTTTAATTTTTTATTGTATAGATATTATAAATTGTATAGGTATTATACACGGTTCTCTGGAAGAGCATTGATTGTAAATGATGGGATACCGTGTCTAAATAAAGCTGATGATGATGAGATAGGGCAAATCAAATTATTTGGGTCGACATGCATATTAGGCCTTCCGATAACTGGAGAAATGGTAATTCCAAAAACACGCTGACATGCACTGAGGAGAATGACATCGAGAAAAACGAGATGAAAGCATTAAGATTTGTACCTGTTACATTAGACTCGAAATATTAATAGAAAATGCAGGAAAAGGTTCAGAGGAAGAGGAATCGATAAACTCTGGGACTCGAACCCCAGCAATAATTTACCACGTAATTCCCAAATTTGTTAAACGGAGCACGTTTAAAGAGGCTGTGTCACGGTTAGAGATATTTATATTAGCCAGTTATTTGCAGCGATTTTCATATGAACTGACGAACCTCGCACACGTGGGATGGTACGTTAATGAAGTCAATGCCAATTCGCGAAATTGGCTAACAAACTGTGTACAGAGCTAATATTCAAGGAATATATTGCATATCATTTCAATTAAGGTGGCTCGCCTGGATTTTCCAGGGACGCACCATACCCACTTTGAACGGCTGATACTCCACTGTCAGAGCACGGTCGGGCTAGCCACTTCACCCATTTACTAGAGATAGAATAAACTTTCCAAAAATGTAGGTTTGTTTGACATCGGTGTTACCATAGCAACACATCGTCGACGTCATGTATTTTACATATCATCAATTTCTCGAAATCTAGACCTAAACTTTTAAAACGACCTAGTGTGCCTTGTAGTCTAAATGTAGGCCTTAAAGACTGCAAAGTTTAAAAAAATTGTATGAGAGCGTTTTCGGAAAAAAATGGGTTGAATATTTTCATTCAAAAAATAAACAATTCGCCTTACTTCCTGTTTAGTCGTCGAAAACTGTGTTTTCCGGACCGGTTCAAGCGATATTTTTAGCATATTTCATACCTGTGACATAGGAATACTTCCCATGAAAATTTAATTCCATTTCCTTTATTCGATTTCGGTTTATGAAATCATAAGTAATGTCATAAATATGCTCATTTTACTCAAAATAGTAACGTATTTGCTAAGGAAACTGTAATTCGAAAACTAGTCGATAAATATTTTTTTAAATCTTTTCACCTGAAATTCAACATGTACTCTCCGGACCCTGTAAATTTCAAGTGCATTGAATCACTTTAAAGGCGCAAAATAAAAACAAAAACATAGGGAACTTTTACATTCATCCACGCAAGCGTCATTGCTGTATCATTTTGTTTATAGCTTGTGCCTTTCCGAAATTTCTCTTTTGTCTAGATTCTACATACTTGTGGGCTTTTGAACTAACAAGTTTACCATGCACGCTTGCTACGCTTCGCTACTGCCAGAACGCTCGTGCAAATTCTGTTCTTAGTACAATGACATGTAAATTAGCTAAACCGTGAAGATTGGTAGTGCGGGATGATAATGTTGAATAAGTGTGTTTTTAGTAACCAGATCGGGAAAAAGTTACCGTGACATCTAGACCACATTTTCTAAATATCAATTAAAAACGAAATTTTGTATTAGTGATATTATAAAACCTTTTGTAAATAAATATTATAAGTTATATATTATAGGAACCAATGGATCTCTGGTTGGCACATTAATGACAATGGAAGACGACACACGAAACATCGCTATAACAGCGTTACAACTGGCAGCGTGACTATTGTACTAAGAACAGAATTTGCACGAGCGTTCCGGCAGTAGCAAAGCGTGCATGGTAAACTTGTTAGTTCAAAAGCACACAAGTATGTAGAATCTAGACAAAAGAGAAATTTCAGAAAGACGCAAGCTGTAAACAAAATGATACAGCAATGAAGCTTGCGTAGATGAATGTAAAAGTTCCCTTTGTTTTTGTTTTTATTTCGCGCCCTTAAAATGATTCAATGCTCTTGAAATTTACAGGGACAGGGTAGTACATGTTGAATTTCAGGTAAAAAGATTTAAAAAAATATTTATCGACTAGTTTTCGAATTACAGCTTCTTTAGCAAATACGTTACTATTTTGAGTAAAATGAGCATATTTATGACATTACTTATGATTCCATGAACCGAAATCGAATAAAGCAAATGGAATGACATTTTCATGGGACGTATTCCTATGCCACAGGTATGAAATATGCTAAAAACATCGCTTGAATCGGTCCGGAAAAGACAGTTCTCGACTACTAAACAGGAAGTAAGGCGAATTGTTAATTTTTTTAATGAAAATATTCAACCCAATATTTTTCGAAAACGCTCTCATACAATTTTTTTAAACTTTGCAGTCTTGAAGGCCTACATTTAAACTATAAGACACACTAGGTCGTTTTAAAAGTTTAGGTCTAGATTTCGAGAAAATTGATGATATGTAAAATACATGACGTCCACGCTGTGTTACTATGGTAACACCGATGTCAAACAAACCTACATTTTTAGAAAGTTTATTCTATCTCTAGTAAATGGGTGTAGTGTCTATCCCGACCGAGCTCTGACAGTGGAGTATCAGCCGTTCAAAGTGGATATGGTGCGTCCCTGGAAAATCCAGGCGAGCCACCTTAAGCATTGAACGAGGGGGCCTCAGCCATCAATTGAACATTGACTCCACGCATGCGCAACACCATGACAGAGGGGTAGACCACCACAATACAAACCCTAACCCTAAAACAATGGGATTCTTTATCAGTGAAGTCCAATAGGATACGACCAAACGGAACAGTGAAGTCTAACCGCTACAGGAGGCTGGCGCGGAGGCGGACATCAAATCAGTGAAACGATTTGTTGTTGCTCTTGTGCTGTATCAAGAGAGGATAACTTATAATTGTCCTCTCTTGTGCTGTATCTATTGTGGCTCTGCTAATCAATTGATCATTGAATATTTTTTACTAGTCTAGGGAAAGAGATCAACTTTTATGCACTCGTTTGGGAAGCCACAACTTGTATTCTAGTAGCTAAAAGTGGTTAGCAATTCAATATGCGTACAATAAATTTGTCATTTTTCTAGCGCTGAAGGCAAATAAGATAAAAATATAGACTTCAAAATGTTATTTTATTTTGATGTACCAAGTTCCTAGCCCAAACTGAAATTACAAATGAAATCTCGGGCTTGCCTTTTCGCTTTCCTCCGAAAAAGTTCGAATAGCAAAAATCAAATGTTGATTGTTAGACATGTCAAGAAAAAGGTTGTCTGATCAGCAAGTAACATCTGGATCTTATGAATCTCGTTTTTCTTTTTTTTAAGTACGTACTAACATTCCATTATCGCGCGTTGCCGAAAATATAAATATGTGCTCTTCACTGATCCCATGTAGTATCCATTGAGTCATTTGTCTAGCGCCTGAAGACCAACTGTAAGCTTCAAACTTTTTATTTTATTTCCCAAGTTCCTAGCCAAAATTGAAATTATAAGCGAAACCTCGAATTTTGTTGTAATGTTTTTGGAGAAAACAAAACAAAAATCGGAAATTGCTTTTTCTCTTCCCCATAAAAATACGAATAACAAAAATCTAAATGTGAATGTTGATTTTCGTATTATCGTACGATACGTTTATAAGGCTTTCTACATATTTAGTAAGAGAGGGATACATGCATCCATTATTTGTATCTGCCTAGGTATAAAGAGAAAAAATATATATATATCAATTAAAACAAGAAGAGTTATTTTGTTCTCAAAATTGTGAGCTTAATTGGCAGGGGGAGTAGGGATAAATCCTTTCAGTTCAGTTCAGTTCAGTTTTTTCCCCACCGATAATGTAGACAGAAACGTCCCACTGCTCTTGTTATTTGATTGGTTAATTTGTACTTCCGGAGTAATATCTTGATAATCATTCTCAAAGCCTTGAGTTAGGCAGGCGATGAAAGATACTTTTCCAGCCAGTAGTTGTGTTGACCATAACTATAGCAGATGCCAAATTGCTTTTCAAAGACTGCGTTTACACTAGTAGGGGGCTGGGAAAAGTCTCCGTATTCATATTGTTGTCTATTTCCAGGAGAACGTCAATTCATGATCAACGTGTCATGAGTAAGGTCTTTTCACTCTTTGTCATTCTATATTTGTTGTACTCATAGATGTGAGGTTATCCTAGATGCCAGAGGTTCTGCTACCCTCTCTTAGCCAAAGTTTAGGCGCGAAGGTTCCTCGCTAGCGGCGCTTTGGCTTTGAGAGGGCAGTAGAACCTCTGGCATCCAGGGTAGTGTGAGGTAAGAACAAGCACCGCTAATTAGAGCGAATTTCACATGAGTGTCAAAAAACCAAACGCAAATTACCCACAGCAAGCCAATCATAGGATAGCCTGCGCTGCATCCAAACGTAACCCTGGTTAAGTCCTAATCATAAGAGCGACCAATCACAAGTAACTCATAAATGGCTTCCCTGTGAACCAATGACAAACCAAAGCAAAACCAAAACCAATTTGCGCTTGGTTTGACTTTGGAATCTGATTTGTTGGTTTATTTTCTCAGCCAATAGGTGAGCTTAAACCAAACCACTTCCGACAGTCATGTGAAAACTGCTCTATCAATGCATTACTGCGTCTGCATATGTTGCTTGTGCTTATGTTTATGTCGCTAGTGAAACCAGACCTCATGGCACAAGCGCTTCCTCTTTTAGCTGGTTAAGGTTATTTATTCAACTCAGTATTAAATCAGCTTCACCCGTATAAACTTTGGTAAGAACAGAGAGGTTTCGGACAGCTGGCTTTGCCCAAATTCGCCCAAAACAGCAGCTTTGCAGCAGTAGGTACATAAATCACGAGTCACTACATCTGTGAAGTGGGTTTCTTTCTTGTTCTATAGTATTTATGCTGGTGTTTAACTGATCAACAGAACAGTAAAGCAGCTCCATGCGTTCGTATTGGTAAGGACAGAGAGTTTACAGATCGCACCTACCAAATAGTGTCCGAAAACCAGCAACATAAAACACATCCAGGGTATTACGTGGCGGTGGAACATAACAGGATCACTGCTACGGGCCTAAAACATGAAGAGAAAAGTAAGTTTGTTTTTTCGGTGCAGCCACCTCGGTAGGCAACTGTACTCTTCACTCTACTGTCCAGGATTGGGTTACCTGTGGTGAGGAGACACAGGAAACCCAGACTCCGGACACACCGCGGCAAAACGTTTTGCTCCGCTGGCCGAAAGAACGAAGGCTCTGGAGTTCAAATACAAGTTATAACTTAGTAAACTCACAGTGAATTTCAAATTAAACAAACTTCAACCTGTTGAAGTGTTTAATAGACTTAGCTTTTAAGTAGTTTTCTTGTTTTTCGCGAAACATTTCACGAAAATACGCGTATGTGCTTAAAATTAAAAACAGGTGTAATTGCCTCTGTTTTCTTTTAGTTTCGGTGGGAAACTGGGGAGACGCGCGCGCGTGACAGCCTCATCAAAAGCGCATTTGTGTGTGACGTTTACTCCGGATATTAGAGACCTTAACTTACGCAAGAGGACGGTGCAAGGAGGACGGCAACGCGAGGTTGCGCGATGACTTGGTCGAGCATCGATTGATGACGTTGCCGTCCTGTTTGTAAACAAACGTTACGCAATTGCCGGATTTCGTGATCTGAGTTTTGTGAAAATGGCTGGTTTTAGACAAGTTCAGGAGGCTCCTTTTTCTTGCTAACAGCATTGATTTTTTTTATTTAAACAATATTTGAAGCAATTGCTCCAAAAGAAATGAAGCTTATCTAGGGAGCTTTTGCTTATCCGTTTACATGGTAATCAGACTGAGAATACGAACACACAATATACACAAATAAAAGAAAATGAAAGGAATGAAATGAAAGGTGGGCAAACCCTATTGAAACTTCGAAAAACGTTTACAATCGGCTACAAACTTATTTTATTGAATACTATTGGTTAGAAAAGAAACCTCAGGAAAACCATACAAAAGCCAATGCAAACAAGTCCGCCTAGATGCGTTTGACTATCTTTCATTACCAACAAACTGAGCAGCGGAGGTAAGCAGGCAGTCTCGATGGGCAGCATATCGGTCACAATCAAGGAAAAAAATGAGCAATAATTTCCCTAGGAAAACCGCACTGACAGGAGGGTAAAGGAACGCATTTCTTAAGATGGAGATCATAATTTAAAGTAAAATTACCCATCCTTAAACGAGTATGCAAAACAGCTAAATATCGATCGCCGACATGATATAAATTGTTACGAACAGGATAATTATGCCACTTTGCAACATTAGTTTTAAATTGAACGAGGCTAGAAGAGAAACAAACATCTCTAGGTACCCTATTCCCTATACTAGCTGAAGAAATTAAAAAGTATTTTCTTAAATCGTTGAATTGATATATAGATGACAAGGAACTGCTGTGGCTGTATCATTGGGGCACTGAAAACAGGTTCGTTCTTCATTTTTTTTTATAACCACCTGAGTATCTGCCCTTTCCTATTTCTAGCGAATGATTGCTTATTCGTAATCTAGTGAGGGCGTTTCTGTACTAAGGTTCTTAACCTCTGATAAATAGCTTCGTTCACTTACTCGCGATGACTTGATTGAAAAATCATTCTATACATATGGACAAGGCTATATGTAACAAGGACTGAACAAACATGCAAACAGTATAAATATATATGGACAAGGCTATATGTAACAAGGACTGGACAAACATGCAAACAGTATAAATATATATGGACAAGGCTATATGTAACAAGGACTGAACAAACATGCAAACAGTATTTTAATATATTAGATAAGCCTATAAATATATATGGACAAGGCTCTATGTAACAAGGACTGGACAAACATGTAAACAGTATAAATATATATGGACAAGGCTATATGTAACAAGGACTGGACAAACATGCAAACAGTATAAATATATATGGACAAGGCTATATGTAACAAGGACTGAACAAACATGCAAACAGTATTTTAATATATTAGATAAGCCTATAAATATATATGGACAAGGCTATATGTAACAAGGACTGGACAAACATGTAAACAGTATAAATATATATGGACAAGGCTATATGTAACAAGGACTGGACAAACATGCAAACAGTATTTTAATATATATGGACAAGGCTATATGTAACAAGGACTGAACAAACATGCAAACAGTATAAATATATATGGACAAGGCTATATGTAACAAGGACTGAACAAACATGCAAACAGTATAAATATATATGGACAAGGCTATATGTAACAAGGACTGAACAAACATGCAAACAGTATAAATATATATGGACAAGGCTATATGTAACAAGGACTGAACAAACATGCAAACAGTATTTTAATATATATGGACAAGGCTCTATGTAACAAGGACTGGACAAACATGCAAACAGTATAAATATATATGGACAAGGCTCTATGTAACAAGGACTGAACAAACATGCAAACAGTATTTTAATATTTTAGATAAGCCTATAAATATATATGGACAAGGCTCTATGTAACAAGGACTGAACAAACATGCAAACAGTATAAATATATATGGACAAGGCTATATGTAACAAGGACTGGACAAACATGCAAACAGTATTTTAATATATATGGACAAGGCTATATGTAACAAAGACTGAACAAACATGCAAACAGTATAAATATATATGGACAAGGCTATATGTAACAAGGACTGAACAAACATGCAAACAGTATAAATATATATGGACAAGGCTATATGTAACAAGGACTGAACAAACATGCAAACAGTATAAATATATATGGACAAGGCTATATGTAACAAGGACTGAACAAACATGCAAACAGTATGTTAATATATATGGACAAGGCTCTATGTAACAAGGACTGGACAAACATGCAAACAGTATAAATATATATGGACAAGGCTCTATGTAACAAGGACTGAACAAACATGCAAACAGTATTTTAATATTTTAGATAAGCCTATAAATATATATGGACAAGGCTATATGTAACAAGGACTGAACAAACATGCAAACAGTATTTTAATATTTTAGATAAGCCTATAAATATATATGGACAAGGCTCTATGTAACAAGGACTGAACAAACATGCAAACAGTATTTTAATATATTAGATAAGCCTATCAATATATATGGACAAGGCTATATGTAACAAGGAAAACAAACATGCAAACAGTATTTTAATATTTTAGATAAGCCTATCAATATATAACCCCCCTCCCCCTTTTGAATAAAAGTACTCACGTTTACCATACAACGCCAGCCGCGGATCATGGTTTTAGGAGACGCTGATGTAAACTGGCCAGTACGTCACAAAACCGCGCATAATGAGATGTCACAGCTTTCACGCATGACTTCACGCATGACGTTGTGCCGTCCTAATCCTCGCGCCATCCGGGTTGGGTACAGGCACTGGGAACGAGAATGGATTGGGTACTACGAGACTGAGGAACACTGCGACAAAACGTCACGCGTATGAGTTTACGCACGCGCGTCAGCCAGTTTCCCGCCGAAACTAAAAGAAACTAAAGGCAATCACCCCGGTTTCTAATGTTATGTCAGCTATCACAGGGAGCCCAGGCTCACAACATGAGGCCAATATAAGGATTAGTATATATAGCTGATGGAAAATGATAATAAACAGCCATTAAAGTTTACATACCACATCAAATGTTGTCCATCTGTTGTTTCTTGACTGTCTTGGAGCCCTCAAGCCGCATTTCAGCGATAAATATTATTTTTTAGTTCACCTCTACCTAAAAAATCACTCTTGTGATAGCCTGCAGAACAGACGCTTTTCCGATACGAGCGGAGCGAGTTCTGATACCGATCCGAGCGAAGCTTGGATCGGCGAGCAGCGAAGCCGCGAGATAAAATAAGCGCCTGCCGCCATCTTACGGAAATTTGAATTCTCTCCCTTACCGCATGGATTAACATAATTATTAAACATGTCAATCAAACTTTCTGTGCTCGTAACTTTGTTATCTAAGATATGTACAGTTCATTGTTATTTCCTTTATTACTCCTGTCCAAGTCTCTACAGTGTGGGATTTATTCACGACCACGGCCTCTATAAAGTCGCTCAGTCCGCGTTCAGTTTTTCCTTCATCAGTTCATTTACTCGACCCTGACTGACTCTTTCACTCGAACAGCCTCTGACAGCAGAAGCGAAAATTACTTTAGGGAACTCCGTAATTTCCTTCAGTTCTACGTCTAGATCGTAGAGGGAGTTGGCTTTTAGTCGTCCCAGTGTATTTAGTTTCGATTACTGCTGATCCTTCACAATGCTACAGTGGCCCGGTCAGGTTACCACGTTTCCACGATAGAGCCTATCGTGGTAACGTGGTTTTGAACGAAATTCAAAACCACGTTACCACGTTAGAAAAGTCCGCGTGGAACTGGGCCTCGAAGCACATGGTTAACAAAATGGCGGAGGGTAAGGAAGGCAGCGCTAAGTCCTATCTGACTCGACTTCCACGGTGAACAGTTGGAAAATAAGGCTTTTACCTGTTGGTAAAACCGCCAAAATATCTCGCCTAGAAAGTACAAATGTAGACTATCACTGCCTGCTTTGTTCTTCTAAATACTTTCCTGGATTAACGCTCAACCGCTCGATCACTTCTCTCTTGTCGCCGCCATTTCAGTCAGTTCGCAGGAGGAATGTGTGACATTTCGTGACAATGACAGCGATGACAGCTAATTGACCAATCAGTATTTCCCGTTCAGAATCTGAATGGGAAATGAAAATGTATAAGGATGGCTGCAGGCCCTCCTTCTTCTCTCTCGTGCCAGTCTCCTTTTCCATTTTCACGCGGCCAAATCATTTTATCACTTCCTTTGCGTTGAAATAACACTGAGGGCCTGCTTCGCAGGCTACTCCTGTGATTGTTTAGGTAGAGGTGAACTAAAAAATGACATTGTGTATTAAGCATGATCGTTTAATAATATTTGCACTTGTTTCGCCTGTATTTGCCCTGGAAAACACCAATTGCCCTATATCATTATGACGTCAAATCAAAACAATCTATTGTTTAAACGCTAAGGATCACGGTCGTGGGAGGGGGATAAAACAGCAACAACACAAAGGAAATCGCTATCAAATGCATTTTGTAGAACGTAGAATAGCGGTAACAGCCACCAAATACGGTAAATATTGTGGGATAAACATTGATACAGCTGATATCTGGAAACCAGACAATTCTAAGTTAAATTTTCCTCAGCAGAGCAGATTTAGTTCAAAATTCTATTGTTCATGTCGATTATGTCCCTCTCGATCGTAAACAAGCCGTGACGTCATAATGATATAGGGCAATTAAGTAATGGTCCAGATAAGAACTGTAGTGTCTACGGCAAGGAATGTTAAAAGGTGTTAATTTTCTATTATTCTTTCTCGTAATTTCATTGGTTGATACTTATAAATTCAATAGAAACCCATCGAAATAATACATTTTCATTCGATATGTTTTGTGGTTTGAATTTATGTTTGATCAAACTAACTATCGTTTAATTTCGAAGAATATCGTGTGTGGGGAAAGTTCTCAAATTTGCGATTGAAAAATCCTTTGTTTTCTCTATATCCGATTGGCTGGATGGTGGCTTCTCTGCGTTTTCACAGAAAAAAAGAACCAATGGCATAAAAATACTTTATTTTCGAGATTAAGTTTGGACTATAGATACCTCCTAAAGCACTTAAGGCATATTCAAGCAAAATCGTATGTGAGGGAGGCTCATTGCCGCAGAACAATAGATTCTACTACAGTTCTTATCTGGACCATTACTTAAAAGAGTGCTTTATGTAGCGTTTGATATCCAAAAACACTTCTTATATTAGAATTCGCGTGTGCTGAAAACAATGAGGTGTGCTAAAAATTAAAGTATTTGCGCTCGTTTTCGCCGGTATTTGCCCTGGAAAACACCAAGTTGTGTACAATCAGTATTTTCTTATTTCCCCTCGATTTCTAAAACGAAACATATAACAGTTTCATTAACCTGTATTTTACTCCATAGCCAAACTCAAAATACACGTTCACACCCAGCAAGATGGCAACACACTTACCACTTTTGCCATACTCGAGAGTGCTTTACACTCGGGTATGGTCGTGTACACTGACCGGGTCACTCAAGATATCGCAGTGAAGGTAAGTAAGCACAGTGCAAAGTGATCGTAAACTTACACCAAGTCAAGCAAAGGGCATAAATGGCCAATATATATTTTTTGATGTAAGGAGTGGACCATACCAGGAGCCCATTACTTGGCAAGGGAATAAAATGGCCAATAGCTTTTTTAAGATGTAAGGGGTGACTATTTGATATACCTGCTTGCAGGTTCTGGTTGATTGGGTTCCTGTGGTGGGAGAGAGGAGGGGGAAGGGGGAGAAAAAGACAGGCAAGACCCTGTGTTTTTTAAATTCCCGTTCGTCCACGAATGGGAATACTTCTCCAATCTGATTGGTTCACTAGCCGTCAATCATAAAGACAGAAATTATTGATGATGTAAGTAACACTGCCATAACATCCTCATACTGGATTAACCTCTTCAGGGCAGTGACCTGTTCGTCTTTCGGAGTTCTAGAAAACCTCGAACTGAAAGAGGGTCGAGAAACTCTCGAAGAGCGCTTTCAAACCAAACCTAGGAAGCCGTTATTGTCATTTAAGTTTCTGCTCGTGCACGCAAGAATTTCTGTCTTTATGATTGACGGCTAGTGAACCAATCAGATTGGAGAACTATTGGCCGTTCATAGTGGACGAACGGGAATTTCAAAAACACAGGGTCTTGTCGCAGGCTCTCCTTTCTCTTTCTCCCTCTTCCCCCTCCTCAGGAACCCCAATCAACCAGAGCCTGCAAGCAGGCTACATTTACCCTGCGAGCAGAGGTTTCTCATCTCTCTGCCTTTCCTGTCGCCGAAAGAAACCTCTGCCACGAAACGATTGCTTTTCACGTTGAGCATGCGCCACGGTATCTGGATTACCATTGGCCGGAAAAAAATTGTAGATTCATTGTAGATTTCAGATTGTCCATTTCGTATTGTTATAAACGGCAGTGGAGGAAATAAAATTAATGTACTTCTTTGAAGGTATAAATCAAAGCTTTCTTTAGGATAAATTAAGGTAGATTTATTGAACGGTAATTTCAAGGTCTTCTGTGCAGTTCAGCAAAATAAGAAAAAGGCAAAGCCGGAGTGTGAAGCCCGTTCGTAAGGGGCGCCGTTGTGGACAAAATACCCATGTTTATATATTCATGCCATTTGCAAATATATACGTTGATGTCAACTATGGCATGCTGTTTCGAACTAAATACGTTCTAATTTGATCGGTTAATTCTAATTTTAGCGAAATATGTCCTAATTAGCAACTTTTATTTGTGCTTATTCGATCTGAATATATTTGGGATTTTTCACCTTTTCGTGCCGATTCGATCCAAGTATTCATTACTTATTAACTTCGACTTAAGATGATCCCATCTAAATCTCTTCTAATTGCGACTTCGTTCGTTCTATGTTGAAACAAATATACGTGCTATTTGTCGTTCCAAATATATGGTATGATGCATTGCGCACCGGGTGCTACTCCGGATAAAGTCCGCGAAAACATCACATAATAACGCTATAACTCTACGAAGAAACAAGTCGAGATCATTTTGCCGTGGAGGCATGTCGACAATCTCATACTAGTAATATAAAACGGGTACAACTGAAAGCTCGTTGTAAGAATAAAATGGAGGATTGTATCGTATCCCTCGGTCCCAGATCCCTACTCGTTTTAGCAAGTGTTATTAGCAAAACCTGTTTGTAAATTCTATTTTCCACCTCCAATCGATTGTTGATCTTTCTAAAACAGGCACTGTTGCTAGGTGTGTACTATGTATATTTTAATTATCGATTACAGACTCCGATAAGTGTATACCTGAGTTGAGCACATACTGAATGTGATTATGATGAGTGAATAAAGCAAGCAGAAAACCCAAGTTAACGTACATAGTTTTTTCACAGGTAATAGCTATTTTCTCTCAGCTCCAGTCAATTATTAAGCCTTTCTTGGAGATTTGCCGGGCTGTTCTTTTATCTGCCAAGCGCAAATTACTTACACTCAGGATATCGAACAACCGGGCCCTGGTATTTCCTGCACATGTGTTGCTCACCAGTTCTTGTTATTAATGAGAAATAGCTGATCATCAGAAGTTTCTACACTAGCAAGTAGCATTCGCGCGCCATGTCCGCCAAAACTTTTCTCGCATATATAATTAGCTGTACAATATTTCAAACAAAGGAAATCGCTGTCTTAGCCAATCAGGTGCTGCTGAAATAATTTCAAAGAATATGATTGGCTACGGGATGGCGGGAAAAGCTTTCTATAAACAGACTACTCTGTAGATGGGCCAAGCCCTATAGTGGGAGATGGACACTTCTGGTTATGGACTTCTGGCCCAGTTAAAAGAAAGAGAGAAAATTGCCAGTAGTTTTTTTTATGATGTATAAAGGGGTGGACCATTTGATATATGGGGGTGGGAGTAGCAGTTTTTTGCAAAATGATATTAGCCCAGGTAAAGCAAAGGGGAAAAATAGCCAATAGTAAATCTACCAGCCCCACCCCCCCCCCCCCCCCTCCCCCAATATATATAATGGTCCTACAAGTTATCACTATATGGCCATTTTCACATCTTATTAATTAATTTCACGCAGATCGCACTATTTTTGTCTTTCAGCAAAACGTGACGGGTTAATATTCTGGTGTTTTATAGTACGCTATGTTTTACATGTCCAATTGTGTTGTGCCTGCAGAACCTTTTCTTTAAAAACATGTTCTTTTTGCTCATTTTGATCCCCTATGTGTACATAACCCATTAATGTTTTGACTCAGCAATTAGATATGAAGAAGAACTACCCTAAAGGCTTCGATACACTGGGGGAAGTGAAGAAAAAGAACCCGGAGATCCTATTCAAGAAGACAGCCAGTGTTGGTTCACTGAATACCAGATTTGAGTCCTATCAACGCCCTGGTGTTTTTCTTGCCTTTGATCAGCACGGTGATTTGATGCAGGCAACATCGGGTAATGAAATCCTGTTTACAGTTGATCAAGCTTAGTTTATCTGAGTTTTGAGGCTCTGAAATGCTATTTGTAGCAGGGAGGAAAAAGTCAATATCAATCAACTGCAAATTGTCATGTTATTTGTACTTAAACACGAGTTCTTACCTAACCTTAATGGGGCGTGAGCTTCCGCAAGTTTCCTTTCTTACGATAAATAATCTCTGGTTCTGGAGTATACTTTGACCAACGATGACATAAGCAACATCCCTAGGCTACTTAGTCGATCGTCTGTCATTGTTGAACGGGTCCACAATTTAAGACGCCGAAGAGCTGAGAAAGAATGTTCACAAGATACCCTTCCCACGGGCGTGACACAAAAAATCGTAAGGATCTTGTGAATGGCGGAAGAAAACTTTTTTTGGATTTGAAGTTATAGATGGCTTTCACTCAATCCCCAGAGATTCAAATGACAAAGGGCATGGCGGCCATGTTGGTGTACAGAACAAAACTGAGAAGCTAACGAAGAATCTATTGTTAAAGGTACACCAACATGGCCGCCGTGACGTCATGTGAAAACCATCTATAGGCCTAAATAATTCTTCAAATGACATGTATTCATAGTACTTTTCCCACCTTGCCATCTCTACAGAGAAATTAATGTCTTCATCAATTCTAGCACGAATGCATTTTCTGTTGCACTGCTGAGCCAATTTCCACACAGAAAACTAACCTAGTAAGTTCATGATATGAATGACCATTCAGGAAAATGTGACTTTCTACCTAAAACTCCCTAAAGGGTTAAGTAAGTTTCTATTACTCTATACTAGTTAAAAAACTGTTTTACTCGGTCATGAATCCTAAACCAGCAGTGGCACATCTGGTAGCTAAGTTTATTTATGTGGGTTTCAATTTGAGAAAGTCAATTGTGAAATGATACGTAATGTTCGCAATATGTACAACAACATTATTACAAATTTGCCTTTTAACAATACCTTTATTGGGTCTACACTCATTTACAGTTTACAAGGTGCCAATAAAAAATGTCTGTCTGTCTGTATGTATGTATGCTAACTACGGTCCTGCTTTGCAAATTTGAGATCCACTCTATTACGTACGCGTACGGAGTCTCTTCATCGATAAATTACAAAAGATGTTCTTCCATTGAGCCGTCTATTAAATTACAATTCATACTAGAATTGATGTAGGGCCGGTAATAATGAAGAATTTCACAATACAATAAGATGTATAAAACATTATTAGTATAATTCGGGATAAATTCGCACGAGTGAGTTTTCAAAGAGTATCAAAATTGCCCGAGCCCGCAGGACGAGTGCAATTCACTTGAGCTCTTTGAAAAGTCCCGAGTGCGAATTTACTCAGCATTGCACGACAAAACCGTATGATTTATTTTTAATCATATACTCAACAAATGTACTTGAATCTTCGGACAATCTTCGGAAATATCGGAAAAATTGAAGCACCGTTCAAATAAGTAATGCTACAGCATCTGAAATGTTAATGTTTAGTACTCTAAAATGAACACGTGTTTTTGCTGTAGCCACAGCGCAGCATAGTCAGTTTTAACCGTTTGGTAATTTTCGGTAACGCTTCGGAATTTTTTACCAAAAAATGGATGTGGACAACTTTAGGTACTTCGATTTCAATCTGGAGCTTTTGTTTCTGCGATGTTAGATGGTCAACTTCCTGATGTTGAGTGCAATTACAACCAAACCTCTGAGCCAATCAGAATCGAGAAATTTTGTTGAGTATATGATTAACAATGATATAAATCTAAGCTAAGTATATAAGATAAGTCAACATATTATCGGACAGTTTATTTTGATCGCTTCCAGTCGTACAACAAAGAATATATTTTATAGCGTTACGGAATGTACACAAGTGGGTAGGAATTAATGCGTTATGTTATATAAACAAGTTATATAATCCCGTTGGGAAAACGTGAAGGTGTATAAAGAGGACTGATTAATATGTAAGATCACTCGAAGGCGTTTTTCTACCTTGATACCTAAATTTTCTTCAAGACATATGTTAAGAATAGAGGAAATGTACTGACTACACATCTAATATATAGATTTGCCAACATTATATACACGTGATGGCAGCCATGTTGGTGGCCAGAACAATAGAATGTTATTCCTTTGAGATTTAATTTTTCACATGATTGAACAAATCTCATTGTTCTGGCCACCAACATGGCTGCCATCACGTGGTGGTGCAAAACCTCTATTGCAAATCATTTTCAGCCGTGTTTAAGAATACAATAACTCATACAATACAATAATAATAATTAGTGTATGCTAATGAAAAGGCAAGATAAAAGTTATAAAAAAGTGGTAATCGGCAGCGAAATCCCTCGTGGCGTAGCGGTGAGGGTTAGTGAGGGTTAGTGAGGGTTAGTGAGGGTTAGTGAGGGTTAGTGAGGGTTAGTGACGGTTAGGGTTTGGTTTCAAATCAGGGTTCGGGTTTGTTTCGATTTTTCCCAAACGCTAAATATTTTTTATAGAGTTGAGGGTGGCGCACTTGTGAGTATTTTCGTTCTCAGGAACCCTACAAGTTTGGGTTTCTTACACCGAGAAAATACCCTGATCTGTTGTTTGTGTTTAATGCAGTTTAGCTATTAAATGTTTTATGCTCGTTCAGAGTGAAAAGAGTATAAGGGCTATTGCCAATGTTTTCTCCCTTTGTGATCGTTAGTAGTTGTGACTAAGTTTGCATAACCTGATTCCTTTCGAATTTCACTTTTCTCCCTGAAAATCGACTGAAGAAATCAGTTGTTGACAAACCTATTATCAAAGAGAGAGTGAGTGAAAGCATCATATTTGAACTCTCATATCGGGTCATTGGGTCTTGCCTTAACTGGCCGCTTCCAAACTGGAAAAAGGACTAGGCCGAGGGACTGGGTTGTATACATATTTGTTCGGTTCGTTGAGAAAGTATTAACGCTTAATAAAATATTGGTTGCGATGATTTCATGCATGTACACAGCTTGGAAAATAAAAACTTATTAAGCTATACATAGTCTGTTCGTGACTGTAATAATTAGTATACAAGAGTAGTGAATGCACATATGAGCAATCACTTTGATTTATTGTCTGAAACTGATAAACAAAACTGAATTACTTCTGAAATACTATTTTGGACTACGGATCATTTATACTAAATTATAGGCAATAATACGCAAGCCATTCCGATTCCCACACTAACCCTTTTGGATGGGGTGGAGACAGAAATGCCCAGCAAAGCCGATCGTCCCAATTTCAAAACCTAAATTATTCTATTTTTACCACATACCAGAGTCCTATTACAGTATTTTCTGATGACGTCATACCAAACGTTTTGCATGTTTTCCTGGTCATTCTGTGTTTTTTTGGAGTCAGCTCTAATTTAATTTTCGTTTTACTTTTTTCTTCTTTTGAAAGTCCTACATTTTTCTTCTTGAAGAGTTACCCAGTAATTCATTTTTTTTTTCGGTATTTTAAATCGACTCTTTTTTTAAAAAATTTGGGCGACGGTGTTTGCTTGGTAAACAAATCTCCAGTCCAAATGATTGAATATTTCTTCCCGGTCTCTTATAAAGTCACACAAAATTCTATTTAATGGTTGTTGTAGTCAATTCCAGTATCTGTTAATAATTTATATTATTATAACATGACCTAAGAAAGTTCTGTACTCTGCTCTGATTGGCTAAGAGGAATGGTATTTCGATGTAATAGTGAAATTACAAACCCCAAGAAGTGGTATTGCATGTGCATGACGTAATTGAGATGTGCTGCATTACCGGGTCCAGGCTTGAGCCCAATTTAACTAAGTCTTGTTTTGGAGCAAATTATCTATCAATTCGGGTTGATTTATATAAATGTCATGGAAATTCTGGTTAATAAAAATTCCATCACTACTTTCTATTTTTCAAACCGGGTCGGGCTCTGAAGACAACACCTCACATACCTACTTTATTGCAAGCGTGCCCCCTCCCCCCTTCAGTTTGATGTTCAGTACATACAGATCGACCAGCAGACACAACAAACGACAAAACTATGGTGGCAAATGCCTGGCTTTTGACAGCTAAAATTGAAGGTTTTGGAATTGAAATGAAAAGAAATGCGTAGACTGATGATCTGGGGGTGATTTGAGAAAGTTCAAAGTGATTTTCAAGCCTTTGAGTGACCATGCAACTTGAAGTTAACTGGCGACGAGGTAAGTTTGAATCAATGAATGAAAACGTAATCATCTCGCTAAACCAGCTGCCCAGCAACAGCTGACATTAAGGCAAGTTTACCTTTAAATTTTCTTTTAGGTGTTTTGTTTTTAATCCATGTGACCCGTTTTTTTTTCCGTATTTTATTCTATTTATTTAGAATTTTACACATTTACAGTTACATTTACATTCATTCTAATATTAATAATTTATCCATATAAATACACTACGTTACGTTGCAATACACAATAACAGATAGTATAAAAATCCCAATCAAACTAAATTAATTGATTAATTCAATAAATAGATAAATAAATACATATTTGTTGGCTACATGTTTTTTTAAACTTTTGATGATTTACAGAAGTGCCCTAATAATTTTTCCCCCACTTGCTATAGTGTCTTAATAGTTTGTCTTTTCTTCTTGAAATGTACGTTTCAGTATTATAAATTTGTTTAACCTTGGCTATAAATACTTTTATATTAGGTATTGTGTTCCTCAATTTGCTTGTAACTAGATTGAATATTTGCCTATTAGAATAAGATGATTAATAAGTAAAAATTCCTTTATGTTAAATGTACCAAAAATGATGTAAATTTCCGTTAAGTTTACTACATATACCTTGTTTAAATTCATCCAGGATATACAAGCTTTCCAAATATTTTTAGTGATATCACAATTGCAAAATAAATGCTCGATGGATTCTTCTTCGTTTTTGCAGAAGGAACACATCAATTATTCCAAATTGAAATAATTTTTTGTTCGTATAAAGAATACAATTAAATATTTTATATTGAAATTCTCTCATTTTTGTATCTAGTGTTACAGAGAAAGGAAGGGAGTAAATGCTTTTCCAGTCAATCGCAAGATCGGGATATTTATTCTGTAATTTAATTTGCACGATTGCACGCTTCCCAGCACAGCTTCCCTCAAAGTTCGATCAGTTAATCTTTTACCTGGTATCTTAAGTTTGTATCTGAAGAATATTTCAGAAATTCGATTTTACGGATTTTATTTGGCATCGGATTTCCATACAAACACTGTATTTCGCGCCATGTTGGCACCCCTTTCAAAATGTCGGAATTAACCGCGAACTGGTCTGTAGAGTGGAATGGTTAGGAAATCCGGCAATCTTCAAAGAGGCTAACAAACGCGCTGCGATTTATGTTGGAAGGGGGTAAGACAAAAGATTGTGCACGGTCATAGCCCATTAGCGTCCCCTGAACGAATTAACTCACACGTTTGTATTGATCAACATATTGGAATTTCTGTTGTGTTTTGTGCACGGTCACGGTTGAAAAAAGCGAATAAAAACATTACAAAGAACGTCGCTGGGATTCATAACCATTCCAAGTAATGAAGTACTTAGATCAGTATATTTCATTACTTTATTCATCGACACTCTTTGTTGTATTGTGGCTATTAGCATTTCAATTGTTGGTGCAATTTCCTTTGATCCTAATTGATCCGAGTACATGTATGTTTCCTCAGCGGTAAACATGCACTCAACACTATATAAACCGTTTCCCACCCACAATTCCGTCTTTTGCTCTGACGAATTAGGGCTAGCGCTCGAAACGTCAGCTGCTACTCGCTCCCCACGGCGGTTAGCATACCTTAATCGACTTTTAGTTGATCATATCGGGAGCCAGGGTGGCGCAGTGGTTAAGCGCTTCGCCTCTCACCTCTGTGGCCCAATTTCGATCTCCAGACGCTGCGCCATATGTGAGTTGAGTTTCTTGGTATGTCGCCCTTGCTCCGAGAGTTTTTCTCCGGGTCCTCCGGTTTTCCTCCCTCCACCAAACCCAACACGCTAAATTCCAGTTCGATCTGTGGATTAGCCGGGTCCTGGCTTTGATCAGCCCTGTGGTTGTTTCAGGACCCGTTAGAAATTCAGAGATACTAAGTGTTTATATTCCCCACCGACGCAGATCAACACTAGTTTTTACAGGAATAAGTCACCCATCGACGACTTGTTCCTGTAAAAGCTAGTGTAACTAAGTCTGCGTCTGCGAGGAAGATAAACATGTTAGAGTATAAGACGATCGAAGGGCTAATTAATGCTTGAATCAATCGTCAGCTGCTACTCACTTTTAGATGATTATACCAATGTTTATTTGTCGAGGAAAGCCCCCGGCTCGATATTGCGATTTTAGGCTGCGGTATATTATAGGAAGCATAAAAATATTGCTCAATTCAACCGCCAGGATACAATAAATACTGGACACAAACGAAGCGAGAACTCTTAGCTGTATTACAAAATTATCGATCCTTTTAATGAAAGCATTCGTTCAGTTTAATGAGCGCTGCTCTTCTCCTAAAAAGATTTGCTGTGGGGTACCCCACGGCTCAATTCTTGGTCCTTATTTTTTTTATTGTATATCAATGACTTAAATAATGTTTCTAATGTATTAGAGCTTATTCTATTTGCTGATGACACGAATATATTTTTCTCTCATAAAGACCCTGTTTACCTGATCAATACTCTGAATGCCGAAAGTTCAAGGCAAATAAACTCTCATTGAATTTAACAAAGACAAAATTCATGATATTTAAACCCAGACAAAATAGGCAATGTCATAATCTTCAGTTGGTTATAAACAACCAGATAATTGATCAAGTAAAAGAAACCATGTTTCTAGGGGTAATACTAGATGAACACTTATCTTGGAAACCATATATATCCCATATAGCCAACAAAATATCGAAATCTGTAGGAATCATTTTTAAATCTAGTTTTTACCTTTCCAAAACGTCTTTACGAACACTGTATTATGCAATGATTTATCCTTACCTTCAATATTGTAATTTAGTCTGGGCTTCTACTTACCCATCCAATCTTCGTCGTATAGTACTACTTCAAAAACGTGTCATTAGAATCCTAATGAAGACTAAATTTGATGCTCACACTGATCCTATTTTCAAAGAACAAAACATAATTAAATTCCATGACATTCTTTTGTTACAGATAGGTTAATTTTAGCCTGAATTTCAGCCGTCTCCTCTGGTTCGTTCCTCCCGAGAGAGACGTCTGAATCCAATAGCCGCTAATGCCGTCCAGTGACGTCACTACCAGAAAACCTGGTAGTGATTTTTTATTGGTTCATATTCTATAATTTCGCATAATTATCATAATTATCAGCCGAGAAGACGGCAGGATTCACTTTGGACTCGCGATTGTTGATCGTTGAGTTTCAGTGGAGTGATTGTCTTTGGCAAAGACCTTGAATTAGTAAGGAAAACATCTGGAAATGGATTGAAAGTGTCCTGCACAATAACCGGCCGACTAACTGTAAACATGTACATTTTATCGCGTCGCGTCTGCGGAGTTGTTGGCAATCGATTATTTGTTCACACTCGCAGTGGTAAAGAATGTCGCTACTCTATTCAAGCAACCGTTCTTTCCCGTAAATGAGTCTTCGTATTTCTTCGAAAATTCTCCATTATCCTTTCATGTTTTTCTACTTTTCTGTTGCATCATTAACATCTCGTAGCTGTGTCGATTCGAACGGCAGATCGCGAGACATGTACAAAGATCAACGGAAAGACAAAGATCAACTGTACTTTGCCTCCAAATATAATATAACGATTTGTTGCTTCGGAAAGGCTTTCACAACATAAGAGGCACTTGAGAAGCAAATGGATGGAGATATATAATATAGGTAAGACTTATTTTGGTCGGCATAATCTCAAATAAATATTTCTCACGAACTCTTACTACCGCCGTGACAGTTTTATTTGCATAAGTTAAATTGTTAATCCGCCTTGACGTCACTGGACGGCATTAGCGGCTATTGGATTCAGACGTCTCTCTTGGGAGGAACGAACCAGAGGAGACGGCTGAAATTCAGGCTAGGTTAATTTATGTACTCCTACAAAAATGGTCTTTTGCCAATTAAATTTAACAACATGTTTTTAACAAATGATCAAGTCCATAATTACAACACTAGAAATGCTCCAGCTTTTCGCACTCCCTTATGTAAAACCAACATAAGGCAGTTTTCTGTATACTTTCAAGGTCCAAAGTTATTTAATTCACTTGATACTGAACTTATTAACTCCGCCTCCCTTTCTCTTTTCAAAGTAAATTTTAAATCCTCTCTCTTTCGTAAATATTAATCATGATTAATTATTATTAAGAATACAGGTAACGCAAAAATAACAAGGAAAAAACGCCAGTTCGTCATAGTTACTCGTTATATCTATCCACTTGCTGTTGTTTTAAGAGGAAGCCTAAATTCACATAAGCCCTTAATGGTTTCTTTTTAGGCTTCCTCGCCACTAACCATTATATATTTCACTTTGTATTATCTACTTTTTAATTCTATTAGTGGCGAATAAAATAAAATACAATACAATCTGATCCGTATTACATTCAGTGACGTCATAAGCTTGGACTACGTAAATGTGAAAGGCGCTGTAAGGCATTACAATGTCATTAAGACACGAACAACTTCTTCGGTTTCGTCTTCTTTTCTTGACACCAAGCAAACTATTTGTTTGCTTTTGGTTTAATTTTTTTTATTCAGTTTCATGTTGAACTATTTTTGGCAGGAAAAGCGACAAAAAGGTGTGGACTTTTTGATATCGAGTCTTTTAAACAGCAAAGGCCCAGTTTAAAAAAAATACGATTACACTAATCCAGGAACATTGTAACTTGTTGACTATTGATTTGGGATTAAAAAGCATTTTTTTATGAGGAATTAGTACTGCATTTCTGATTGTAATCATAGATTGCAGAAAGACAACTTTTACCAAAAGAACCATAATCCTAATAAGGACAATCATAATACTTGAAGGAAATTAATCATTTGATATCTGGTCAACATATTCTCTACGTGACAAACAGGAGGAAGTAGACCTTTTAAAAGAAAGGGAAATAACAACAACAACTGATCAGACTTTTCTAACTTTGTTATTATTAGACGACGGAACTGCATCAAAGCTTCGCTATTCTGGTATATATAAGAGAACACAATTTGATTCAGATCACACTACTCTTTGGCAGCCTAAGCTACTGAACTGAAGCGGTTTTTCATTGAACTCCATGATGGCTGAGGTAAGACCCAAAACACATGGAATGTTTGTCTAGTGCAGTGTAAGGGCGCTTTCCTTTTACGCGAACTGACTGGTCTGATCGGCCAGTTCTTAAATGGAACCGCATCAGTTCTGAGAACTGGTCCAACCAGTATCTAGAACTCACGCGTTCCATTTAAGAAATGGCCCATCCAACCTGTCAGTTCGCGTAAATGGAAAGTGCCCTAAGTTATTGCTCAAAGATCGCCAAAGTTTGCCAGTCGGCGTTGTTTGTTTAGCTGGCTAAACTGTGTGAGTAGAAACTAAGGCAGAAAAGCCTCATTTCAGGAATTTCTTTCAATGTTTTTTCTGTTCATGTTTATTCCATGATAACTCGGCTGACTCAAGAAAAAGTATAAAAGACGAGAAGCAATTTTGTTCTGCGTTGATACTCTTCAGCAAACTAATTTGTCTTATGATCGGAGTAGAACTCGCTGCCTCGATCTCTTGATCAACAGTCGTCTGTCCTATCCAATACACTATAAGCTAAATTGGTTAAGAGAAAAAACAATGATAAGCCCTATGAACGGGAATTTCATGCAACAATAAACGAGCCAAACAATGCTTCCTAATGATTTATGAAAAGATATATTGTTATTGCTTGCAACGAGAAAACATCGCCATTGTGAAAAATAAGTATTTTTATCGGGGTATTCTGGTGCCGCCCTCGAGCGCAACCCTCGGTGAATAAATCCTTAAAAAAAGTAGCCTGCGTTGCGGCTCTGGAGTATCGGAGCGCAGCGAGCGGAGATTAGGGAGATTGGGGCGAGAAAATAAAGAGAGGGGGGAGGGGGTGGGGAGGAGGAGAAGAGAGAGCCTGCCGGCAAGCCATGGTTATTTTGATAACTCTCGGCCTCAGAAGGCCGCGTATTGCTATTGGCTAAAATGCGTGATTGACAGAAATCATTAAATTTTATTAGTCATGCATGGCATGCTATAAAAGCGAGAATTCCCTCAGCGATGAATTTAAAGAAAGAACAGGAGCAAGGTTATTAGACTGATCTTTTGTCTGGAAGAGATGTTCTGGCTGTAATCCCAACTGGGTTTGGAAAAAGTAGGATGATGGCCGGCTTGTCGTTTTGAGTATTGCTCCTTTGGCTAGTATTGTGAAAGATCAATTGAACCAGTTAAGTTCCTGCTCCCGAACTTTCAGACCTAAAACCCGAGGAACTACAGAAGTGCAACTTCAAATTGCTGTTTAGTTCTGAAGAAGTAATGAGAGCGAATTTCGCGATCAGCTGAAGAACCCTGCACTCTACAAGCACCTTATAAATAAAGCTAAAACTCTAGAACCATATGGTATGAATATACGTGATGAAACATAGTGCTTATCTCTTATACTATTTTTGCTACTTCAAGTTTTGGTCTACGTCACTTCCCGTTTCCGCAATTTCTATTGCAAAATTTACCACATTTATAGATCTTCTTACCTTAGAGCTCTTCACTTGTAATATCTAGTACCTGAAGAAGGCTGGTTTGGCCAGCCGAAATATTGTAATATTCAATATAAAATCCTACGTTGTGTCAGCTTTGCCGTAGTCCTTGCACTTCGTATTCATTTTCATTTTGGCTGATTAGATCTGACTTAGATCCAACGACTAGCAACCAGCAGGATTTTCGTCCACGGTTCTTTGCCGTTTCTGAAGTTTACTTGTATTGTCGTCGACGAATCGCACACGGTTGAAACATGGATCGGTGTGTTCGAGGAACAGGCTTGTGTTTCCGAAAATACGAGCTGCTTTGATGATTTCGTAACGCTGCGTGGATGGTTTTTAGCGCTTCTTTTGGCAGAACTTCGTTCCGGTGTTTTGTGGTTGGCAGTGTTTATATTCAGCGGCAACGAGTTCTCTTTATCTTAGTAATCTTTATCCTGCAAACTTTCTGGAACAAAGGTGTAGTTCTCTACTACATTTCGAATCTTCCTTCCACAGGAACGGCGACAGACTCGCTCTGATAGAGCAGCAGATTTCGGAATATGAAGAGCAATACTTTTGCAGGCACCAGCTAAAATTAAGCATCGGCTCTCTTTTCTTTCGGCTTGAACAGATTCTCGCCGTGGAAATATTTGAATTCCCAAACGCTACCTCAAAACATACATTACATATCCTGCAAATGTCAACGACATTTACAGGTTTGGGTTTAGGCCCTGTCTTCAGATGTTTTTTTGTTTCAGTTTTAGCTGACATTCTCCAAGTTCGTAAAAAAATTTTTTTTAATTTTACGCTCGAGTTGAGATTCCTTGAGATTCCATGCGTGAGTTCATAGTTAACTATTGTGAGTTTGACAGATATTAAACATGGTTTTCACTTCCGCCGCATCATGATTGGATGAATCGATCGCATGACTTACTAATTTTATGCATTTTAATTAGTGGGTGGATACCAAAATAACCATGGCTTGTCGGCAGGCTCTCTCTTCCTCTCCTCCCCACCCCCTCCCCCTCTCTTTCTTCTCTCGACCCAATCCCCCTAATCTCCGCTCGCTGCGCTCTGATACTCCAGAGCCGCAACGCAGGCTGTGGATACTAGAAGACCTAACACTGTAATCTGAATAAGTGATTATCCTAGCTGCCCTATTTTGTGATTTCTGGAGTCTGTCAGATAAGCATTTTGTAATATACCTCGACAAACCTTACTAATGATGTATGAAGCACCAGTGCTGCCGTACCTAGAATACTGCAGCGAAGTATGGGGAGGACTGGGTAAATGCTTATCTGACAGACTCCATAAATTACAAAATAGGGCAGCTAAGAAAATCACTTATTCAGATTACAGTGTTAGGTCTTCTAGTATTTTGGATAATCTTGGCTGGGACACTCTACAGCACAGACGTTCAAAGAAGCTAAAAATTAGCGTTTATAAGGCTATAAATGATCTATTTCCTGAGGGCCTAAAAATATATTTGAATCAACATCCAACTTCCATACACAGCTCAAATAATCTATTTGTACCCAGGCCCCAAACTGAAGCTGCGAAACGAAGCTATCGTGAGCTGTCATTTGGAATAGTCTATCGAATGAACTCAAAACTAAGCCCTCAAGTCTTTTAAAGCTAGCGCTTCTTTAAAGCAGTACCACTAAATCTGTTTTATTATATATTTACATACGTTTTTATCAATTGTAATTGAATTTAACTAGCAATTAAAATAATGTAGTTAGTACTAATTAGTGTCACTCACATTTGTAATTTATTATTTTAGCATGGATGTTTTAATTTTTTATTGTATAGATATTATAAATTGTATAGGTATTATACACGGTTCTCTGGAAGAGCATTGATTGTAAATGATGGGATACCGTGTCTAAATAAAGCTGATGATGATGAGATAGGGCAAATCAAATTATTTGGGTCGACATGCATATTAGGCCTTCCGATAACTGGAGAAATGGTAATTCCAAAAACACGCTTACATACATTGAGGAGAATGACATCGAGAAAAACGAGATGAAAGCATTAAGATTTGTACCTGTTACATTAGACTCGAAATATTAATAGAAAATGCAGGAAAAGGTTCAGAGGAAGAGGAATCGATAAACTCTGGGACTCGAACCCCAGCAATAATTTACCACGTAATTCCCAAATTTGTTAAACGGAGCACGTTTAAAGAGGCTGTGTCACGGTTAGAGATATTTATATTAGCCAGGTATTTGCAGCGATTTTCATATGAACTGACGAACCTCGCACACGTGGGATGGTACGTTAATGAAGTCAATGCCAATTCGCGAAATTGGCTAACAAACTGTGTACAGAGCTAATATTCAAGGAATATATTGCATATCATTTCAATTAAGCATTGAACGAGGGGGCCTCAGCCATCAATTGAACATTGACTCCACGCATGCGCAACACCATGACAGAGGGGTAGACCACCACAATACAAACCCTAACCCTAAAACAATGGGATTCTTTATCAGTGAAGTCCAATAGGATACGACCAAACGGAACAGTGAAGTCTAACCGCTACAGGAGGCTGGCGCGGAGGCGGACATCAAATCAGTGAAACGATTTTTTGTTGCTCTTGTGCTGTATCAAGAGAGGATAACTTATAATTGTCCTCTCTTGTGCTGTATCTATTGTGGCTCTGCTAATCAATTGATCATTGAATATTTTTTACTAGTCTAGGGAAAGAGATCAACTTTTATGCACTCGTTTGGGAAGCCACAACTTGTATTCTAGTAGCTAAAAGTGGTTAGCAATTCAATATGCGTACAATAAATTTGTCATTTTTCTAGCGCTGAAGGCAAATAAGATAAAAATATAGACTTCAAAATGTTATTTTATTTTGATGTACCAAGTTCCTAGCCCAAACTGAAATTACAAATGAAATCTCGGGCTTGCATTTTTCGCTTTCCTCCGAAAAAGTTCGAATAGCAAAAATCAAATGTTGATTGTTAGACATGTCAAGAAAAAGGTTGTCTGATCAGCAAGTAACATCTGGATCTTATGAATCTCGTTTTTCTTTTTTTTTAAGTACGTACTAACATTCCATTATCGCGCGTTGCCGAAAATATAAATATGTGCTCTTCACTGATCCCATGTAGTATCCATTGAGTCATTTGTCTAGCGCCTGAAGACCAACTGTAAGCTTCAAACTTTTTATTTTATTTCCCAAGTTCCTAGCCAAAATTGAAATTATAAGCGAAACCTCGAATTTTGTTGTAATGTTTTTGGAGAAAACAAAACAAATATCGGAAATTGCTTTTTCTCTTCCCCATAAAAATACGAATAACAAAAATCTAAATGTGAATGTTGATTTTCGTATTATCGTACGATACGTTTATAAGGCTTTCTACATATTTAGTAAGAGAGGGATACATGCATCCATTATTTGTATCTGCCTAGGTATAAAGAGAAAATATATATATATATATCAATTAAAACTAGAAGAGTTATTTTGTTCTCAAAATTGTGAGCTTAATTGGCAGGGGGAGTAGGGATAAATCCTTTCAGTTCAGTTCAGTTTTTTCCCCACCGATAATGTAGACAGAAACGTTCCACTGCTCTTGTTATTTGATTGGTTAATTTGTACTTCCGGAGTAATATCTTGATAATCATTCTCAAAGCCTTGAGTTAGGCAGGCGATGAAAGATACTTTTCCAGCCAGTAGTTGTGTTGACCATAACTATAGCAGATGCCAAATTGCTTTTCAAAGACTGCGTTTACACTAGTAGGGGGCTGGGAAAAGTCTCCGTATTCATATTGTTGTCTATTTCCAGGAGAACGTCAATTCATGATCAACGTGTCATGAGTAAGGTCTTTTCACTCTTTGTCATTCTATATTTGTTGTACTCATAGATGTGAGGTTATCCTAGATGCCAGAGGTTCTGCTACCCTCTCTTAGCCAAAGTTTAGGCGCGAAGGTTCCTCGCTAGCGGCGCTTTGGCTTTGAGAGGGCAGTAGAACCTCTGGCATCCAGGGTAGTGTGAGGTAAGAACAAGCACCGCTAATTAGAGCGAATTTCACATGAGTGTCAAAAAACCAAACGCAAATTACCCACAGCACGCCAATCATAGGATAGCCTGCGCTATCACAAGTAACTCATAAATGGCTTCCCTGTGAACCAATGACAAACCAAAGCAAAACCAAAACCAATTTGCGCTTGGTTTGACTTTGGAATCTGATTTGTTGGTTTATTTTCTCAGCCAATAGGTGAGCTTAGTAAACGCAAAACCAAACCACTTCCGACAGTCATGTGAAAACTGCTCTATCAATGCATTACTGCGTCTGCATATGTTGCTTGTGCTTATGTTTATGTCGCTAGTGAAACCAGACCTCATGGCACAAGCGCTTCCTCTTTTACCTGGTTAAGGTTATTTATTCAACTCAGTATTAAATCAGCTTCACTAAGCCAGTAACTATGGTAAGAACAGAGAGTTTTTGGACAGCTGGCTTTGCCCAAATTCGCCCAAAACAGCAGCTTTACAGCAGTAGCTAGCTACAGAAATCATTCACGAGTCGCTACATCTGTGAAGTGGATTTCTTTCGTGTTCTATAGTATTTATGCTGGTGTTTATTCAACAGAACAGTAAAGCAGCTCCATGCGTTCGTATTGGTAAGGACAGAGAGTTTACAAATGACACCTACCAAATAGTGTCCGAAAACCAGCAACATAAAACAGATTCAGGGTATTACGTGGCGGTGGAACATAACAGGATCACTGCTACGGGCCTAAAACATGAAGAGAAAAGTAAGTTTGTTTATTCGGTACAGCCACCTCGGTAGGCAACTGTACTCTTCACTCTACTGTCCAGGATTGGGTTACCTGTGGTGAGGAGACACAGGAAACCCAGACTCCGGACACACCGCGGCAAAACGTTTTGCTCCGCTGGCCGAAAGAACGAAGGCTCTGGAGTTCAAATACAAGTTTCCGAGGTTTTAAACCTTTTTGGAAATAATGTTATACCTTAGTAAACTCACAGTGAATTTCAAATTAAACAAACTTCAACCTGTTGAAGTGTTTAATAGACTTAGCTTTTAAGTAGTTTTCTTGTTTTTCGCGAAACATTTCACGAAAATACGCGTATGTGCTTAAAATTAAAAACAGGTGTAATTGCCTCTGTTTTCTTTTAGTTTCGGTGGGAAACTGGGGAGACGCGCACGCGCGACAGCCTCATCAAAAGCGCATTTGTGTTTGACGTTTACTCCGGATATTAGAGACCTTAACTTACGCAAGAGGACGGTGCAAGGAGGACGGCAACGCGAGGTTGCGATGACTTGGTCGAGCATCGATTGATGACGTTGCCGTCCTGTTTGTAAACAAACGTTACGCAATTGCCGGTTTTCGTGATCTGAGTTTTGTGAAAATGGCTGGTTTTAGACAAGTTCAGGAGGCTCTTTTTCTTGCTAACAGCATTGATTTTGTTTATTTAAACAATATTTGAAGCAATTGCTCCAAAAGAAATGAAGCTTATCTAGGGAGCTTTTGCTTATCCGTTTACATGGTAATCAGACTGAGAATACGAACACACAATATACACAAATAAAAGAAAATGAAAGGAATGAAATGAAAGGTGGGCAAACCCTATTGAAACTTTGAAAAACGTTTACAATCGGCTACAAACTTATTTTATTGAATAGTATTGGTTAGAAAAGAAACCTCAGGAAAACCATACAAAAGCCAATGCAAACAAGTCCGCCTAGATGCGTTTGACTATCTTTCATTACCAACAAACTGAGCAGCGGAGGTAAGCAGGCAGTCTCGATGGGCAGCATGTCGGTCACAATCAAGGAAAAAAATGAGCAATAATTTCCCTAGGAAAACCGCACTGACAGGAGGGTAAAGGAACGCATTTCTTAAGATGGAGATCATAATTTAAAGTAAAATTACCCATCCTTAAACGAGTATGCAAAACAGCTAAATATCGATCGCCGACATGATATAAATTGTTACGAACAGGATAATTATGCCACTTTGCAACATTCGTTTTAAATTGAACGAGGCTAGAAGAGAAACAAACATCTCTAGGTACCCTATTCCCTAGACTAGCAGAAGAAATTAAAAAGTATTTTCTTAAATCGTTGAATTGATATATAGACGACAAGGAACTGCTGTGGCTGTATCATTGGGGCACTGAAAACAGGTTCGTTCTTCAGTTATTTTTATAACCACCTGAGTATCTGCCCTTTTCTATTTCTAGCGAATGATTGCTTATTCGTAATCTAGTGAGGGCGTTTCTGTACTAAGGTTCTTAACCTCTGATAAATAGCTTCGTTCACTTACTGGCGATGACTTGATTGAAAAATCATTCTATACATATGGACAAGGCTATATGTAACAAGGACTGAACAAACATGCAAACAGTATAAATATATATGGACAAGGCTATATGTAACAAGGACTGAACAAACATGCAAACAGTTATAAATATATATGGACAAGGCTATATGTAACAAGGACTGAACAAACATGCAAACAGTTATAAATATATATGGACAAGGCTATATGTAACAAGGACTGAACAAACATGCAAACAGTTATAAATATATATGGACAAGGCTTTATGTAACAAGGACTGAACAAACATGCAAACAGTTATAAATATATATGGACAAGGCTATATGTAACAAGGACTGAACAAACATGCAAACAGTTATAAATATATATGGACAAGGCTATATGTAACAAGGACTGAACAAACATGCAAACAGTTATAAATATATATGGACAAGGCTATATGTAACAAGGACTGAACAAACATGCAAACAGTTATAAATATATATGGACAAGGCTTTATGTAACAAGGACTGAACAAACATGCAAACAGTTATAAATATATATGGACAAGGCTATATGTAACAAGGACTGAACAAACATGCAAACAGTTATAAATATATATGGACAAGGCTATATGTAACAAGGACTGAACAAACATGCAAACAGTTATAAATATATATGGACAAGGCTATATGTAACAAGGACTGAACAAACATGCAAACAGTTATAAATATATATGGACAAGGCTTTATGTAACAAGGACTGAACAAACATGCAAACAGTTATAAATATATATGGACAAGGCTATATGTAACAAGGACTGGACAAACATGCAAACAGTATAAATATATATGGACAAGGCTTTATGTAACAAGGACTGAACAAACATGCAAACAGTTATAAATATATATGTACAAGGCTATATGTAACAAGGACTGAACAAACATGCAAACAGTTACAAATACATATGGACAAGGCTATATGTAACAAGGACTGAACAAACATGCAAACAGTATTTTAATATTTTAGATAAGCCTATAAATATATATGGACAAGGCTATATGTAACAAGGACTGAACAAACATGCAAACAGTATTTTAATATTTTAGATAAGCCTATAAATATATATGGACAAGGCTATATGTAACAAGGACTGAACAAACATGCAAACAGTATTTTAATATTTTAGATAAGCCTATAAATATATATGGACAAGGCTATATGTAACAAGGACTGAACAAACATGCAAACAGTATTTTAATATTTTAGATAAGCCTATAAATATATATGGACAAGGCTATATGTAACAAGGGCTGAACAAACATGCAAACAGTATTTTAATATTTTAGATAAGCCTATAAATATATATGGACAAGGCTATATGTAACAAGGACTGAACAAACATGCAAACAGTATTTTAATATTTTAGATAAGCCTATAAATATATAAGCTCCCCACCGCGTCCGGTCCCTTACTGTATACAACTATCACTATTAGGAAATAATAATTAAAAACATTTGAATAAAAGTACTCACGTTTACCATACAACGCCAGCCGCGGATCATGGTTTTAGGAGACGCTAATGTAAACCAGGAAGTACGTCACAAAACCGCGCATAATGAGATGTAATAATAATAATAATAATAATAGTATTTATTTACCCACGATAAATTTACAGCGTTTCGGAAGCGTTGCTGATGTGGTCGTGCTTATAACTACGCTATTCTACCCTAATATAATAATAATAATAATAATAATAATAATAATAATAATAGTAATAATAAAACTAATTAACTTATACTAATTAACTTATTCTATTCAGTTATTTACAGTAGTTCAGTGTTTCTTTTAAGATTAATTTTAAAACTATTAAGTGATGCAGTTGACCGGTCGTTACCGAGACTGTTCCAAAGCCTCGTACCTCTGTACGTTATTGACAATTTCAGGTAGTTGGTTTTCGGTGTGGGTAGACTGATACAGTGAGTGTTACGTAAGGAATATGTAAGTATTCTCTTAGGAAAGGCACTACATAGTACAGGAGGAGCTAGGTTGTGAAAACATTTATGTACAAAACAGCCAAGTCTTAGGTTATAGTAATAGTTCAATGGCTTCCATTTGGCAGAGGCAGTTACGTCCTCACGCATGACTTCACGCATGACGTTGTGCCGTCCTAATCCTCGCGCCATCTGGGTTGGGTACAGGCACTGAGAACGAGTACGAGACTGAGGAACACTGCGACAAAACGTCACGCGTATGCGTTTACGCACGCGCGTCAGCCAGTTTCCCGCCGAAACTAAAAGAAACTAAAGGCAATCACCCCGGTTTCTAATGTTATGTCAGCTATCACAGGGAGCCCAGGCTCACAACATGAGGCCAATATAAGGATTAGTATATATAGCTGATGGAAAATGATAATAAACAGCCATTAAAGTTTACATACCACATCAAATGTTGTCCATCTGTTGTTTCTTGACTGTCTTGGAGCCCTCAAGCCGCATTTCAGCGATAAATATTATTTTTTAGTTCGCCTCTACCTAAAAAATCACTCTTGTGATAGCCTGCAGAACAGACGCTTTTCCGATACGAGCGGAGCGAGTTCTGATACCGATCCGAGCGAAGCTTGGATCGGCGAGCAGCGAAGCCGCGAGATAAAATAAGCGCCTGCCGCCATCTTACGGAAATTTGAATTCTCTCCCTTACCGCATGGATTAACATGATTATTAAACATGTCAATCAAACTTTCTGTGCTCGTAACTTTGTTATCTAAGATATGTACAGTTCATTGTTATTTCCTTTATTACTCCTGTCCAAGTCTCGATCTACAGTGTGGGATTTATTCACGGCAAAACGTCACGTGCATGCGCTTTTGATGACCCAACGCACGCCAAAACTAAAAGAAAACAAAGGCAACCCACCCCTGTTTCTAATGTTAATATTTACAGAATTCGCGTCCGTGTCGTATCGGATCTACAGATCCGTTGATACGTTGTGTATTAAATACGCTCGTTTAATAATATTTGCACTTGTTTTCATCTGTACTTGCCGCCCTGGAAAACACCAAGTCGTATAATCAGTGTTGTTATTTCCCCTCGATTCCTAAAACGAAACACATGCAACAGTGTCATTATCCTGTATTTTACTCCATAGCCAAATTCAAAATGAACGTTCACTACCAGGAAGAAACACGGCTGCCGGTGCATGGATGTTCGCGAACTCATGAAGATTTGATATTTTTTTCTTGTAGACAACGAAATGGAAAACACAATTAAAAGACTGCTTTATATGGCGTTTGATATCCAAAAACTGTCCTTACACTTCTTATACGAGAATTCGCGTGTGCTGAAAACAAAGAATAGGTGTGCTGAAAATTAAAGTATTTTCTCTCGTTTTCGCCTGTATTTGCTCTGGAAAACACCAAGTCGTGTACAATCAGTTTTTTCTTATTTCCCCTCGATTTCTAAAACGAAACTTAACAATTAATGTCATCAACCTGTATTTTTATCCACAGCCAGATTCAAAATGTACGTTCACATCCAGCAAGATGGCAACACACGTACCGCTTTTGCCATACTCGAGAGTGCTTCACACTCGGGTAAGGTGGTCTGCACTGACCTGGCCAATAAAGATATCGCAGCAAAGGTAAATAAGCACATATGGCGGGTATTTTGTATCAAAATTCAAACATCCAATTCGAACATTCAAACCGAACATTCAAACCGAACATTCAAACATTCAATTCGAGCATTCAGACATTCAATTCGAGCATTCTGAGACATTCAATTCGAACTTTCAAACTTTCAAGGGCGACGCCCTTGGAGTAACCAAATTCTGATGCCTATGATGTTTGAGTTGAAGTGTTCGAATTGAATGTTTCAATTGAATGTTTGAATGTTCTAATCGAAAATTTGAATGTTCGAATTGAATGTTTTAATGTTCGAATTGAATGTTTAAATGTATGTTCTAATTGAATGTTCGAATTGAATGTTTGAATGTATGTTCTAATTGAAAATTTGAATGTTCTACTGAATGTTCTAATTCAATGTTTTAATGTTCTAATTGAATGTTTGAATGTTCGAATGTTCGAATTGAGGTTTGAATTTTGACACGAAATACGCGCCATAAGCACAGGGCAAAGTGATCGTCTTACTCTAGTTATACTTACAGGAACAAAATTGGCATTTTCTTAAATTGGCCCAGGCAGAAGTCCATAATCAGAAGTGTCCATCTGTATTGGGGTAGCGGCCCATCAGTTTACAGAGTAGTCTATTGTTAGAAATGCTAATCTCAAATTTCGCGGGGGGAAAACAATGTCGGCCATTGAGTCAGATGCGGGAGTTAGGACTCGGGGGGGGGGGGGGGGGGGGGTACAGGTTTGAGCCCAATGGACCTTTTGCAGGAATGCAATCACGTGGTTGTACTGGATAGCAAAAAAATCTGACTTCACTTATTTAAATGCACTTGTACAAGATCGGAAGTGTTATTAGCAAAACCTGTTTGTAAATTCTATTTTCCACCTCCAATCGATTGTTGATCTTTCTAAAACAGGCACTGTTGCTAGGTGTGTACTATGTATATTTTAATTATCGATTACAGACTCCGATAAGTGTATACCTGAGTTGAGCACATACTGAATGTGATTATGATGAGTGAATAAAGCAAGCAGAAAACCCAAGTTAACGTACATAGTTTTTTCACAGGTAATAGCTATTTTCTCTCAGCTCCAGTCAATTATTAAGCCTTTCTTGGAGATTTGCCGGGCAGTTCTTTTATCTGCCAAGCGCAAATTACTTACACTCCGGATTTTCAAATTTTCACTTGAACGCAAACTCAAAGTAGTAAACAAACTCGGTGCACTTGTCCCTTGAGAGAACATCTGATTGTCTTTTTCAGTAAATTTCTTAGGTCATATTAAACAAAGTTAACGCTAAATCTGTAATTGTAATCTGTACAGTTTAACCCCGGGTTAGTGATTTAACCCCGGGTTAGCGCTTAACCTTGTTTCGAACAACCGGACCCTGGTCTTTCCTGCACATGTGCTCATTTTAATCCCCTATGTGTACGTAACCCATTATTTTTTTGACTCAGCAATTAGATATGAAGAAGAACTACCCTAAAGGCTTCGATACACTGGGGGAAGTGAAGAAAAAGAACCCGGAGATCCTATTCAAGAAGACAAAGGCCAGCGTTGGTTCACAGTATACCAGATTTGAGTCCTATCAACGCCCTGGTGTTTTTCTTGCCTTTGATCAGCACGGTGATTTGATGCAGGCAACATCGGGTAATGAAATCCTGTTTACAGTTTATCAAAGTTTATCAGAGTTTTGAGGCTCTGAAATGCTATTCCTAGCAGGGAGGAAAAAGTCAATATCAATTAACTGTAAATTGTCATGCTATTTGTATTTAAACACGAGTTCTTACCTAACCTTAATGGGGCGTGAGCTTCCGCCAGTTTCCTTTCTTACGATAAATAATCTCTGGTTCTGGAGTATACTTTGACCAACGATGACATAAGCAACATCCCTAGGCTACTTAGTCGATCGTCTGTCATTGTTGAACGGGTCCACAATTTAAGACGCCGAAGAGCCGAGAAAGAATGTTCACAAGATACCCTTCCCACGGGCATGATCAGTAAAATCGTAAGGATCTTGTGAATGGCGGAAGAAAACTTTTTTTGAATTTGAAGCTATAGATGGTTTTTACTCAATCCCCAGAGATTCAAATGACAAAGGGCATGGCGGCCATGTTGGTGTACAGAACAAAAGAAGCTAACGAAGAATCTATTGTTAAAGGTACACCAACATGGCCGCCGTGACGTCATGTGAAAACCATCTATAGGCCTAAATAATTCTTCAAATGACATGTATTCATAGTACTTTTCCCACCTTGCCATCTCTACAGAGAAATTAATGTCTTCATCAATTCTAGCACGAATGCATTTTCTGTTGCACTGCTGAGCCAATTTCCACACAGAAAACGAACCTAGTAAGTTCATGATATGAATGACCATTCAGGAAAATGTGACTTTCTACCTAAAACTCCCTAAAGGGTTAAGTAAGTTTCTATTACTCTTTACTAGTTAAAAAACTGTTTTACTCGGTCATGAATCCTAAACCAGCAGTGGCACATCTGGTAGCTAAGTTTATCTATGAGGGTTTCAATTTGAGAAAGTCAATTGTGAAATGATACATAATGTTCGCAATATGTACAACAACATTATTACAAATTTGCCTTTTAACAATACCTTTATTGGGTCTACACTCATTTACAGTTTACAAGGTGCCAATAAAAAATGTCTGTCTGTCTGTATGTATGCTAACTACGGTCCTGCTTTGCAAATTTGAGATCCACTCTAAAGATGTTCTTCCATTGAGCCGTCTATTAAATTACAATTCATATACTAGAATTGATGTAGGGCTGGTAATAATGAAGAATTTCACAATACAATAAGATGTATAAAACATTATTAGTATAATTCGGGATAAATTCGCACGAGTGAGTTTTCAAAGGGTATCAAAATTGCCCGAGCCCGCAGGACGAGTGCAATTCACTTGAGCTCTTTGAAAACTCCCGAGTTCGCATTTACTCAGCATTGCACGACAAAACCGTATGATTTATTTTTAATCATATACTCAACAAATGTACTTGAATCTTCGGACAATCTTCGGAAATATCGGAAAAATTGAAGCACCGTTCAAATAAGTAATGCTACAGCATCTGAAATGTTAATGTTTAGTACTCTAAAATGAAATTAACTTCCTGATGTTGAGTGCAATTACAACCAAACCTCTGAGCCAATCAGAATCGAGAAATTTTGTTGAGTATATGATTAACAATGATATAAATCTAAGCTAAGTATATAAGATAAGTCAACATATTATCGGACAGTTTATTTTGATCGCTTCCAGTCGTACAACAAAGAATATATTTTATAGCGTTACGGAATGTACACAAGTGTGTAGGAATTAATACGTTATGTTATATAAACAAGTTATATAATCCCGTTGGGAAAACGTGAGGGTGTATAAAGAGGACTGAGATTAATATGTAAGAATCACTCGAAGGCGTTTCTCTACCTTGATACCTAAATTTTCTTTAAGACATGTTAAGAATAGAGGAAATGTGCTGACTACACATCTAATATATAGATTTGCCAACATTATATACTATAATTGACAAAGCATACATGTCCGACAAGTATCAATAAACGAAATGCCCGCCCCTGATCTGTTGTTTGTGTTTAATGCAGTTTAGCTATTTTAAAAATGTTTTATGCTCGTTCAGAGTGATAAGAATATAAGGGCTATTGCCAATGTTTTCTTCCTTTGTGATCGTTAGTAGTTGGACTAAGTTTGCATAACCTGATTCCTTTCGAATTTCACTTTTCTCCCTGAAAATCGACTGAAGAAATCAGTTGTTGACAAACCTATTATCAAAGAGAGAGTAAGTGAAAGCATCATATTTGAACTCTCATATCGGGTCATTGGGTCTTGTCTTAACTGGCCGCTTCCAAACTGGAAAAGGGACTGGGCCGAGTTTGTAAAATTATTTTAACAGGAGGCTGCGTGCAGCCTTGACTCGGGCTGTATACATATTTGTTCGTTCGTTGAGAAAGTGTTAACGCTTAATAAAATATTGGTTGCGATGATTTCATGCATGTACACAGCTTGGAAAATAAAAACTAATTAAGCTATACATAGTATGTTCGTGACTGTAATAATTAGTATACAAGAGTAGTGAATGCACATATGAGCAATCACTTTGATTTATTGTCTGAAACTGATATAAAAAAAAACTGAATTACTTCTGAAATACTATATTGGACTACGGATCAGTTATACTAAATTATAGGCAATACGCAAGCCATTCCGATTCCCACACTAACCCTTCTGGATGGGCTGGAGACAGAAATGCCCAGCAAAGCCGATCGTCCCAATTTCAAAACCTAAATTATTCTATTTTTACCACAAACCAGAGTCCTATTACAGTATTTTCTGATGACGTCATACCAAACGTTTTGCATATTTTCCTGGTCATTCTGTTTTTTTGGAGTCAGCTCAAATTTACTTTTTTCTTCTTTTGAAAGTCCTACATTTTTCTTCTTGAAGAGTTACCCAGTAATTCAAATTTTTTTTTTCGGTATTTTAAATTGACTCTTTTTTAACATTTTTTTGGGCGACGGTGTTTGCTTGGTAAACAAATCTCCAGTCCAAATGATTGAATATTTCTTCCCGGTCTCTTATAAAGTCACACAAAATTCTATTTAATGGTTGTTGTAGTCAATTCCAGTATCTGTTAATAATTTATATTATTATAACATGACCTAAGAAAGTTCTGCACTCTGCTCTGATTGGCTAAGAGGAATGGTATTTCGATGTAATAGTGAAATTACAAACCCCAAGAAGTGGTATTTCATGTGCATGACGTAATTGAGATGTGCTGCATTACCGGGTCCAGGCTTGAGCCCAATTGAACTAAGTCTTGTTTTGGAGCAAATTATCTATCAATTCGGGTTGATTTTCATAAATGTCATGGAAATTCTGGTTATTAAAAATTCCATCACTACTTTTTATTTTTCAAACCGGGTCGGGCTCTGAAGACAACACCTCACATACCTACTTTATTGCAAGCGTGCCCCCTCCCCCCTTCAGTTTGAAGTTCAGTACATACAGGTCGCCAAGCAGACACAACAAACGACAACGCTATGGTGGCAAATGCCTGGCTTTTGCCAGCTAAAATTGAAGGTTTTGGAATTGAAATGAAAAGAAATGCGTAGACTGATGATCTGTGCCTCTGCTAATGGCATCTTGGGGTGATTTGAGAAAGTTCAAAGTGATTTTCAAGCCTTTGAGTGACCATGCAACTTGCAGTTAACTGGCGACGAGGTAAGTTTGAATCAATGAATGAAAACGTAATCATCTCGCTAAACCAGCTGCCCAGGAACACCTGACATTAAGGCAAGTTTACCTTTAAATTTTCGTTTAGGTGTTTTGTTTTTAATCCATGTGACCCGTTTTTTTTCCGTATTTTATTCTATTTATTTAGAATATTACACATTTACAGTTACATTTACATTCATACTAATATTAATAATTTATCCATATAAATACACTACGTTACGTTGCAATACACAATAACAGATAGTATAAAAAACCCAATCAAACTAAATTAATTGATTAATTCAATAAATAGATAAATAAATAAATATATGATGGCTACATGTTTTTTTAAACTTTTGATGATTTACAGAAGTGCCCTAATAATTTTTCCCACTTGCTATAGTGTCTTAATAGTTTGTCTTTTCTTCTTGAAATGTACGTTTCAGTATTATAAATTTGTTTAACCTTGGCTATAAATACTTTTATATTAGGTAGTGTGTTCCTCAATTTGCTTGTAACTAGATTGAATATTTGCCTATTAGAATAAGATGATTAATAAGTAAAAATTCCTTTATGTTAAATGTACCAAAATGATGTAAATTTCCGTTAAGTTTACTACATGTACCTTGTTTAAATTTATCCAGGACATACAAGCTTTTCAATTTTTTTTTGTGATATCACAATTGCAAAATAAATGCTCGATGGATTCTTCTTCGTTTTTGCAGAAGGAACACATCGGGGAATCAATTATTCCAAATTGAAATAATTTTTTGTTCGTATAAAGAATACAATTAAATATTTTATATTGAAATTCTCTCATTTTTGTATCTAGTGTTACAGAGAAAGGAAGGGAGTAAATGCTTTTCCAGTCAATCGCAAGATCGGGATATTTATTCTGTAATTTAATTTGCACGATTGCACGCTTCCCAGCACAACTTCTCTCAAAGTTCGATCAGTTAATCTTTTACCTGGTATCTTAAGTTTGTATCTGAAGAATATTTCAGAAATTCGATTTTACGGATTTTATTTGGCATCGGATTTCCATACAAACACTGTATTTCGCGCCATGTTGGCACCCCTTTCAAAATGTCGGAATTAACCGCGAACTGGTCTGTAGAGTGGAATGGTTAGGAAATCCGGCAATCTTCAAGGAGGCTAACAAACGCGCTGCGATTTATGTTGGAAGGGGGTAAGACAAAAGATTGTGCACGGTCATAGCTCATTAGCGTCCCCTGAACGAATTAACTCACACGTTTGTATTGATCAGCATATTGGAATGTGTACGGTCACGGTTGAAAAAAGCGAACAAAAAACATTACAAAGAACGTCGCTGGGATTCATAACCATTCCAAGTAATGAAGTACTAAGATCAGCATATTCAGGAGCTCATTACCAGGAGCGTTCCTCTGTTATGGGTTGGGTCCCCAGCACAGGAGTAGATGAGGCTATTTTTAGATCCGAAATTCCCGCGAAAAGAGGTTGCCGCCATGTTGGTGCCCATAAACGATAGATTCCTCGTTAACTTCTTTTGTTGGGGCACCAACATTTGAATCTCTGGGGATTGAGTGAAAACCAGCAATTCGAATTCCCGCGTTGAAAGTGAGAAGAATGATAATGAATAATAATGAGAAGTGACGTTAGCTATCTGATTGGCTAAGAATAGCCTACCTTTGTTCTTTTTCGCGCGAAACGCAATGCTAAAAATAGCCTCATCTACCTCTGTGCTGGGGTACAGACACAGTGGGGAAGATGGACGCTTCTGGTAATGGACTCCTGATATATGTCATTACTTTATTCATCGACACTCTTTGTTGTATTGTGGCTATTAGCATTTCTATTGTTGGTGCAATTTCCTGTGATCCTAATTGATCCGAGTACATGTATGTTTCCTCAGCGGTAAACATGCACTCAACACTATATAAACCGTTTCCCACCCACAATTCCCTCTTTTGCTCTGACGAAGGGATAACGCTCGAAACGTCAGCTGCTACTCGCTCCCCACGGCGGTTAGCATACCTTAATCGACTTTTAGTTGATCAAATCGGGAGCTGGGGTGGCGCTTCGCCTCTCACCTCTGTGGCCCAATTTCGATCCCCGGACGCTGCGCCATATGTGAGTTGAGTTTCTTGGTATGTCGCCCTTGCTCCGAGGGTTTTTCTCCGGGTCCTCCGGTTTTCCTCCGGGTCCTCCGGTTTTCCTCCCTCCACCAAAACCAACACGCTAAATTCCAGTTCGATCTGTGGATTAGCCGGGTCCTGGCTTTGATCAGCCTCTATGGTTGTTTCAGGTGCCGTTAGAAATTCAGAGATACTAAGTGTTTATATTCCCCACCGACGCAGATCAACACTAGTTTTTACAGGAACAAGTCACCCATCGACGACTTGTTCCTGTAAAAGCTAGTGTAAGTCTGCGTCTGCGAGGAAGATAAACATGTTAGAGTATAAGACGATCGAAGGGCTAATTAACGCTTGAATCAATCGTCAGCTGCTACTCACTTTTAGATGATTATACCAATGTTTATTTGTCGAGGAAAGCCCCCGGCTCGATATTGCGATTTTAGGCTGCGGTATATTATAGGAAGCATAAAAATATTGCTCAATTCAACCGCCAGGATACAATAAATACTGGACACAAACGAAGCGAGAACTCTTAGCTGTATTACAAAATTATCGATCCTTTTAATGAAAGCATTCGTTCAGTTTAATGAGCGCTGCTCTTCTCCTAAAAAGATTTGCTGTGGGGTACCCCACGGCTCAATTCTTGGTCCTTATTTTTTTTATTGTATATCAATGACTTAAATAATGTTTCTAATGTATTAGAGCTTATTCTATTTGCTGATGACACGAATATATTTTTCTCTCATAAAGACCCTGTTTACCTGATCAATACTCTGAATGCCGAAAGTTCAAGGCAAATAAACTCTCATTGAATTTAACAAAGACAAAATTCATGATATTTAAACCCAGACAAAATAGGCAATGTCATAATCTTCAGTTGGTTATAAACAACCAGATAATTGATCAAGTAAAAGAAACCATGTTTCTAGGGGTAATACTAGATGAACACTTATCTTGGAAACCATATATATCCCATATAGCCAACAAAATATCGAAATCTGTAGGAATCATTTTTAAATCTAGTTTTTACCTTTCCAAAACGTCTTTACGAACACTGTATTATGCAATGATTTATCCTTACCTTCAATATTGTAATTTAGTCTGGGCTTCTACTTACCCATCCAATCTTCGTCGTATAGTACTACTTCAAAAACGTGTCATTAGAATCCTAATGAAGACTAAATTTGATGCTCACACTGATCCTATTTTCAAAGAACAAAACATAATTAAATTCCATGACATTCTTTTGTTACAGATAGGTTAATTTTAGCCTGAATTTCAGCCGTCTCCTCTGGTTCGTTCCTCCCGAGAGAGACGTCTGAATCCAATAGCCGCTAATGCCGTCCAGTGACGTCACTACCAGAAAACCTGGTAGTGATTTTTTATTGGTTCATATTCTATAATTTCGCATAATTATCATAATTATCAGCCGAGAAGACGGCAAGATTCACTTTGGACTCGCGATTGTTGATCGTTGAGTTTCAGTGGAGTGATTGTCTTTGGCAAAGATCTTGAATTAGTAAGGAAAACATCTGGAAATGGATTGAAAGTGTCCTGCACAATAACCGGCCGACTAACTGTAAACATGTACATTTTATCGCGTCGCGTCTGCGGAGTTGTTGGCAATCGATTATTTGTTCACACTCGCAGTGGTAAAGAATGTCGCTACTCTATTCAAGCAACCGTTCTTTCCCGTAAACGAGTCTTCGTATTTCTTCGAAAATTCTCCATTATCCTTTCATGTTTTTCTACTTTTCTGTTGCATCATTAACATCTCGTAGCTGTGTCGATTCGAACGGCAGATCGCGAGACATGTACAAAGATCAACGGAAAGACAAAGATCAACTGTACTTTGCCTCCAAATATAATATAACGATTTGTTGCTTCGGAAAGGCTTTCACAACATAAGAGGTACTTGAGAAGCAAATGGATGGAGATATATAATATAGGTAAGACTTATTTTGGTCGGCATAATCTCAAATAAATATTTCTCACGAACTCTTACTACCGCCGTGACAGTTTTATTTGCATAAGTTAAATTGTTAATCCGCCTTGACGGCATTAGCGGCTATTGGATTCAGACGTCTCTCTTGGGAGGAACGAACCAGAGGAGACGGCTGAAATTCAGGCTAGGTTAATTTATGTACTCCTACAAAAATGGTATTTTGCCAATTAAATTTAACAACATGTTTTTAACAAATGATCAAGTCCATAATTACAACACTAGAAATGCTCCAGCTTTTCGCACTCCCTTATGTAAAACCAACATAAGGCAGTTTTCTGTATACTTTCAAGGTCCAAAGTTATTTAATTCACTTGATACTGAACTTATTAACTCCGCCTCCCTTTCTCTTTTCAAAGTAAATTTTAAATCCTCTCTCTTTCGTAAATATTAATCATGATTAATTATTATTAAGAATACAGGTAACGCAAAAATAACAAGGAAAAAACGCCAGTTCGTCATAGTTACTCGTTATATCTATCCACTTGCTGTTGTTTTAAGAGGAAACCTAAATTCACATAAGCCCTTAATGGTTTCTTTTTAGGCTTCCTCGCCACTAACCATTATATATTTTACTTTGTATTATCTACTTTTTAATTCTATTAGTGGCGAATAAAATACAATACAATACAATCTGATCCGTATTACATTCAGTGACGTCATAAGCTTGGACTACGTAAATGTGAAAGGCGCTGAAACATTACAATGTCATTAAGACACGAACAACTTCTTCGGTTTCGTCTTCTTTTCTTGACACCAAGCAAACTATTTGTTTGCTTTTGGTTTTATTTTTTTTATTCAGTTTCATGTTGAACTATTTTTGGCAGGAAAAGCGACAAAAAGGTGTGGACTTTTTGATATCGAGTCTTTTAAACAGCAAAGGCCCAGTTTAAAAAAAATACGATTACACCAATCCAGGAACATTGTAACTTGTTGACTATTGATTTGGGGTTAAAAAACATTTTTTTTATGAGGAATTAGTACTGCATTTCTGATTGTAATCATAGATTGCAGAAAGACAACTTTTACCAAAAGAACCATAATCCTAATAAGGACAATCATAATACTTGAAGGAAATTAATCATTTGATATCTGGTCAACATATTCTTTACGTGACAAACAGGAGGAAGTAGACCTTTTAAAAGAAAGGGAAATAACAACAACAACTGATCAGACTTTTCTAACTTTGTTATTATTAGACGACGGAACTGCATCAAAGCTTCGCTATTCTGGTATAAATAAGAGAACACAATTTGATTCAGATCACACTACTCTTTGGCAGCCTAAGCTACTGAACTGAAGCGGTTTTTCATTGAACTCCATGATGGCTGAGGTAAGACCCAAAACACATGGAATGTTTGTCTAGTGCAGTGTAAGGGCGCTTTCCTTTTACGCGAACTGACTGGTCTGATCGGCCAGTTCTTAAATGGAACCGCATCAGTTCTGAGAACTGGTCCAACCAGTATCTAGAACTCACGCGTTCCATTTAAGAAATGGCCCATCCAACCTGTCAGTTCGCGTAAATGGAAAGTGCCCTAAGTTATTGCTCAAAGATCGCCAAAGTTTGCCAGTCGGCGTTGTTTGTTTAGCTGGCTAAACTGTGTGAGTAGAAACTAAGGCAGAAAAGCCTCATTTCAGGAATTTCTTTCAATGTTTTTTCTGCTCATGTTTATTCCATGATAACTCGGCTGACTCAAGAAAAAGTATAAAAGACAAGAAGCAATTTTGTTCTGCGTTGATACTCTTCAGCAAACTTATGATCTGAGTAGAACTCGCTGCCTCGATCTCTTGATCAACAGTCGTCTGTCCTATCCAATACACTATAAGCTAAATTGGTTAAGAGAAAAAACAATGATAAGCCCTATGAACGGGAATTTCATGCAACAATAAACCAGCCAAACAATGCTTCCTAATGATTTATGAAAAGATATATTGTTATTGCTTGCAACGAGAAAACATCGCCATTGTGAAAAATAAGTATTTTTATCGGGGTATTCTGGTGCCGCCCTCGAGCGCAACCCTCGGTGAATAAATCCTTAAAAAAAGTAGCCTGCGTTGCGGCTCTGGAGTATCGGAGCGCAGCGAGCGGAGATTAGGGAGATTGGGGCGAGAAAATAAAGAGAGGGGGGAGGGGGTGGGGAGGAGGAGAAGAGAGAGCCTGCCGGCAAGCCATGGTTATTTTGATAACTCTCGGCCTCAGAAGGCCGCGTATTGCTATTGGCTAAAATGCGTGATTGACAGAAATCATTAAATTTTATTTATGCATGGCATGCTATAAAAGCGAGAATTCCCTCAGCGATGAATTTAAAGAAAGAACAGGAGCAATGTTATTAGACTGATCTTTTGTCTGGAAGCCGGAGATGTTCTGGCTGTAATCCCAACTGGGTTTGGAAAAAGTAGGATGATGGCCGGCTTGTCGTTTTGAGTATTGCTCCTTTGGCTAGTATTGTGAAAGATCAATTGAACCAGTTAAGTTCCTGCTCCCGAACTTTCAGACCTAAAACCCGAGGAACTACAGAAGTGCAACTTCAAATTGCTGTTTAGTTCTGAAGAAGTAATGAGAGCGAATTTCGCGATCAGCTGAAGAACCCTGCACTCTACAAGCACCTTATAAATAAAGCTAAAACTCTAGAACCATATGGTATGAATATATACGTGATGAAACATAGTGCTTATCTCTTATACTATTTTTGCTACTTCAAGTTTTGGTCTACGTCACTTCCCGTTTCCGCAATTGCTATTGCAAAATTTACCACATTTATAGATCTTCTTACCTTAGAGCTCTTCACTTGTAATATCTAGTACCTGAAGAAGGCTGGTTTGGCCAGCCGAAATATTGTAATATTCAATATAAAATCCTACGTTGTGTCAGCTTTGCCGTAGTCCTTGCACTTCGTATTCATTTTCATTTTGGCTGATTAGATCTGACTTAGATCCAACGACTAGCAACCAGCAGGATTTTCGTCCACGGTTCTTTGCCGTTTCTGAAGTTTACTTGTATTGTCGTCGACGAATCGCACACGGTTGAAACATGGATCGGTGTGTTCGAGGAACAGGCTTGTGTTTCCGAAAATACGAGCTGCTTTGATGATTTCGTAACGCTGCGTGGATGGTTTTTAGCGCTTCTTTTGGCAGAACTTCGTTCCGGTGTTTTGTGGTTGGCAGTGTTTATATTCAGCGGCAACGAGTTCTCTTTATCTTAGTAATCTTTATCCTGCAAACTTTCTGGAACAAAGGTGTAGTTCTCTACTACATTTCGAATCTTCCTTCCACAGGAACGGCGACAGACTCGCTCTGATAGAGCAGCAGATTTCGGAATATGAAGAGCAATACTTTTGCAGGCACCAGCTAAAATTAAGCATCGGCTCTCTTTTCTTTCGGCTTGAACAGATTCTCGCCGTGGAAATATTTGAATTCCCAAACGCTACCTCAAAACATACATTACATATCCTGCAAATGTCAACGACATTTACAGGTTTGGGTTTAGGCCCTGTCTTGTCATTTGGAATAGTCTATCGAATGAACTCAAAACTAAGCCCTCAAGTCTTTTAAAGCTAACGCTTCTTTAAAGTAGTACCACTAAATCTGTTTTATTATATATTTACATACGTTTTTATCAATTGTAATTGAATTTAACTAGCAATTAAAATAATGTAGTTAGTACTAATTAGTGTCACTCACATTTGTAATTTATTATTTTAGCATGGATGTTTTAAATTTTTATTGTATAGATATTATAAATTGTATAGGTTTTATACACGGTTCTCTGGAAGAGCATTGATTGTAGATGATGGAATACCGTGTCTAAATAAAGCTGATGATGATGAGATAGGGCAAATCAAATTATTTGGGTCGACATGCATATTAGGCCTTCCGATAACTGGAGAAATAGTAATTCCAAAAACACGCTGACATGCACTGAGGAGAATGACATCGAGAAAAACGAGATGAAAGCATTAAGATTTGTACCTGTTACATTAGACTCGAAATATTAATAGAAAATGCAGGAAAAGGTTCAGAGGAAGAGGAATCGATAAACTCTGGGACTCGAACCCCAGCAATAATTTACCACGTAATTCCCAAATTTGTTAAACGGAGCACGTTTAAAGAGGCTGTGTCACGGTTAGAGATATTTATATTAGCCAGTTATTTGCAGCGATTTTCATATGAACTGACGAACCTCGCACACGTGGGATGGTACGTCAATGAAGTCAATGCCAATTCGCGAAATTGGCTAACAAACTGTGTACAGAGCTAATATTCAAGGAATATATTGCATATCATTTCAATTAAGCATTGAACGAGGGGGCCTCAGCCATCAATTGAACATTGACTCCACGCATGCGCAACACCATGACAGAGGGGTAGACCACCACAATACAAACCCTAACCCTAAAACAATGGGATTCTTTATCAGTGAAGTCCAATAGGATACGACCAAACGGAACAGTGAAGTCTAACCGCTACAGGAGGCTGGCGCGGAGGCGGACATCAAATCAGTGAAACGATTTGTTGTTGCTCTTGTGCTGTATCAAGAGAGGATAACTTATAATTGTCCTCTCTTGTGCTGTATCTATTGTGGCTCTGCTAATCAATTGATCATTGAATATTTTTTACTAGTCTAGGGAAAGAGATCAACTTTTATGCACTCGTTTGGGAAGCCACAACTTGTATTCTAGTAGCTAAAAGTGGTTAGCAATTCAATATGCGTACAATAAATTTGTCATTTTTCTAGCGCTGAAGGCAAATAAGATAAAAATATAGACTTCAAAATGTTATTTTATTTTGATGTACCAAGTTCCTAGCCCAAACTGAAATTACAAATGAAATCTCGGGCTTGCCTTTTCGCTTTCCTCCGAAAAAGTTCGAATAGCAAAAATAAAATGTTGATTGTTAGACATGTCAAGAAAAAGGTTGTCTGATCAGCAAGTAACATCTGGATCTTATGAATCTCGTTTTTCTTTTTTTTTGAGTACGTACTAACATTCCATTATCGCGCGTTGCCGAAAATATAAATATGTGCTCTTCACTGATCCCATGTAGTATCCATTGAGTCATTTGTCTAGCGCCTGAAGACCAACTGTAAGCTTCAAACTTTTTATTTTATTTCCCAAGTTCCTAGCCAAAATTGAAATTATAAGCGAAACCTCGAATTTTGTTGTAAAATTTTTGGAGAAAACAAAACAAAAATCGGAAATTGCTTTTTCTCTTCCCCATAAAAATACGAATAACAAAAATCTAAATGTGAATGTTGATTTTCGTATTATCGTACGATACGTTTATAAGGCTTTCTACATATTTAGTAAGAGAGGGATACATGCATCCATTATTTGTATCTGCCTAGGTATAAAGAGAAAAAATATATATATATCAATTAAAACAAGAAGAGTTATTTTGTTCTCAAAATTGTGAGCTTAATTGGCAGGGGGAGTAGGGATAAATCCTTTCAGTTCAGTTCAGTTCAGTTTTTTTCCCACCGATAATGTAGACAGAAACGTTCCACTGCTCTTGTTATTTGATTGGTTAATTTGTACTTCCGGAGTAATATCTTGATAATCATTCTCAAAGCCTTGAGTTAGGCAGGCGATGAAAGATACTTTTCCAGCCAGTAGTTGTGTTGACCATAACTATAGCAGATGCCAAATTGCTTTTCAAAGACTGCGTTTACACTAGTAGGGGGCTGGGAAAAGTCTCCGTATTCATATTGTTGTCTATTTCCAGGAGAACGTCAATTCATGATCAACGTGTCATGAGTAAGGTCTTTTCACTCTTTGTCATTCTATATTTGTTGTACTCATAGATGAGAGGTTATCCTAGATGCCAGAGGTTCTGCTACCCTCTCTTAGCCAAAGTTTAGGCGCGAAGGTTCCTCGCTAGCGGCGCTTTGGCTTTGAGAGGGCAGTAGAACCTCTGGCATCCAGGGTAGTGTGAGGTAAGAACAAGCACCGCTAATTAGAGCGAATTTCACATGAGTGTCAAAAAACCAAACGCAAATTACCCACAGCAAGCCAATCATAGGATAGCCTGCGCTGCATCCAAACGTAACCCTGGTTAAGTCCTAATCATAAGAGCGACCAATCACAAGTAACTCATAAATGGCTTCCCTGTGAACCAATGACAAACCAAAGCAAAACCAAAACCAATTTGCGCTTGGTTTGACTTTGGAATCTGATTTGTTGGTTTATTTTCTCAGCCAATAGGTGAGCTTAGTAAACGCAAAACCAAACCACTTCCGACAGTCATGTGAAAACTGCTCTATCAATGCATTACTGCGTCTGCATATGTTGCTTGTGCTTATGTTTATGTCGCTAGTGAAACCAGACCTCATGGCACAAGCGCTTCCTCTTTTAGCTGGTTAAGGTTATTTATTCAACTCAGTATTAAATCAGCTTCACCCGTATAAACTATGGTAAGAACAGAGAGGTTTCGGACAGCTGGCTTTGCCCAAATTCGCCCAAAACAGCAGCTTTGCAGCAGTAGGTACATAAATCACGAGTCACTACATCTGTGAAGTGGGTTTCTTTCTTGTTCTATAGTATTTATGCTGGTGTTTAACTGATCAACAGAACAGTAAAGCAGCTCCATGCGTTCGTATTGGTAAGGACAGAGAGTTTACAGATGGCACCTACCAAATAGTGCCCGAAAACCAGCAACATAAAACACATCCAGGGTATTACGTGGCGGTGGAACATAACAGGATCACTGCTACGGGCCTAAAACATGAAGAGAAAAGTAAGTTTGTTTTTTCGGTGCAGCCACCTCGGTAGGCAACTGTACTCTTCACTCTACTGTCCAGGATTGGGTTACCTGTGGTGAGGAGACACAGGAAACCCAGACTCCGGACACACCGCGGCAAAACGTTTTGCTCCGCTGGCCGAAAGAACGAAGGCTCTGGAGTTCAAATACAAGTTATAACTTAGTAAACTCACAGTGAATTTCAAATTAAACAAACTTCAACCTGTTGAAGTGTTTAATAGACTTAGCTTTTAAGTAGTTTTCTTGTTTTTCGCGAAACATTTCACGAAAATACGCGTTCAGAATCTGAATGGGAAATGAAAATGTATAAGGATGGCTGCAGGCCCTCCTTCTTCTCTCTCGTGCCAGTCTCCTTTTCCATTTTCACGCGGCCAAATCATTTTATCACTTCCTTTGCGTTGAAATAACACTGAGTGCCTGCTTCGCAGGCTACTCCTGTGATTGTTTAGGTAGAGGTGAACTAAAAAATGACATTGTGTATTAAGCATGCTCGTTTAATAATATTTGCACTTGTTTCGCCTGTATTTGCCCTGGAAAACACCAATTGCCCTATATCATTATGACGTCAAATCAAAACAATCTATTGTTTAAACGCTAAGGATCACGGTCGTGGGAGGGGGATAAAACAGCAACAACACAAAGGAAATCGCTATCAAATGCATTTTGTAGAACGTAGAATAGCGGTAACAGCCACCAAATACGGTAAATATTGTGGGATAAACATTGATACAGCTGATATCTGGAAACCAGACAATTCTAAGTTAAATTTTCCTCAGCAGAGCAGATTTAGTTCAAAATTCTATTGTTCATGTCGATTATGTCGCTCTCGATCGTAAACAAGCCGTGACGTCATAATGATATAGGGCAATTAAGTAATGGTCCAGATAAGAACTGTAGTGTCTACGGCAAGGAATGTTAAAAGGTGTTAATTTTCTATTATTCTTTCTCGTAATTTCATTGGTTGATACTTATAAATTCAATAGAAACCCATCGAAATAATACATTTTCATTCGATATGTTTTGTGGTTTGAATTTATGTTTGATCAAACTAACTATCGTTTAATTTCGAAGAATATCGTGTGTGGGGAAAGTTCTCAAATTTGCGATTGAAAAATCCTTTGTTTTCTCTATATCCGATTGGCTGGATGGTGGCTTCTCTGCGTTTTCACAGAAAAAAAGAACCAATGGCATAAAAATACTTTATTTTCGAGATTAAGTTTGGACTATAGATACCTCCTAAAGCACTTAAGGCATATTCAAGCAAAATCGTATGTGAGGGAGGCTCATTGCCGCAGAACAATAGATTCTACTACAGTTCTTATCTGGACCATTACTTAAAAGAGTCCTTTATGTAGCGTTTGATATCCAAAAACACTTCTTATATTAGAATTCGCGTGTGCTGAAAACAATGAGGTGTGCTAAAAATTAAAGTATTTGCGCTCGTTTTCGCCGGTATTTGCCCTGGAAAACACCAAGTCGTGTACAATCAGTATTTTCTTATTTCCCCTCGATTTCTAAAACGAAACATATAACAGTTTCATTAACCTGTATTTTACTCCATAGCCAAACTCAAAATACACGTTCACTACCAGGAAGAAACACTTACCACTTTTGCCATACTCGAGAGTGCTTTACACTCGGGTATGGTCGTGTACACTGACCGGGTCACTCAAGATATCGCAGTGAAGGTAAGTAAGCACAGTGCAAAGTGATCGTAAACTTACACCAAGTCAAGCAAAGGGCATAAATGGCCAATATATATTTTTTGATGTAAGGAGTGGACCATACCAGGAGCCCATTACTTGGCAAGGGAATAAAATGGCCAATAGCTTTTTTAAGATGTAAGGGGTGACTATTTGATATACCTGCTTGCAGGTTCTGGTTGATTGGGTTCCTGTGGTGGGAGAGAGGAGGGGGAAGGGGGAGAAAAAGACAGGCAAGACCCTGTGTTTTTTAAATTCCCGTTCGTCCACGAATGGGAATACTTCTCCAATCTGATTGGTTCACTAGCCGTCAATCATAAAGACAGAAATTCTTGATGATGTAAGTAACACTGCCATAACATCCTCATACTGGATTAACCTCTTCAGGGCAGTGACCTGTTCGTCTTTCGGAGTTCTAGAAAACCTCGAACTGAAAGAGGGTCGAGAAACTCTCGAAGAGCGCTTTCAAACCAAACCTAGGAAGCCGTTATTGTCATTTAAGTTTCTGCTCGTGCACGCAAGAATTTCTGTCTTTATGATTGACGGCTAGTGAACCAATCAGATTGGAGAACTATTGGCCGTTCATAGTGGACGAACGGGAATTTCAAAAACACAGGGTCTTGTCGCAGGCTTTGCTTTCTCTTTCTCCCTCTTCCCCCTCCTCAGGAACCCCAATCAACCAGAGCCTGCAAGCAGGCTACATTTACCCTGCGAGCAGAGGTTTCTCATCTCTCTGCCTTTCCTGTCGCCGAAAGAAACCTCTGCCACGAAACGATTGCTTTTCACGTTAAGCATGCGCCACGGCATCTGGATTACCATTGGCCGAAAAAAAACGAGACAGTAAAGAAGGTCTGAATGGGGGGGGGGGGGGGGGGGTCTGCATGTCAGTTGTCAGTTAACATTTTGCCCATTTGTCAGTTGTCAGTTAGCCCTAGTTAATCATTACTAGAGAAAAGTTACAATGTTTGACCCACAAAAAACAAATTTGTCAGTTGTCAGTTATTTTTCGGTTGTCAGTTGTCGGTACAAAAATCGTCATTTGTCAGTTGTCAGTTATTTTTAAGGCCGTTTGTTAGTAATCAGTTAACCCCATTCAGACCCTCAGTAAACATTGTAGATTCATTGTAGATTTCAGATTGTCCATTTCGTATTGTTATAAACGGCAGTGGAGGAAATAAAATTAATGTACTTCTTTGAAGGTATAAATCAAAGCTTTCTTTAGGATAAATTACGGTAGATTTATTGAACGGTAATTTCAAGGTCTTCTGTGCAGTTCAGCAAAATAAGAAAAGGCAAAGCCGGAGTTTGAAGCCCGTTCGTATGGGGCGCCGTTGTGGACAAAATACCCATGTTTATATATTCATGCCATTTGCAAATATATACGTTGATGTCAACTTTCGAACTAAATACGTTCTAATTTGATCGGTTAATTCTAATTTTAGCGAAATATGTCCTAATTAGCAACTTTTATTTGTGCTTATTCGATCTGAATATATTTGGGATTTTTCACCTTTTCGTGCCGATTCGATCCAAGTATTCATTACTTATTAACTTCAACTTATGATGATCCCATCTAAATCTCTTCTAATTGCGACTTCGTTCGTTCTATGTTGAAACAAATATACGTGCTATTTGTCGTTCCAAATATATGGTATGATGCATTGCGCACCGGGTGCTACTCCGGATAAAGTCCGCGAAAACATCACATAATAACGCTATAACTCTACGAAGAAACAAGTCGAGATCATTTTGCCGTGGAGGCATGTCGACAATCTCATACTAGTAATATAAAACGGGTACAACTGAAAGCTCGTTGTAAGAATAAAATGGAGGATTGTATCGTATCCCTCGGTCCCAGATCCCTACTCGTTTTAGCACCCGGCGCGCAATGCATCATACAATACATTTGGAACGAGAAATAGCACGTATATTTGTTTCAACATAGAAGGAACGAAGTCGTAATTAGAAGAGATTTAGATGTAATCATTATAAGTCGAAGTTGATAAGTAACGAATACTTGGATCGAATCGGCACGAAAAGGTGAAAAATCCCAACATATTCAGATCGAATAACTGCACAAATAAGAGTTGCTAATTAGGACATATTTCGCTAAAATTAGAATAAAGAATGCCAATCAGGATTAATGCTTTGCGAGCCCGTGTTTAGATTTGAACAATACGAAAATGGCGATTGTAACGGTTTTCTATTGTTCAAGCTCGCAAAGCATTAATCCTGATTGACATTCTTTAACCGACCCAATTAGAACGTATTTAGTTCGAAACAGCATGTCATAGTTGACATCAACATATATATTTGCAAATGCCATGAATAATAAAAACATGGGGATTTTTGTTCGTATCAATCGTCGGCAAACAACAAACGCGTGACGACATAAATAACGGCTGCGAAGGATACTGTGGGCTCTTGCAAAACCAGCGAAGATCGCCAATAAGTCATGCCCGAGTGATATCAAACAGGTAAAACCGGTTTGGTAACTGGTTTATCACGTGGTGTACCTCCTAGATTTTGAAGGTTGCAAGTGCGCATGTTCAACGCGAAAAGCAATCGTTTCGTGGCGACAGGAAAGACAGAGAGATGTGAAACCTCTGCTCGCAGGGTAGGCTACATTTCACGCAGATTACACTATCTTTGCCTTGGTTTTCCGTGTTTCCACAGGCTCATGCAAACCTCGGTAAGTTTGGGAGAATTCTCGAGCAGGTACAAACACTCGACCTGCGGTCTCGTGTTTGCTCTGCTCTCGAATTCTCCCAAACTTACCTAGCTCGGTTTTGCATGAGCCTGTGCAAACACGGAAGATCTGTTTCATTTCTTAAATGGTTTCACATTTCCAATTGTGTTGTGCCTACCTGCAGAACCTTTTCTTTAAAAACATGTTCTCTTTGCTCATTTTAATCCCCTATGTGTACGTAACCCATTATTTTTTTGACTCAGCAATTAGATATGAAGAAGAACTACCCTAAAGGCTTCGATACACTGGGGGAAGTAAAGAAAACGAACCCGGAGATCTTCTTCAAGAAGATACCGCTCAGCGCCGGTTCACGGTTGAACAAGTTCGAGTCCTCTCAACACCCTGGTGTTTTTCTTGCCTTTGATCAGCACGGTGATTTGATGCAGGCAACATCGGGTGATGCAATCCTATTTACACTTTATGAAATATAATAATATAATTCAATAGCAAGCAACAGATTCGTAGTGATTTGAGGCTGACAAGAGGGAATAAATCATGAGATCCCTTACCTTATGAGGGCCGTAGCTAGAAATTTCTTTTTTGGGGGGAGGGGGGCACGATTTTGAGCGGCGAAGGCGCGTTCCTTTAGGGGGTGTTTTTGAGGTTTTGAGGCTCTGAAATGCTATTTCTAGCAGGGTGGTTACATACTTTAAAAAATCAATATTAATCAACTGTAAATTGTCATGCTATTTGTATTTAAACACGAGTTCTTACCTAACCCTAATGGGGCGTGAGTTTCCGTCAGTTTCGCGATGCTTTGTTACGATAAATAATCTCTGGTTCTGGAAAATACTTTGAACTCACAATGACATGAGCAGCATCCCTAGGCTACTTAGTCGTTCGTCTGTTATTGTTGAACGGGTCCACAATTTAAGACGCCGAAGAGCCGAGAAAGAATGTTCACAAGATACCCTTCCCATGGGCATGATCAGAAAAATCGTAATGATCTTGTGAATGGCTGGAAAAAAACTGAGTGTTACAGGCAGACAAAGCTGAGTGAATCTTTCTTCAAATGACATGTTTCCATAGTACTTTTCCCACCTTGCCATCTCTACAGAGAAATTACTTTCTTCTTCAACTCTAGCATGAATGCATTTTCTGTTGCACTGCTGAGCCGATTTCCACACAGAAACGAACCTAGGAAGTTCATGGTTATGATTCGTTGTGTGCGAGTCAAGCCGGCCGTTTAATAGCACTAATGACCATTCAGGAAAATGTGACTATCTATCTAAAACTGACTCCCTAATGGTTAAGTAAGAGTATTGTTTTAAGTTAGTTTCTATTACTCATTACTGGTTTTTCTTTTTTTTGGAGGTGCATGGGGGGGGGGGGGGGGGGGGGGGGCAACTGCCCCCCTTGCTCCTATGCTAGCTACGGCCCTGCTTAGCAAATTTGAGATCCAGTCTATTACGAAGTCTCTTCATCGATAAATTAAAAAAGATGCTCTTCCATTGAGCCATCTACTAAATTACAATTCATACTAACTGAACAATGAACTGAAAATGAAGAATTTCACAATACGGTAAGATGTATAAAACAGTAGTAGTAGAGGAAATCATATTGTTTCCAGTGCAATTCGGGATAAATTCGAACGAGTGAGTTTTCAAAGAGTATCAAAATTGCCCGAGCCCGCAGGGGCGAGTGCAATTCACTTGAGCTCTTTGAAAATTTGCCCAGAATTGCACGACAAAACCGTATGATTTATTGTTACTCAAATACTCAACAAATGTACTTGAATCTTCGAACAATCTTCGGAAATATCGGAAAAATTGAAGCACCGTTCAAATAAGCAATGCTACAGCATCTGCAATGTTAATGTTTAGTACTCTAAAATGAATTTACAGGGTTAGACGTGTTTGTGCTGTAACCACAGCGCAGCATAGTCAGTTTTAACCATTCGGTAATTTTCGGAAACACTTCGCAATGTTTCGGAAAATCTTCGGAAAAAATTCCTCAACCAAAACATGAATGTGAACAATTTTATGTACTTCGATTTCAATCTGGAGTTTTTGTTTCTGCGATGTATAGATGATCAACTTCCTGATTTTGAGTGCAATTACAACCAAACCTCTTAGCCAATCATAATCGAGAAATTTTGTTGAGTATATGATTAATAATGATATAAATATAAGCTAAGTATATAAGGTAAGTCAACCTATTATCGGACAGTTTACCTTGATCCTTTTCAGTCGTACAACAAGGAGGACTATTGCAGGAACTGCGGAGCGAAAATTCAAGTGGGGGAGCTAAAAATGGTCATTGAGCCGGTATGACCATACTATCGTCGGCTTAAACTGACTGAGAAGTAACTAGGCAAAATACAGCCCCCCCCCCCCTCCCCCCCAGGCTGCGCCGTCCCTGTATTGCCAATATTTTTCTTCCTTCGTGATTTTTCGTAGTTGTGACTTAGGCCTACGGCAAACGTCGAACTAGCCATGAACTTAATTCAGTCGAACCTATTATTTTTGAAATAGGCTCATGGATAGTACGACGTTTGCCGCAATTGAGATCAACCTATTCAATAGGTACGAGTCCGGCATGAGGTTCGAGTAGCCAAGTCGGGAATTACGACTCTGGTGCGACTTTACGGCAAACGTCGTTCTTAACACGCGCCGAACTAAATTCATAAATTATGTAAAATAATAAATAAATCATGCAAATCGTACGGATTGTACCAAAACCGTAAAAACAACGTCTCCTCCAACTCCCAAACACTGATCCCCCCCCCTGGGAAGCATGCGCTGTACAAAGGCGATTTCGAAGGCGAAATGGCGGCCTATCGGAAGTCATTGCCGCATGACGCTCAGCCGGAAATGTGTAGTTCGTGCTTTAACGTCACAAAAACATTTGCCTTAAATGCGAAATGCCCTTTTGCAATAAACGCTCAGTATTCGATCGAAAGTAATGAAGATGCGCCTGGCTGGCCGGAATACCGGCAGAAGCATTGGCTATTGCGAATGTTGCGATATAGCTCGCTTTGAAACGCTTCTACCATATGAAGTCAAACCATCCAGAATGTCGTTGAAAACTGCAGCATGAGATTTCAATGGGTGAATCGCAAACGCTAGAAACACGGCCAATAACGCCACTTGCAGTAACAACCATCGTCTCCTATACACAGCACCGAGTGCTGTGTAGAACGCCATTCTTCTGTTTCTGTTTTGGACAATCGTTTTCCACAGAAAGGCCTTTCTTAGATTCGTCCGAGCGCTGTATTTCGCCATATCATTAGCCGCGGGCGAAAAGTGAAATGCGCCAGGACACGTCAGTGTTAGTTCCCGTCAGTGTTAGTTCCCGTGATTTAATTAGGCGCAAGTGAATTAAGATCGACATATGTTCGACGTTTGCTGCCACGTCGGCCCTAAGTCGATCTTCTACCGAACCTATTTTTTAATAGGATCGGCGCGACTTAAGTTCGACGTTTGCCGTAGGCCTAAGTTTGCATAATCTGATTCCTTTCGAATTTCACTATTCTCTAGATTCTCCCTGAAAATCGACTGAAGATATCAGCTGTTGACAAACCTATTATTAGACAGCTTTACCTATTATCGGGCAAGCAATACCTATTTAAAAATATTTGGATTGAGGCTAGAGTAATTCAGCCTGTAAAACATACTTCATTTCGAGCAAGTGTGGCGGGAATAAGCGTTGTTGTTGCCTTGTTGGATTCAGTTACTTTATTGCTTCTACACGTACTATGAATTGTGCCCCGAGTTTTCATATTCTTATAATAAACCGTTTCTTTGCGATAACTTGACTTTTGACCCGGTCAAACCGTTTCAACATCGGGTTTCAACAAATGTTGTATACCGATGTTGTACCATGTTGAACCGATGCTGTACCAATGTTGTACCAATGTTGTACCGATGTTGTACCGATGTGGTACTAATGTTGTACCGATGTGGTACCAATGTTGTACCGATGTGGTACCAATGTTGTACCAATGTTATACCGATGTTGAAACTATTTGACCAGGGCTTAAGAATTAACTACCATTTGTACTCACGTTTGGCTTGTCCGGAATCAAGGCAAGTTTTAAGTATGTTCCAAGAAACATATTTTGTTTTGGTAATATTCAGACTTAGTAGCTTATTGGCATGCATTTAGCCATTCACTAAGTGTACGTTTGAGAAACTCGTCCTGATTACTGGAAGCAAAGGTGAGATTGGTCTCATCTGCGTACATATGCACATTAGACATTAAATTACAGTAGGTCGTTAATATAATATAATAGAAAGAGTAATGGACCTAAGATAGCCCTTCAGGAATTCCACACCTAACTGTAATAGGCTCAATAATTTGGAAATAAAAGTTTTACCTTTAATTTGAGCAATGTCAAGCTTATTGTATTTCTTAGCAATCTTTGAAGGGTGGTTTTTACTTACAGCGGATCATGATAAGTCGTACGTACGTGGAAACGGGTGCGGGCCGTATATAATAAACTGATTCCGCCATTCAAATGGTCTCCATTGTCAGTTCCCCAATTTCTGATCCAATCAAATTCACGATTCAACAAATTATGACCGATCGTTGTTTATGACCAGCGTGAAAAATTATCAAAATAAGACTAACATGTTTCTAAGGTTAATTTAAACAATGAGAAAGCAAAAGGAATACAGAAGGAGGCGCTGTGGTGCTAGGCAGGACGGCGACGGCAGTGACGACGGGACGTAGAAAAGTGTTTTCTGCGGAAATTTGGTGTTTGCTCTTTCCTTTGTTCGACTTTAATTGTTTCTCACAATCAGATGTTCGAAAAATACGACGAGTGAAGAGTTCCGTTTAAGCCAAACGAAAAACAGATTGTTAACTTTCTTACGTTCGCGTTCTCTTTTAGACGTACAATTTGGGGGTTTCACGTTGTGTTTTTGCAGACGACGGTTGAAATGTAGGCTACTGCATTTTCACGTGCAGTTATTGTATTTTGTAATTCAGGCTATTGTCTTATGCCGTCGTCCTAGACGTTGCCGTCGTGGTTGCTTAAGTTCCCTTATTGGTAGGACAGAGAACTTGACGCCCGCAAGGGCGTGAACAACAACAACAGCAACAATGGCTTTTATCATGCGGTGCCATGTTGAGTCCCAGGAGAATAAAAAACTTTGTTTTCGTCCGGTAAGCTCGTTCTGAAACCCACCAGTGCGAGGCTACCGGGGCCAAAGCCATTGTGTTATCCAAGATGGTCGAACTGTGATAATAGCCCATACGGCTTTTTTTGTACCACTGCCACGTCATCCATTGTCATTAATGTGCCAACCAGAGATCCATTGGTTCCTGACACAAATCGGCCTTTGGAAATCATGGTTGGACATTCGGCATAACAAACGTAATGTTTATAAACATGAAACATCGCTAATGTGTTACAATATATATATTAAATATAGATAAATTATATAAATTATATAACAACGCTATTTCTGGTATTTTGAGAGAACATTATTTGATTTTCCTCAAAAGTAACGCTAGCGCCGCCCTTTGCCATCCCTACTTTTTTTGCCATTTCTCATCGGTGGGGTTTTCAAATTTTGGGTCGGTCGATCGGTCGGACGAAAAAAAAGAAGGAAAAATAACGAGTCCTGAATTAGCCTCTGACCTAGGCCTTAACATGCGTGAGAGTACAGCACCACATGTTTCAGTATACAATGGTTTTTACCAGTAATTTCCCGAAGTGGAGGATATTTACCGAGCGAAGTGGCAAGATAAATATCCACCGCTAAGCCAGCCTCAAATTAGTTGGGGAAAAAATCAAAACGCCATTAACAAGTGAATTCTTCGCGCACGAGACCGAACATAATGAATATCTGAATAGTTAACAATTATTTCCCAAAGTGAATGTGGTGGATATTTACCGCGAGCGGCGACGCGAAGTTACAATAAAAACAAAGGTAAAAATAAAACTCCCATATAACCAGCAGTAAAATCAACAAAAACAGCTTTAAACTTCATTCTTAAATAGCGCAAAGAAGTCGAATTAAATTCTTCACGTAACTCACAGTAGAAAAGACTGTTTGGCTTTATATATGTCCGTTGTTTATTTCATTTCTGCTTGTATGTTAGGTGATTACGAAACCGTAAAATACCGGGGAAACCCCTCAAGGCACTTCCACGGCCTAATTGAAACGGAGAGAACTAACGAAACTGGAATCACCACTTCTCTTTAAGAGCTGTTATCAACAACTGTCAGCAATGGCGCTGAGGAGGATTGGGGGGGGGGGGGGGGGGGGGGTAGCGGCTACATTTTTCCTGTAAACTCTATACCATCTGGTACATGTAAGTCCGTCCATTAACAATCAATAAATAGTCGGAACCAGTTGAAGCTAACAAAATAATTCATTCATCTCCAAGTTCATAGGCAAAGGTTCTAACCAACGAGATTCTAACCAATCAGTGACAAGCGATTATGACGTAAAGTCTGGCGACGGGTCGATCTTATCTCAACATGTCTCGCATGTGACTGATGAATAGACCAATAGACGCTAGCTCCAAGGGGCACGCTGGGTAATCAGGACAGACATGGCGGGAATACAGTCTGGGAGGGGGGGAGGGGGGTTAGTTATATGCGGCCATATTTACAGCGATTCTCTGCCTGTACGTACACCACAGGCAGCCCAGGATCACTGATAGTAACAGTGTATGGAAATTAACAGTGTTTGTATGGAAAATTTCCGTTCTCAATTTTCGACATAAATATTTAATAAAAATCGAGTAACCTTACCGTGTGTCTTCATGTGGTTGTCCTTTATCTCTGGACCGAGTTTCAGGGAATTCGGTCAAATTTTCCTCCCCCTTAAAAAATAACGGCATTGTTTCACTGAACATTCGTTCAGTGCATTTCACACATCTCCCTAGGCGCTTCAATTTAAACATTCCAGAAGACCTACCAGCCTCGTTGACATGCAAGTCACCAGGACTTATGCAAAGGGTCTATACCCCTTAGAGAAGCAAGTCTCGGGCTCAGATTTTGAAACAAGGGTCTCGGCGCCTCGGCGAGTCTCGGATTTGACCATTCTATACCCCTTACAAACAAGGCAAAAAAATTTTGTCCGGTTAATATATGAACACTTTTATCACGGTTGGACGGGTTGACCAATAAGACGAAAGTGAAATTTATGATTGACGTCCACTAAAACTCGACTTCTTTGTCGAGACAAAATTCTGAAAGGGCGCGTGTGACTGAGAATCGCTGTATTGTTTAGCCTGAAATACAGTCACCTCCTCAGCTTGTCCCAGGGTCCACTCCCCGTATTTCAGGCTATGTAATTTTATGCAGTTTATCAAATGAACGCTGCCAGGAGATATGATAAAGGCTCCTGATATTGCAAATGGCTTGGTACAGTCTTCGTTAGCATTCGATCAATGAAAGATAAGGGACCAGGCCTGATAAAGCAGCTCAGCTAATCCCTAAACGGCACTTCTAGCCTTTCCTCCATAGACTGCTAGCACGTCCCTTCTATTCCGCTATTCCATGGTTCCAGATGGCTAACGATGGCTACCCATGACTATACATGCCGGGACATGGCACTCATGGTTCAACATTGCTGGGTTTAGAGCTATAGTTCGCGGCATGTCTAATTAACAACAAGAGCCCATCTGGGCTTTCACTCGGGCCACATGAGATTGAAGATGAAATACACTTTCATTTGAAATCCTCTTAGTAATAACCAAAGGGAAGAATTATTAGCAGTCTTTAGGAGTGGCCGGTAGCGCGGTGACTTTCATTCTCTGCTCCCCTAGTATATATATACATGTATGTAATTTAATATTTTTGTTTTCTCGTATGTAAATTAAAGTAGTTGATCTTTTATTGAAAACACTACTTATTCATGTGTGTATGTATGTTCAGACTACTATCGTGCAGCTAGCTAGAGTCTTGAGATATCTGTCAGCAACTCGCAGCTAGTTAATAAATTAGTACTGTTCAGACCTAGTAACTTAGTAGGTTTTACTTTTTGTTTTTCCCTCTTCTGGTTTGTTTCTATCTCTAAAGACCTCTAAAAGATAGAAATATAACTGCCCTTGGCGCAAGTGTTTCGTAATCGCAAATAATTGATCGCCAAAGTGCTCAATTGAAATTTCAACCAAAATATTAAAACTGTGCGAAAAACTGCTACTGACTGGTGTTTGGCGATCCTCGTTATCCATGATGGCTCAATTGACGTACAATACACCCGGTAGTTGTCGTGGTAAGAGAAATTACCTTGGAGCGAGTAGTGAACGTGGTCGTAGCGAGAGCTAGAAGTCGGCTAGATCGGATGATAACACTGACTTGACATTTGTGTACATTTCAAAACCTTAAAATAACTAAAATCTGTCATCGATGGGCTTTTAGCGCGCTAGATTCTATTCAAGCTACCTCGCTTGGTAGCTTGGAACTTCAAAGTATTCCACCGACCACTAGCTAGCTAATCACCAGAGCAGAAAAACTGTTCAGACTAAAGAAGCTCGCTACCTCCTGTGGTTAGCTAGCTAGATTTACTAGCCTGAACACGGCCACACGTTTACAATTTAGTCTGCAGGTCCGATAAAACTGCAGGTTCCAGTCGTAAACAGTCCGAGTTTGACCAAAGTGAAACGATCGAGCTGCTCGCGTCCGCGTCCGTAGATATATATTTCTTCGTTTGCACTTTTGACATGATATAATTCTTCAAATGGCACCATTGTTTTATTTCTTGTGTTTAATAATACAGTTCTCAGCTGTAAAAAAAATAGAACATTCTATGGAAGATTTCTTGAGTTTTCGTACAGTATTTCAAGCTATGCTGTAGTGCGAGTTCAGTTACGCCACAAATGTCGGTGAAACTAATACCGTGTTCATTATTATCGGTTTTCTCTATGGGTTCTCATGTATTCAATAATTACTTCTGGAGCTTCATATTTATGTCGATTGGTCACAATGATTTCCTCTTTCAGTTTTTCCCTTTAGTTTGGACATTAGGGATATATCCTTGGAGATTTCGTACAGTTTAGCGACCGTTGTGTCGAAAGTAGAAACGTTCGTTTGTCATGAAAGTGCGTAAACAAACTGTCACAAGCGGTTTCATAGCAGCTCGATGTTTGACTCCCATATAGTCGATGATAACTTATATAGCTTCATATGTACGTCGATTTCTCACAAGGATTTCCTCTTTCAGTTTTTCCCGTTAGTTTGGACATTAGGGATTTATTCTTGGAGATTTCGTACAGTTTAGCGACTGTGTGTTGAAAGTAGAAAAGAGCCCATCTGGCCTTTCACTCGGGCCACATGAGATAATTTGAAGATGAAATTAATTTAACGTCTCCGATCAATTCCTCTCTCTTTGCTGGCAGTTCATGCTTCTTGTTCGTGTAGTTTCCCCACTGAGCCGTAACCACAAAACGAGCACAGCATTTCAGTTGGCATACACTGCGTACATCTGCTTAACTAATTAGATTTGTAAAAATCTTAGCGGATCATGTAAATATTCCGCTTGGCTCAAATATGAGGGTTTCTGCCGTCAAAGTTCATTTTTTGTTTCAGTTTTCCCCATATTAGCAGACTTGTATAATGTCTCGAGCTCTCCGAATCCAGTAGAAAGACTCTGGTTATTCTGTCGTAAAACATGGACCTGACCCAAATTTAGGTTGTATTGCATAATTGCCCACCGACGATGGAATAGATTTCTGACAATGACTATTTGCAATTGATATCTCCTTGTCTCGCCTCGTCTGAGAGCTTTGAGCTTTCTTATCTGAGCGCGCCTGAGGAAATCTAACCTTTGTTTGCGTGACCAGCACAGTGCAATCTGATTGGTTGGAATTTGACCTTTAACGCATGCGCAGAAGCCGTCTGACATGAAATAAAAAAATAAAAAAATAACCGCTTGCATTTTAAGACTCGGCGCTGCCACAGGCAGCCCGAGTAATTAGACCCGCAGCCCGAATGGGCTACGAGTCAATAGCCCACGAGGCGCAGCCGAATGGGCTATTTAACTCGTAGCCCATGAGGGCGAGAGGTCTAATTGTTTTAGTATAAACTAACTAGTCGGACAGTAGAAATAATAGAAAGAAACAAATTGAAGTTGAAAAAATGTTATTATGTCGTGAAAATGCGTAGACCTATAGTAGCGTAGCCAATCAGAATGCAGGATTTGTAATAGTCCACTAGTTGGTTTATACTAACCATCGTTAGTCATCTTGAACCATGTTCAGCCATTCCAAAAAAATTGCGGTATAGAAGGGACTTGCTAGCAGTCTATTTCTTCCAAAAAGTAAGAATTGCCGAAAGCGGTGGATGGAGGATGGCAAAGATTCGAGTGGATAAAAAATACTGCTCTGTAGGCCCGAGGATTGTCTTGGGTTCAAAGCACTCTCACACCCTCAGTTGTCACTCAGCCTTTGTCAAGTGAACATCTCTATTCAAAGCTCTGTATACAACATGTGATTTTCCGCTTGAGTGATCTCTGACTTTTGTTATCGCGCGAAATTAAAATCAAACATTAAAGAGTTTGTGAATAGTTCTAAAACACTATTGACAAGCATAAATGACTAGTTCCTGCTGTTTACTTTTTTTTTTAGCTTATTTTAATTTTAGCGTTAACAATTTAGTATTCTGACAGGAGAGGACTGATAACTTGCTTACTTGCTTCACTGTTCTGAATTTTAATTTCAAATTTCAAATCCCTAAGGGCGAGAAAAGGGGAGGAGCAATGTTTTTTTATAATGCGAGTCCTTGTTTAATGTCTCCATTCTCGGCATTTTAAATAATTGTCTTATTTCACGCGATTGGCAAGATTTCTCACCAAAGCTATTCCTATGACAAAGCAATTCTTTGACCTTTAGAAAAAAATAAACAATGCCCTTGGCATACAGGTTTGCAAATTAAACAAAGCACTGAATCATACAATGCATTCGTTTAGATAAAAGATTGTGTAACTCTCTTGAGACATGATAATGAACCATTCAAACATTTTTGTTTCGTAACGCACTAATATACATTTGCATGATGACGTCACAACTACAACTACCAGAATTCCTTGCGCGGATCTTTTTGTTCCTCTAATTTGGACCATTGTCTTGGAATTCTCAAAGGAGTTGAGAAATTTGAATGAGAAAAGGATTTGAAAAGGTTCTGGTCGTTGTAGTAAAATGGCGCCATAATGAAAATCGGTCCTATTCATGAAAAGAATGTTCTAGAATTTTGGTGAGAAGCATAGAATAGTTGTTTCGACGCTAAAGTTACGTCACTAATATGCGCAGTTGGAATATGGTAAAAAAATATCACGTCCCATAATGATGAGACGATCCGCGTTCTTAAAGAAAGAGTGAGTGAAAGCGTCAGTTCACACTATAATCATTCCAAAACGATAAATTGACTACAACACAATTTATTAGGCTTGGCTGGCTGCTGCACATGCTAGATGCTGCTTGGCCACACAACTTTATTTAACTGTCACAGATGGACAAATGTGCTATAAAGCAATTAGCCTGGTGCCAGCCAGGAAAAACCCCTGATTTCAGAGGAAACCTGGACCTCCCCTATGCAACGCAGGCAGTTCTGGAGGAGAAGAACTTCTACTGATTAACTTAACTGAACCACTAACTACTAGAAACTATGTAACTGGGACCTTGTCATTAATTAATACATAATGATGAATTAAAATTGATCGCTAGGTTGACTTTGCAGCAGCGTTGCCTAGATTATCGAAAACCCTTGCGTAACCTTTATCAAGCTTGCGTTACCCAATCAACGCTTCAGATACAACAATGTATTGTGTGACAGCCAATAGGATGGCTCAAAGAATAATAACCGTGTGAACAGCATTTTGCTACTATTCTACGAACCGTACCAAAATATCCATATATGTGCTCTCATATCTGGTCATTGATCTGATTGTCTGCATGAGAGCACAACCCTGGGTCTTGCCTTCATTGGCCGCTTCCAAACTGGAACGAATTTGTGAAGTTAATTTAATTATAATCTAATTAAAAAATGAACTCCGTCACAAGAAAGAGCACATCGAAATTAGTAAAGTTACCAAGTTTGGGGACGTTTAATCGGATATTTACCATGTGGTGAGCTTTCAAAAATCGCAAAAATAGGTTTTTATGGATTGGAAGGAAAAGCATCCATACAAACGTCTCCAGGAGCCCATTACCAGGAGCGTCCATCTGTTATGCATTCGTGAGTCAGCTTGTTCCCAGATCAGGCTAATTTTAGCCGCGAAAAACAACGAGAAGCCTTGTGAACAGTAATTTCATACAACAATGTACTAGGCAAACAATGCTTCCTAATGATTTATGAAGAGATATTGTTACTACGTACAATGAGAGAACCTCGCCATTGTGAAAAACTAAGCATTTTATCGGCCTACTGCTCGGGGGTATGAGATTTATTTACCTCGGCTGTTCTAAAAATAACCTGATCTGGGAATGTGCTGTCTCACAGACCAAATATGGGAGATGGAAAGCTCGCTATTCAGTAGATTCTATTTACCAAATCATGCTCAAACTTGGTACTCTTACTAATTCCAATATGGTCTTTCTTGTGACGAGTTTCTTGATTTGTTAATTGGATTAACTTTACAAACTCGGCCCCAGTCCTTTTTTCAATTTAAGGATGAATAGCCCACTTCCGAGATATGCATCACTTCCTACGTACAATGGAATCAATACGAGGCTCCGTGCATAATGTTCAGTCGTTCGTGACAACTGCAGCACTTCTGTAGTTTGTCACGAACGACTGAGCATTATGCACGGAGCCTCGTATTGATTCCGTTTGTACGTAGGAAGTGAGGCATATCTCGGAAGTGGGCTATTGAATAGCTCATACAAACCTAGACTTTCTCGAAGTCCTTCTTAGCCCCCGCACGAAGGACTTTTCCCACTTGCAGCGCGCCATTTTTCAACCGGAGGCGTGGCTTATGACGTACTAAGATTTGCCCAATCATACAGCGTTAATTCTTCATGCATTGTATGTTGACGTGTCAAGTCAGTCGACCGTGGATGTGGTATTTACAATTCGATTGTACTCAGAAAGAGTTTGTCAAAGGCGCGAAATATAAGCTCCGCCCCTGAAACGTGTTTTCACGCTAAAACATAATACCCCGATTCATTTTCCTGCAAGTGAAACAAGTCGAACTCGCCTCTCGCTTCGATTCTCGCTCTCGCTCTCGCTTTTTGACCCAGTGACTCAGCGAGTCCGACTTGGAGCAAGTCTAATACAAACCTTGCATTTATATATAATTATAATGAGTAATGATCTATTGTTCAACCAGTCTTAATCGTAGATAACAAAGAAACCCGGGCCAATCGTGAAATAAGGCTCATTTGTTCTCTTTCGGAATTTCATATTGCTAAATGAGCTCGTTGTTCTACTGTAAAGCCGTAAGCAACTTATTCGTAGGTCTCATACAGAATCCACACTGGTATGTATTATAAAGCTACTCAATATGGAAGTCCCAACAACACGAATAACAATATCAATTATTATTTTGACATGAAAATTCAAATTGAAGACAAGGTTATCAGAAGAGGTTCTCTTTACCAGTGAAACAACGAATTCGTTACTTTTCAGTGATACGTCTCAAGTGTCAGTTCAGGTGCTGAGTACCTTCCATCACAAAGGAGCGTTTGGGCGTATTATACATGGGGGGATTATGTACGGGAACATTATACTTTAAGCTGATTTAATCGACAATCATTTTGGGCATTGGCACTCCTAAATTTTAGGTACGCGAGCCCAAATTTATTGGTACGGAACCCCTAATTTTTGTCGTGTAAATGGAAATGTTCTGTGAACGCGTGCCCGAAAATCTAGGGTGCTGAGACCTTGTGAGAAGGTAGTCTTGGCCCGCCTGTTTGAAGTGTCGGGCTCAAGTTAGGAGTGCCGTGCCCAAGTCAGGAGTGCCGTGCCCAAGTTAGGAGTGCCGTGCCCAAGTTAGGAGTGCCGTGCCCAAGTTAGGAGTGCCGTGCCCAAGTTAGGAGTGCCGTGCCCAAGTTAGGAGTGCCGTGCCCAAGTTAGGAGTGCCGTGCCCAAGTCAAGAGTACCGTGCCCAAGTTAGGAGTGCCGTGCCCAAGTTAGGACTGCCGTGCCCAAGTCAAGTGTGCCGTGCCCAAGTTAGGAGTGTCGTGCCCAAGTTAGGAGTGCCGTGCCCAAGTTAGGAGTGCCGTACCCAAGTTAGGATTGCCGTGCCCAAGTTAAGAGTGCCGTGTCCAAGTTAGGAGTGCCGTGCCCAAGTCAAGAGTGTCGTGCCCAAGTTAGGAGTGCCGTGCCCAAGTTAGGAGTGCCGTGCCCAAGTTAGGAGTGCCGTGCCCAAGTTAGGAGTGCCGTGCCCAAGTTAAGAGTGCCGTGCCCAAGTTAGGAGTGCCGTGCCCAAGTCAAGAGTGCCGTGCCCAAGTTAGGAGTGCCGTGCCCAAGTTAGGAGTGCCGTGCCCAAGTTAGGAGTGCCGTGCCCAAGTTAGGAGTGCCGTGCCCAAAATGCTTGTCTTGTAAATCGGGCTTAAATATGTCAGGAAAGAAGAGGAAGAAATAGCCAATGTACTCACTTTCTCTTTGAAGGTTGGCGAATGGTAAATCCGAGACTTTGCGAGACGCCGAGACTTGCGGTTTCAAAATCCGAGCCCGAGTCTTTAAAGCAATTTGAAAATCCGAGCCCGAGCTCGTCCGTTTTCAAAATCTCAGCCCGCCGAGACTGTTGTTGTAGTTGTTATGACGAAACACCCAGTACCTTTCATCACGCCAGGTGATGAATTCACCATTCAACCAATAGGACATTTGCGTGATGACGTCACATACTACAACTACCAGAACTCTTTGCGCGAATTCTTTCGTTCCTCTAATTTGGATTAATGCCTTGAAATTCTCATAGTTGTTTAAAATGAATGAGAAAGAGATTTTGAAACGGATTCTGGTATTGTAGTAAAATGACGCCATAATGAAAATGTCCTATTAGCTGTCGTTCGTGTATCTTATAAAACACATGCAGAGGCCGCCAAAAAACCGTAACTCCAATAAAAGCTAACTGAAAAAGAGTAAAAAGACCCTCGCCAAAAAAAAAAAAGAGACTCCGAGACCCTAGCTCTAAACAAAATCCGAGACCCTCTCCAAAAAAAATCCGAGACTCCGAGACGGGCAAAGTAAAGGAAAATCGAGACTCCGACCTATAAAATGCGAGATTTCGAGACTTTACCGACTTTTTGCGAGACCCTCCGTTTTTCTTGACACCATTCGCCACCCCCTTCTTTGCTATATTCTGGCATTTTTATCGTGGCAATCTGACATTTAAAGCACAGGTCGACACAGGTTACATAAAAAAAACACGAGGAGTCTGTTGAATGGGGCAGAGTACTAAATAAATGCACAACTAAAGCTTGATTGGGAAAGACGCATGTGATTTTGGAGGACGGATTATCCGGGGGAGACGGAGTACTAATGTACAAACCTGTCCAGTAATGATGTTATTGAGATAACGTATACGTTTAAACAATATTGCACTGGACCAGAAGGTTACACTGATTTATGTATGCATAGGCAACCCAAGCTCTAATTGCGAGGTGTTGGTGTGTATATGTCACTATAAAAGCTTTGTATGGGAATTACTATAAACGGGGGAAGTTACAAATTTTACCATTATTAATTTCAAACCAAGTCAAATAAATGGACCTTTGCTCTATCTGACCTTCGTCGTTTATTGGTGATGCAATGACTAATAGATAACATGGCCCTGATTACATGAGGGCGGGCTAGTCCGGTTTGCCGAAATGTCGGCTTGGCTGTGACACGCATCGGGTGAGCCTAAGTACATTTACACGAGGCAGGCTAGCCCGGTTAGGCAGGCTACTCGGCGTCCGGGGAGACCGGGAGACCGAGTTTTTCCAATGTAATCGCGTTACTCGCAAAATGAGTCGGCAATTGATCGATATTTCGTTATTTGTACAGTTGAAGAATTAAAGAGAACAGTCAACAATTTGCTGGAAGATGACAACATTTCTGTCCAAACCGTTGTTTTGACCGGACAAAGCGCCGGTATAGCTGTCGTACGGGTGGTCGATCGAGGGTTCAAAACCCGGCCGGCCGGCCAACAACCGAGTATTACAATACCAACTGAGTCGAAGGTACTGCCTTTACACGGCCATAATCCAACAGTAAACAGTTAGGCCTTCACGTCTTCTCGGATAAAGATAACTATACCCTCTATTACTGCCTCTATTAATAAACTGACTTTACTTTGCTTTACATTTACCTCCTTTTTTGCTGAAACTGTGGACAACACACATTAACCTGCATGGCTAATATAGTAACAATAACCTATTTGTGGCGTCGAAATATGCCCTGATATTTCGTCCACCGATATTATCTGTTCTGATATTATCTGTTCCGAGCTTCGAGGATCAGATAATGTCCAAGGACAAATATCAGGGCATATTTCGACGCCATAAATATTTTCTTTGACGCGCGCGCTTACGCTCACAGGGGGTGTATTCGCTGATATTAGCGAATTTAAGATACGACGACTACGGACTACGACTACGATTGGACGTGCCTAGCGGTCGTCAGAGTACTGGGCTGAGTTGCACCGCGGCAAAACGCTTTGCTCCGATGGCCGAAAGAACAAAGGCTCCGGAGTTCAAATACAAGTTTCCGAGGTCTTAAACGTTTTTGGTAAATAATTTTATAACTTAGTAAACTAACCGCAGTTAATTACAAATTTCAGTTGCTTATAATTCAGACAAGATTCATTTAAATCACGTCAAACTTGGCACACATGCTAATTTCAACATGCTCTATCATGTGATGAATTTCATTTGAGAATTAGAGTAATTCTGATAAACTCGGTCCCAGTCTCCTGCTCGTTTTGTTACCGGCCAATTAATATTATGGAGAGCAAATTACAATCCAGAAAAACATTATTTTAAGCGCGAGTAGGCGGAGTTTGAAATTTCACATGCGAAATTACAAATTACGCGTAAAATTTCAAGTTGAAATTAGGGATTAATTTGTTCTCTATGGTATTAATATTGAAATTTTTCGGTTACTTGGCGAAATTATTTGACCTAACTTTAGACACGCTTGTGTTCGTCCGACATTTTGCTTTCCCTTCAAATGCAAATAAATTAACTACGCACGCACGTGCTATGATAGCGCCCAGCTTGTTGCCGTGGCATCTTTTGTCTGATCGAACATAAAAAAATGGCGGTCAGTGATAGTTCAATGGTTTTCTATGGCAGCTTGCTCCTCGAAAAAGAGGCATATCTCGGATCTAATAGCAAAAAGTCATGCAGTAAACCCTCCCCGATGCAGTTGCAGTAAGTTGAATGGCACAGACGTTGATTTTCATGTTGAAAATATTTTATGAGTTCGACTCGTTTTTTTAGATCGGCCTTTTCAGTGTCCTGCCTTCTCTCTCTTTAGTACTGGCCTGGTTCTGCTGGAAAGAAAAAATCGCCCAAATGCGCTGAAACTGCACATAGACACAGCCCAATAACTGACAAACACACAGGTAAAGTCTTGTTTCTTTTATTTCAATATTTACAGAATTATTGCAATTTCTATAAACTCTATATAAATTCCCAGTCAAGTCTTGTAAAATAAACGGTTAATCAAACTGAACCTTACGCTTGGGTAGCCTGTGAGTCATCGCATTGCCGACCGAATTGACCGAACATTTCCATATAAGCTATCCCCAGAAACGCTGTAAACTCGAACAGAAAACAATGTATATATTGTGTATTGTAAAGGTTAGCTATTGAAATATCCAAAAGAGTGGTGAGTTCCTGACATTAAATTCGACCAACGTACTCTGTTGTGGTCACTACGAGAAACACGCTGATTTCTCACCGTGTGGCTATACGGTACATAGACTCTTCCACAGACCCCGCTCGGCCGTTGCACTTACAGTACAATCCTGCAAGGCATGCTGGGTCCAGAAAATCCTGGACACATGCAGCAGGCATTGCGAGGCAAACATGATTCGAATGAGAATTTTAAGCAAGGCAGTGGGCCACTGAAATAAGTTGATTGAATGATTGAAGAATGCAGCAAACGTAAACTATACTGACCCAAAAACAGACGGTAAAGCGACCCCGAAACGGTGACTCGGCAACATAAATTTTACCGCTAGCTTCGATCCTAAATAAAACCCGTTTCTGGTATCAATCTAATAAAAAAAACCAGTGAATCCAATAAGATCGAGTAGATTTATTATTCGAGCAGTTAACTTACGGTATAAATGTATGAAAGCTAAGGAAAGAGAATCGCTAAAAAAAATTGTACCGTGGAAACATATAAATAAATTTGACTCTAGTATTAAACTTTTATACAAACCTAAACGTGACTGATTAAGCTTACATATCAACTTGGCCGGCTTGCTAACCCACAGTCGCACTGCTTTGACTTCAGCCACTGTATCGTTCTTGTCTGGTTTATTTTAGAAAGCGATAGCTTAAAGAAATACCGTATTTTCGAATGCTTCCGTTCTTCGTGAACTAGCTTGGTAGTAAGAAAACAAGTGGCCCAGTCAGCAGAATATGCATCAACCAATAGCAGCATCGATTACAAAGGCAATCAAAATCGGGATACCATTGTACTGTAACGGGAAAGTGCAACGGCCGAGCGGGGTCTGTGGAGGAGTCTATACGATACAATGAAACCAACACGAGTGTCTCGTCCCAGTCCTTTATTGGTGCGCGTCCCTAGTCGTCATATCTTAAAAGAGAAGACGGGGTAGAGAAAAGGAAAGAGAGCCTTCCTTTCCTTCTTCCCCCTCCCCCCTCCCTTTCTGTTTCCCCTCTCCCATTCTCCTTCCCCACCCCTCCCCCCATATAGGCCTGATACTCAGGTTACTTAATTAAGTCCTTAATTACGTGACGCATTCGAATTATTTGATAGGTTATAATTAATGCAGGATATTCCGAGTTTGAGTAGCCAATTAGAGCGCGAGTAAAGCACCGTGAGTGTGTGATTTTTACTAATATATATACTTGTATTTTTTTAACATTTCTTGTAGAAACATATATATGTATTTTGATTTAGAGACTGATACAATAAGGAAACAAAAGACATATATACGTTACGTTTCTGCAAGCAATGGTTGTATATATATGAAAGTGGCCTTCTTGACTAAGGCTGTTTTTGTGTCTTGTGTAACCTGAACTCTTCAAAATCTGGCGCCATAGATTTCGATGTACTACGCGTCAAAACAACGGTCTCTTCCAGTACTTTAAGACTAGCGTGCCAGTTTAGCCGTATTTGATTAATAGAAATACCCGAAAATGTGTTTTTTTCTAACCTAACCCTAACCTCTCAAAATTACTTGTATAACCTAAAATTCAAAGTGGCGCCATTTCTCGAGCTTTTAATGAATTTCGATGTACTACACGGAAATACAACGTTCTCTTCCTGTAGATTAAGTTTAATCGATGGAATTTTGACGTATTTTGAGTAGAAATACCAGAAAATGGCGTCTTTCTAACCTAACCTTAACCTCTAAAGCGCGTTATTACCTCTTAAAGTGAAAGAGCAAGATGAAGCATGCATGATAACACGAAAGGCGCCTTCTCAGTAGCTGTCTAAGGCTGTTTTTGCGTTAACGTGCTTTATATATATATATATATATATATATATATATATTCTTTTCACCAACTGAACTGGGTCGGACTTTCAGTTTCAAATCAGTTTCAGGTTCGAAAGCAAAAAAAACACAATTCTAAAATTTCATAAATTAATAAATACCAAACGCACCATGTTTGTATAGAATATCAGCGCAATGTGTCGAACTGCTTTCGGTAAATAAAAAGACTACGACAACGCTATAATTATTCATAATCATAAAAATAAAACTCCTATGAAGCCAGTAGTAAAATCAACAAAATAACTTTAACTCATTCTTCGATGACGTTCTTAATTTTTGTCTACTTTATGACATTATTTCTTTCGTTTCTGCTTGTATGTTAGGTAATTACGAAACTGTAGAATACCGGTGGAACCCCTCAACTGAGGCACTTGCACGGCCTAATTGAAAGAGGGACTTTCCTTTAATTGGTATCAATGTCACGTACACCAATCACGAACTTCGATTCAATTAAAGTATTGAAAGAAAACAACTTTTTTTTATAAAGAAAGGGAAATGTTTTTGACAATAGAACAAACTGCTGACACGTGTAGCCTCGACTGGTTTCCAATTTCAGCCAAATGTGCGCGTCTGAACTCCATTTGCAGTTGTACTTTCCTAACAGTTTACGGAGGTGGATCTGAGCGATTGCCAATTTGCCAGTTTTCCCGAGGCAGTTACAACTCAATTCATCACTTATCAAACTTGGCCAGTCTACTGACGTTCTAAGCAGTTTTGCAAGAATTTCTGAAGTCCCAATGGCAGAGGTAAGCTGACCGAAATTTGACATAGAAATTCTGTCAGAATATCATTCCCTATTAATGCTCCATGGTCGGTAGGATGTGGTTAAATAGATCCGAAATGGTTAGACCTTCGCATCTTCTCGGATCAGGACGTTATTAAATCGCAGCCGCCCCCACTGAGAATTAACGCAAACAAATCTCTGGCAGTGACCTCCCTCGGTGGATATATAGCCATATACAGAGAGTTTATTAAAACATTGTATACAGCAATACCATGCTAAATACATTGACACTCAAATAAAGTCCATTCATTATTATTTTGACCTTAGTTCAAAGTCAGATTTTAAATCAGCTAAGATAGTTCAATCTTTACTAAGTTTTATCTTTCATATAAATATTAAGGAGCAAGCACTAGTAGTAATTATAGACATGATCCAGCTCGAATCTACTCGTTTAAAGTACGAAAGTGGCAGGTGAAAGCTTACGGTATAGTTTCGTTTTCCGCAGTGTGAGCGTGCCGAAACAAGAGAGATTTCTCCATAGTCTTATGCACCAGTCAATTGAACGCCCCCCCCCCCCCCCCCGACTAAGTTCTTATCTATCACCTATACGCTTTCTTTGGATTGGCCGGAGGATTTACACGTCTTGCGCGCACAATCTGCGGGGAAATGGGCGAGGATTTAAGATGTATCGGCTATAGCGGGAGAACAATGCAGTACTTTAACAGCTTTTGAGCGGGGAAACTCAGCAAAATAGCGTGGATTTAGCCCGGGGGGTGGACTCCCATATAAAAGGGGTAGGGATGCTCGTCGGACATTTTCAATTTGACCCCTAAGAAGTACTAAAATGGGCGTGGCTCAAACTTATTTTAACCGCTCAAACTGAGGTACCGATAAAAACATGCCAACATTTTAAACTTTCGATGCCTTTTATTGCTATTGACACCCAACCCCTAAAAGGTACCGCTTTACATACAAATGTCTGTGTTTGATCGTGGATACCCTAAGTGGTACCAAACTCCTGATGTTGACCCCTAAAAGGTACGACGAGCATCCATGTATCCCTCACATAAGGGAGTCCCCCCAGGATTTAACATTTCCAGAGCTCTGGATTAAAGGGATACCCGAGTGAAAAACACATTTGGGCTCAAAAGCATCTTTCACATGTACTTTGTTCAGAAAATGTATTAAAATTTGATAAAACTTTGTCAGAGTTGAGAACGAGCCTCTCAAAAGACCTGGGCGCCGCCATTTTGTTGACATTAATTCCTGTGACGTTTTTTACGTCACAGTTGTAGCGACTTGTTTTCTTTGTAGAATTTTCACACGCTCGGAATTAGAGTAGATTTTCATCGAAATGGCAGAGCAATTTCGTACTAGAACAAAAATATGATGAAGACGATATTGTGAGAGAAGTTCAGAAGACTGGCAGGACGAAGAAAAGCATGTGGAAGGCGAGAATAGTCTATCAGACGAACAACAAAAGGCGACTACCGAGCTAGTGCTATCAAGGTTCGCTGTGTGTTTTTGTATGGAACTTGTCAGCCCTAAACACAAGACTAAAGGTAGATTATTACAATATTGATATCGGAATAGCAATCGAAACTTGTTTAATTTGACCCAGAGAGATAATCAGCGGTGTAGCAAGCCACATAATTTTAATTTCGTTTACCTAACTGATATGTTGTGAATCAGCGCGCGCGCGCCAAGTTCCACCACAAACATGCCGGCTTGATCGCGCCAATGCTTTCACACAATTTAATAAGGGAATGGAATTATATTTGCAATAAAATTGCTCCCAGTGTCTCGTTCTTGTGTTATTGCATATATTCTGCTATGTTGGGCTAGTTATGATCGGTTTTTACAGGGAGGTTTTAACTTTTCAGGTGTTTCGTTTCAGTTGCACAAAGCCATTCAGTCAGTACAGATCGAACCGGATAACTCGCAAATTATATTAATAGCTCCAATAATACATAAGCTTCGAAACCAATGCCAATATCAATATTGTCATAATGTACCTTAGTCTTGCGTTTAAGGCTGACAAGTTCCATACAAAAACACACAGCGAATCTTTACATCATAGCACAACACCAGTATAGCACTACTCCACTAGCTCGGAAGTCGCCTGTTGTTGTTCGTCTGATATTCTCGCCTTCCACATGCTTTTCTTCGTCCTCCCAGTCTTCTGAACTTCTCTCACAATATCGTCTTCATCATATTTTTGTTCTAGTACGAAATTGCTCTGCCATATCGATGAAAATCTACTCTAATTCCGAGCGTGTGAAAATTCTACAAAGAAAACTAGCTGCAAGACTCCGGTGGGACGAAGTGACGTAAAAAACGTCACAGGAATTAATGTCAACAAAATGGCGGCGCCCAGGTCTTTGAGGCTCGTTCTCAACTCTGAAAACGTTTTATCAAATTTTAATACATTTTCTGAACAAAGTACATCTAAAAGATGCTTTTGAGCTCTAATGTGTTTTTACACTCGCCGGGTATCCCTTTAAGCTATTGGTCTATCTCCGCGATCGTACCGATTTTGAATTTTAAATGGCCACTTTCCAGGATCGTAGCAATTGACACATCAATCATTCCTCAAAACATTCCAAGATGCTGCCGAGTACTAAAAGAAACAGCACATTTTTGAAAACTCTATAATTTAACAGAGTTTGTGAGGCTGGTTCTTGCTGACTGGCATGTGCTCTTCCCATTTCTGGCATCCATGTTGTTCTAGCGCCATTTTTTTTGATTGACAGGCTAAAAAGGTCACGTGACTAGGTCCTGCAAACGGCATAATCAATGATTTGAGGGTGCAAAGTATAAACTAATAAGAAACGAAAATAATTGAGGCAAAGAAACCCTTGTGCCATTGCTGATCCGCTAAAATGACTTACTTCTCAGTAAAAACAAACAAATATATATATATATATAGAAAGGTACATTCATACCTAATTAGTCAATATAGCCAAAAGGTCAATTACCCTATATCATTATGACGTCACGGCTTGTTTATGAGGGGGACAGAATCGACATGAACAATAGAATTTTGAACTAAATCTGCTCTGCTGAGGAAGATTTCACTTCGAATTGTCTGGTTTCCAGATATCAGCTGTATCAATGTTTATCCCACAATATTTACCGTATTTGGTGGCTGTTACCGCTATTCTACGTTCTACAAAATGCATTTGATAGCGATTTCCTTTGTGTTGTTGCTGTTTTATCCCGCTCCCACGACCGTGATCCTAAGCGTTTAAACAATAGATTGTTTTGATTTGACGTCATAATGATATAGGGCAATTAACTCCTTCCATATGTTCATGTAAAAATGCTTTTGATGTAATAGATACAGAATGAGTGGCCGTACGTGCGCACGCATACTTTATCGGATTTATAAACTCGAGCTAAAAGCGAGGGTTTATAAATCCGATAAAGGACGGACACGAATTCCGTATGTGACTCAGTTATCAAACTTATAGATGTAGAGAATTATGTTCTCAGTTATTTTGGCGATATGATTTATTTTGACCGAGAAAATCGAAGTTAAAGTTTATGTAAATGAGACCATATCTATATCACATCATTAAACAATAAACACCCTTAAACATTCATTTCTTTTGTTTTTGCTTCATTAATTATTAATGACCACGAAACACGAAATTAAAGCATTCCAGAGTATAAATCCTAGCATATCCACGCGGTTTTCTTCATTCGAAAGACTTCAGAACTAGTCGAACAAATTCGCCTTTTACTGGATCGAACCTCGAGCAAGTCGAAATGCTATTGTCTTGTACTTGACACTGATTGGCTCAAGTAACCGTAAGTTGGAATGCGTTATTTTCGTTCTACAATGTGATTGGTTCTCGTTGGAATGCTTTGTTTTCGCTCTGCAATGTGATTGGTTCTCGTTGGAATGCTTTGTTTTCGCTCTGCAATGTGATTGGTTCTCGTTGGAATGCTTTGTTTTTGTTCTGCAATGTGATTGGTTCTCGTTGTCCAAGTGGCCCCGGTTTCAGTAGTCGCACTGTGTCATCGAGCCATTAGTAGTACGAATAGTAAACTAACTAACATTATTATCTCTACTGGTGTTTAGAGCAGATTTCATATGAGTGAGACAATAAACTACGGCATGTCCGTAGCCTTACCGAACCGTACTGTAACCGTACTGTAACCGTACTGTAACCGTACTGTACCGTATCTCTGTAATTTGATTAGATCAGCAGGACATAGCCTGCTTTCAGGCGGTAGATGGTGTTTTTTTCGCGCAGAAAACGGATAATCGAAGCGGCCGCCATATTGGCCAAGCGTGATTCAGACCTGGATTCTCAATCACGATCGGCAAATATGGCGGCCGCTTCGATGATCCGTTTGCTACGCGAAAAAAACACCATCTACCGCCTGAAAGCAGGCTAAGCAGGACACAACCAATAGGAAAACCATTTCAATATCACGGCACCGTGCTGTAGTCAGTGCTATATACGTAGTTTCTCCCACTGATACGAAATCTGCTCTATTGACAGAACGGTACAGAAGCTCCACGCATTCCCCAGATTCATCACGGAAAGGATCGAGATTTTCAAAAATGCACCGTCCGAATAATCTCACAGAATCAACAGGGTCCACGTGCGGGACATTATCTGAAGATTGATCCGGAACACCTCAAGCTCACGGCTGACGGTAACAAAAGCAACGAAGAAGAAAACAGTAAGTTTTCTTATAATATTCATTATTAATTCAGAAGGGTGCTAACCAATCTAAACGTAGCATTCAATTTGGTTTGTACATTTGTTATCCCAATTCAGATCATGTGACAGCTCCCCAGAGGATTCAGTGCTTTGTTTTCCAATTAGAGAAATTTGTACATTTCTTCGGCTTGGGATCTGATAAAAACAAGAAAACACTACTCAAGCGAAAAGTCAAGTGACCTGAATTGGGACAACAAATGTACCACAGGTACCCCAAGCCCCCTATATATGTATATAAACAGGACTTAAATTTGTTAGTAAATTTTAAAATCGATAAATATGAAATAAAGACTCACCTTTTTACCCAAATGTGTTTTCCTTTATTATCTCTATCGCTTTTGGGAGTCTAAAGGCCATTGAACACATTTGGATAAAAAGGTGAGTCTTTATTTCATATTTATCGATCAAGTTTATATACATATAGGGAGCTTGGGGTACCTGTGAATATACAACCTAAATCGCCGGTCGTCTATTGTAGTTCTAGTTCTATTAGGTCTAGTATTCGGCTGTATCAAATAATACAGGGCCCAGTTGTTCGAACGGCAAGGTTAAATCGCTAACCCGAGGGTAAACTGTACAGATTACAATTACAGATTTAGCGCTATCCTAGGGATAAAGTTACCCTTGTTTCGAACTAAAGCTAACTAGAATCCTGTATCACATTATACAGAATACTAACTAGTACGCTAGCGTTAGTACTCAGATATATTAAGGCATGGGTCAAGGACTATCACACTCCTAATAAGTATAGGAGTGGTCTACTTTAGTTTGGGTTTACTCGAAGATATATAATGTAAACCCACCCTTCAATCATTTTTGTATAGATGGTTGCCATGGCGATTGAAGCTGTGACCTTTGAACTCATTTTTAGAAATGTACAATTCAAAGCTTCGGAAGCAATGTAAAGCGCATAAAATTCAGAAGTAAAGGCGATGGAACTAATGCAGCTTACCACGTAGTTTATGCGTCCAATTAGATATTGTTGAAATGTTTGTTAATTCCGTACAAACTTGAGGGGTATCATATTTCATACTGGCCTTAATTAGCCTTCCCCTTAAAATTACCAACATTCCTAATTGGAGCAACAAAGTGTGCGGCTAACCTTGATTCACTTGCATAAAAATATCCACTAAATTATAACCTTTTACGGTACGCCAGGAGGATTTTCTAAAATTTACTTCAAATAAAGGTCATAGGTCACACTCCATGTTTCCATGGAAACTGTCATGAAAATGAGGTAAGGTTGTGTCAATCTGTCAAAGTGTCAAGAATATATCTTACAATCACGAAGAGATAGACATTTGTGGCGGCCATATTGAGACCCATGCCTTAACGCCCCTGAGTATGAGCATAGTTAATAGAGTGGAATGGCAGGAGCCCATTACCAGGAGCGTTACTCTGTTATGGGTTGGGTCCCCAGCACAGAGGTAGATGATGCTATTTTTAGATTCGAAATTCCCGCGAAAAGAGGTTGCCGCCATGTTGGTGCCCTTAAACAATAGATGCCTCGTTAGCTTATTTTGTTGGGGCTCTAACTTTTGAATCTCTGGGGATTGAGTGAAAACCAGCAATTCGAATTCCCGCGTTGAAAGTGAGAAGAATGATAATGAGAAGTGACGTTAGCTATCTGATTGGCTAAGAATAGCCTACCTTTGTTCTTTTTCGCGCGAAAAGCAATGCTAAAAATAGCCTCATCTACCTCTGTGCTGGGGTACAGACACAGTGGGGAAGATGGACGCTCCTGGTAATGGGCTCCTGGGAATGGTTAGGAAACCCAGCGACCTTCAGTTTGTTATAGGTCTTTGTTAGTTTTTTTCAACCTTGAACGTGCACAAAAGACAATAGAAATTCCAATGTGTTAATCATTCAGCCAATAGAAACGCGTGAGTTCAGTCGGTCAGGGGACGCTAATGAACTATAACCGTGCACAATCTTTTGTCTTACCCCTTCCAACATAAATCGCAGCGCCTTTGTTAGCCCCTTTGAAGTTTGCCGGGTTTCCTAACCATTCCACTCTATTAACTATGGTATGAGGAGATACAACTACCCAGACTCCCAATACCCGGTAGGGGTAAAATGTCATGATAGAACTCCTGTCTTGATGAATACATAGACACTGCGCATGCCGGTGACGCAAACTATAGCGCCGAATTCTTATTTTAGTTTTCATCAAAATTTTAGAGTATTTGTTCAATTTTATATTGATTGTTTATATCATAAGCACATTTATTTATAATATTCGCATCCGAATTATATCGGATATACAATGGAACGGCTCGCCATTGTGTAAAAACCTCTTCCAAACTATTTCCCGGTTTTTCAAAACTATTTTATACGAGTCGGCAGACTCTCCGTCTCACTCCAGTGGAACCGGCAAGGTGGAGGTTGCTGTCTCTGTGTGCGTTCGAATATTGTTTATAAAATCCGAAATGATCATTACCTGATGGGTTGGAATGTCTTTGCCTGGAAATTCAGTTGCAAGCCAAATGCAAAGTCATTCCTTGTATCAACATTATATCGTCCGCCAAGCTCGCTAATGAATCGTTTTGATAAATTTGAAAGCTTTGTTGGCAGAGCTGATCGTAAGGACAAAGATATTTATATTTTGGCAACATCAATTGTAACTACTTAGATGACCCGTTTGACGGGCCAACCAACGCGTTAAAACAAATATGCGACGTATACCATGCAATTGTCCCAATTGATAAAAGAGCCAACCAGAGTAACACCTACAACAAGTACCCTCATTGACCTAGTCCTCACCAACGGCTCTGACAAAGTAGTGTGTTCTGGCGTGCTACGAATTGGAATAAGCGATCACGACTTAATTTATGCCTACCGCAGGATCTATCGCACCCAACAAAGGTCATAAATATATTAGTTATAGGACGCTTAAAAACTTTGATCCTGATAAATTTAAATCAGATTTAGAAAACATTCCATGGTTTCTCCTGCATCAGTATGAAAATGACATTGAGGCAATGTGGGAACAATGGAAATGTTATTTCCTAACGGTGGCTGATAAACACGCGCCTATGCGTACTAAGCGTACGCGTCAAAAACAGTCTCCATGGATCAACTACGACCTATTGTCCAAAATGAGGCTGCGTGATTATCTTAAAAAACTAGCCGTTAAGAGTAATGACCCGCTTGATTGGTCGCGGTACCGAACCATGAGGAATAGAGTCACGCAGTTAACGCGTCAAACCAAGGCTGATCTGACTTCAAATCCGCCTAAGCTTGGTGATAAGAAATCATCACCAAAAGAGTCTTGGAAATTAATTAACGAGTTAACTGGGAGAAACTCGAACAAAGCGGCAGGTATAGTAAAAATAGATTATCAATATAAGGAATATACCAAACCAGCTGAGATTGCTAATGTTTTTAATAAACATTTCGTTAACATTGGCCCTAGTATTGCCGAAGAAAGATTTGGAAGCGAAACCAATGATAACTTTAAGAAATATCTAACACCATGTAAAAATACCTTGACCACTTGAAAAGATTGTCGACCTCTAAAGCTACAGGGCTTGATAATATTCCATGCAAACTTTTAAAAATGGGTGCTGAAATGATCTGTGACTCGCTCGTGCTATTATTTAACACCTCGATTAACCTTGGGGCTCTCCCAAGCGACTGGAAACAGGCTAAAGTAACACCTGTCTACAAAAGCGGAGCTCGAACGTAACGGACACAAATAATTACAGGCCTATTTCTGTAATCTCAGCTATCGCAAAGATATTCAGCGAAAGGATAACATATGACCAACTATATATCTATCTGAAACATAATAAGTTATTAACAAATTGCCAATCGGGCTTTCGGGCTTTCGTAAACTGCATTCTACGCTTACTGCACTGTTCGATGCCACTGATAAATGGTCATTAAATATCGACAAAGGCCTCGTAAATGCTTTCGTTAAAAGGCATTTGACACCGTTGACCACTCAATTCTTCTCAAAAAACTTGAGAGCTATGGCTGGTTCACCTCATACTTAAGTAAAGGAAGACAGAAGTGTGTGGTCAACGGTGAAACATCCGAGACCGGGTTCCTGTCTTGTGGAATTCCACAGGGAACCATATTAGGACCTTTAGTTTTTTTGATATACATAAACGATCTCCCAAATTGCCTAAAATTCTCGGATACACAAATGTATGCCGATGATACAAATATCACTGTGGCTAGTGAGTCAAGTTACGAATTGAAAATGAATATTGATTTGGAAAACATCTATGAGTGGTTGAAGGCAAATAGAATTACCCTAAACACAACCAAAACAGAATTTATATTAATGGGGTCTCATCAAAGACTCTCGCAGATAGCCTGTCCATCGCTTCAAATCGAAAATGAAACCATTCCAAGAATTTCGACCGCGAAAACTCTCGGTGTTTACATTGACCAAACACTATCCTGGTCGAAGCACGTAGAGGTTTTGTCCAAAAGAATCTCTTCTGCAATTGGAGCGCTTAAACGTGTCCGATCCTTTGTCCCCCTAACGACTCTGCAGACTATGTACACCAGCTTAATACAGTCAAAATTTGATTACTGTAGCACAGTCTGGGAAGGGATTGGAAAGGAAAACACAGGAAAGCTGCAAAAACTACAAAACCGAGCGGTCAGGATTATAACAAACTCCCCGTTTGATGCTAGTTCAGCCCCTTTGCTTGAACAATTAGAATGGGACAAGCTATCTGTACGAAGGCATAAGCAAATGGTCACACTGACAAATTATAATTTACGGGGCGGTTCCTCTAAACTTCAGTTGCCACTCCCAAAAACAAATTATGGAACTGAAGCGGTTCAGTTACAAAGGAGCTTATGTTTGGAACTCACTGCCTAAACATTTACGAGACAGCAAATCGTTGGATTCGTTTAAGAATGGCCTAAACAAACTAACTCCCTGTTTCTTTGAGGCACTGTAAATATCTCGAGGCTATATTTTTATTCATTCACTATGTAAGTTATATTTTATGCACGGCTTTTATGTAAACCAGTCTCTGACTGAAAAACTACCGTGACTAAATAAAGATTTTACTTACTTACTTACTAGAAAAATGAAACCTTGTTGCAAGTATCTGTAAAACAACTGAGCCATTTGTTTCGTATTGCAGCTTAAACAATGCGGAGCAATAGTGTTTTCTTGCAGTTTCAATTTAGAATTTTATTTTGGAAAAACGGGGAAGTAATTTGGAAGATGTTATATCCGATAAAGTTCGATCGCTCATATTGTAACTATCACTTACTTGATGCTGTTCGACATCGAGCGACGTACAGCCTGCATTGTTGCATTCTGCCTCTACTGAAGTTGTTATGGGCATAAGAAAGAAAGAACTGAAAATTGAGTTATCTGCTGTCATAGAAAAGGGAGGACAGACGCACTCTCAGGACATAATGTGAGCTGGTAACCCATGGATTTTTTGCGTTGTAGGGGATGGGGTGCTTTCTGTAGTTCCGTCGTTGTTTTTTGGTCTCTAAACATCCACTAAGAACATTCATAACATTTCGAAAAGTTTGCAATGGCCTGTTCAAAAGGTAAAAACATTACATCAATTGTCTTTAGAACCATCGATAATATATGGTGAGATAATTAGTTCTTTTGATTCGACCCCGGGGGGGGGGGGGGGGGGGGGGGGAGTTAAACTCGTTAGCAGTGCTATCTCTTAGGGGTCTTCCAAAGGTCTGCTATCTTTTAGGGGTCTCCGAGACCCAAAATTTTTGTGGCCGAGAAAAAATAGCGCTGGATCCTCGAGCATGAGACCCCACAAGTTGAATCGGTATTTACGGCTTCGATATAGAGTTTGATCCATCCGAATATTAAAGACGAGGTTATGGGGCAGAGCTTTGTCCTTTAGTTTGCACAAATTTGTCTTTTGGAGTGCTATCTTTTAGGGGTAATTTTTTTGTGAGCCACGACCATATTGCTATCTTTTAGGGGTGAAATTCATTAGCACCCCCGTCTATTTTTATGAGGAGTCCTCCCCTCCCCCCCCCCCCCCCCCCCCCCCGGGGATTCGAGAATGATGCAGCATTTTTCCAAACATGAAATAATTGGTGGTGATGTTGTCATAGCGATCTGACAATCCGTGGGTGTATTCTTTATTTATTTATTTTGTCACTGAGTCTCATTATCAGTAAGTCTATTAAAACATACAGATGCTCTTACGGAGAGCCGTGAATGTAACAATAAATGTAACAGCATAAAAATATAATAAAAATATAATAAGAATCCACTACGTATACTAACTATTCACTAATGGTATATAACCTAGGCAATCGCATTCCCAAGAAAACGTTAGCTAGAGCCTGTCATGTAAAAGTTAAGCAAAAAAATGCAAGGCTACTAGCTCAGAAATAGCAATGCTCTTGTCAGTGAGAGGTTACCAAGGGAAGGGCCAGGCTCCGGTTCGGTTTTGGAGTCGATAACGCTGTAGATCCACCAGATAAATCCCTATCCAGTGGATAAAATAAGTGAGTTAATTTAGATTTTAAGTATCTGGAGGGGAGCGTTATCCACTCTGCCTGTTGCGAGCTTTAGTTCTTTCTCATTTCCCCCTGTCTCAGCTCATTTACTTTCCACCATCATTTGTGTAAAAAACAGTGCCATTGACGGTCTTCTGTTCTCTTCCATAGTCGATTTCAACGTCTACCAAACCGCTGGTGCTGACAGCGATGCCGCGGAATTTGTCATCCTAGAGAGTCCTCCAAATACCGGCAAAGTCATCGCCATTGAAAACAACCAAGTCGTTGTGAAAGTAAGCACAGCCAACTCTCCTCAAAGTTTTACCGAAGTTTTTTTTCTCGCCAAAAGCCGGTACATAGCGAGATGCGAAATTGCTGAAAAATCATCTCGGAAAAAAGTAAACACAGATGAAACAAATGCGGCGAAGCCGAAATTACAACAATACATATCAAAGTCATTGCGTACAAAAGCCTACTGCTGATCGATAACCGGTGACTCACTTCCGGTATCGGCCCAGTCATTTCACTCAAAAATACATGGATTTGGGAGCTATTTTGCCTTATAAAACAAATAAAATGATATATGACTACCACTTACCCTCAAATCAAAGTTAAGTAACATCTAATCTGCAACTGGTAACTGTTTAGAGTGATTATATTAAGATTTCGACCGTACAAATTTGAATTTGCTTTCGCGAGTAAAGTGAATTTTTACAAGGCGTTACTGGTTTAGGAACTACCAAGCAGGGGAAAACTGGGTTTAGCTTCAATACGCATGTCAAGTCTGAACTGACTACTTACCGCTGAATTCAGATAAGAGTAAGAATAAATTTGCAGTATTCTGGTGTATATAACATTGAGGTTTCTCAAGTTTACTAGTGGTACAAATCACTGTTAAAGTTCCATTTCGTCATGATTTCGTACTATTTTTCTTGTGTGACCTTTGGCTGCAGAAGGAGAGAATTTGGAGCGTTCAAACGAAAGCAGAGAATTCTGCTTCGTATAGTTCCGCCCAGAGTTCCGGTATCAACAGGTAAGCCACACTATAAACTTGTAATGCTGAAGTTGTTCTCTCTCTCAAATAAAATCGCATTTACTTCAAAGCGATGACCAATAGCAAATGTCCTCTTCTGTGTGCAATGATTTTGATATGTATATCAAGTATAATGAGCTAGGCTAATGCAACATCAAAGTGAGGTTCGTGCTGCAAAATAGATATCCGTGACAACGTGAGGAGATAAAAGAACCACAAGAAACAGTCGAGTGTTGGTCTCGTCACGTTGTAAAGTACGTAAAGTTCTATATTTAACGTCGGTAGCCTCTTCAGTCTAACCGACTGCTCTTCCAGGAGACCAACAGTGCACAACTTTACCTCCTTCGATTCTCTGACAGAGCTCACAATATATTAAAGTGCCTATAACCCCTCAAATTTTTTTTTTGAATTGAAACTTTAAACCATTATTTAGAACTTAAGGCAAAAATAGGAGGCTAAAACTCAACAGTATTTTTTTTACGGCGTTTCAAAGTTGAGAACCAGAACATGTGGCCGTCAGTTTTCAATTCCCTTTGGGAGCCTGGAGACCAGTGGCCTGTGACGTGTATGTAGTCAGGCGTTCGTTCAATCCCATACAAACGTCTCTTATTTCTGCGACTCTTGCAAGCTCACCACATGATAAATATCCAATGAAATATCACCAAACTTGGTAAATTTACTAATTTCGTTGTGCTCTTTCTTGTGATGGAGTTTATTTCCAATTGATTAGACTATAATAGGACGTTTTTCCTTTTTGAATTCTTTTTCTTATTCAGATTTTCCAACTCCTTTGAGAATACCAAGACAATAGTCTAAATTAAAGGAACAAAAGAAACCGTGCAAAGGATTCTGGTAGTTGTAGTAAAATGCGCCCGATTGACGTCATAATTCCAGGCCCTCACCAAGACTCGCGCTGACTTCCAACTGGAAACAGGAAGCCCAAAACGGATGTTTTCGCTAACTTTGACGCCAGTAAATTCGTCGAAGTTTAGTTTTTTCACTTTTATTTTTTCGAATTCTTTGTCAGGGCGCTATACAGAATAGACGTCAAAAATATTTTTTGGGGGGTTATTGGCACTTTAAGGGATTTAAAAGTTTAAAAAGTTACCGGCGGATCAGGAAGAGTCGGTATGGATATGACGGCCCGCAGCAGGAATCTAACTCGGGACCACATGCTCAATGTATCGTGCACTGACCCCTTGCACCACACATACGCAATCTGTTGGCCAATCTTTGCTGACGTCATTGTTTACATTTTTGCCTCATTAGCATGAATTAAACTTCAAGACTACATCAGCTGAATTTTAAACTTAGTAATCACCGAACATTTGAGATTGATATGTTGAACATTGACGGAGAAATTGACTTTTCAAAACTGTAAAATGGGCTGGGGTCAAGAGGTGCTGACAGCCATACATTCTTTGTAAATTTTGAGATTTTTAAACGCTCATTCCTCAAAATGTATTTATCATATCACTCTCAAATTTTCGGTAATTATCAAGTGTGACAATCTTTTTCGATTTTTACTCTGTTTGTATGTACGTCGCTTGAAGTTTGATGTATGCTAATGATGAAAATACAGACACGCGGGAAATCAATTAGCAAATAGAGCGCGCGCGTGACCTTAATTGTGACGTCATTAGTGTATCTGTACTCTAATCGGATGATGGCTATCAACCAATCATAGCGCTCGTTTTGTCCTGTTTATTGTATATGAAAGACATATCTTTTTTATTTGCATGCCTAATTATCTTTTATTTCTTGTCCAGGAATTTGAGAAGGACTACATAAAATCATTGGACACCTGGGCCAAAGTGAATGACAACAATCTCATGCATATCGTGTTTAAGAAAATCACTAATGCTGGGTCGGACTACTGCTACTTCAGGTCTGCCCTTGACGACAGCAAGGACCGGAATGAGGAGGGGATCATACTGGGTTTTGATGGAGAGGGCAAGGTGATGAATCCAACAACAGTCAAACTCTTCAGCCAACAGGCCAAGTTTGTGATCGTACCTACATATTAGATCAGCTGAGTGACCCCACCCCCTTCTCCAGTAACTTGACCGACTGATCAGCAGAGAGAATTTTAGTGAAAGTGATTTTTATTATTATTATTAGTTTTTGATAGCCAATAGGATTACAGTAATTTGAAATAACGTGATCGAAAGGTGCAACAAATTCATAAAGTTTCCTGTGGACGATTCTAGAAAAAGTAACTCATTTGAAAATTCGATCAGCTCTAATCGGCTTGTTGATGATGATGACGACGATGACGACGATGGTGGCGATGATGATGATGGTGATGAATCTTTATTAATGTGTCGGGTACTTCCAGCCGACCTATAGGGTCTACTAAACGGGGACACTTAATGGGTGGAAATAAAACCTCGCCGTGGCGTTATCAACCTTCGAGAAATTTGAGCTCATTACATTTCTTAGCAGTTTGGACTTCGAATTTCGTATTACTGTCAACAACAAGTACGGACTATACGGCCGTGTAAATTATTCCCGAAAAGTTGTCAATTTTTCTTCCTGGAATGATTTCCGCTGCATAGTTGCATATCCTCGGCGCCATACATGGTGTCTGGCAAAAATATAATAAATAGAAAGTACGTTTATAACTTTTCATTGATTTTCAGAAAAAAAAATGCAAAATATTTTTTTCCTGCAAAATCGTACCTATTTTTCCGGAAATTTCCCACTTAATTCATTCTGGTTACACTTTTCCCAAAATATTCCTGGAATAATTTAATAGAGGACTAGAACGTCAACGGCTGTGACGACGGAATGTAGAAAAGTGTTTTCTCCCGAAATTTGGTTTTCACCATTTCCTTTATTGCACTTAGGTGTATTTCACAACCAGATTCTCAAAAAATATGATCAGTGTGATTTACTTTGGCTAACCTTCGCGTTCTCTTTGAAAGTAAACTGCGGGGCATTTGACATTTTTGAATCAGAACGTTGCCAACGCCCCGCCGTGGGGTCATGCTAAGCTATGAAAATGCCCCACCGTGGGGATTTGGAACGAGTGCAAATCTCTTATAAACATCGATGAAAAACTCGCTATTTTGACTCTTTGACCAATTCTCCAACCTTTCTTTGTTTGCAAATTCCCCACCCCGAAAAAACTCAGTCAAATGCCCCACGTATGTCCAGGGAGGGGGGGGGGATGGGCAGGCTTGGAATTGATAGATATAAGACTGTTGCTTCACGCTGTCATCCCAGACGTTGCCGTCGTGGTACACCGCAACACACGTCGCGCGCATGCGCTTTTGATGAGCCCAGCGCGCGCGCCTCGCGTAACGGAAGAATAATAAACTTTAGCCTTTATTAGAGTAGGGGCGTTACCCCTGTAGTTTCGTTTTAATAGTTACGTGTTTGCTGGATGGCAAACAAAGGCTTCAAAAACGATTTTAGAAAGATCGACAATCGATTGGAGGTGGAAAATAGCGGCATTTACAAATACAAGTGCCTTTAAAGGACGAATTAAGATAGTACAACCACGTGATTGCATTCCTGCAAAAGGCGCATTCCGATTGCCAGTGCCCCTTGTTAGAAAAATCTCCATCAGTATATCATAGGTAATTTTCTGCTGCATATTGTAGCATAGACTTTGATCATGAGAACGTTTCTCCTTTACAGACCCTATGCAAATGTGTGGCCTAATGAGCATAAGATTTAGAGAAAATTGACTGTCTTCTGAAAGAGCAGTAAGAAGTTGTTTATAGTATGCAGTTTACCTTATTCATATAATGGGCCTCAAAGCGAGATCAGTTGTCCAAGGAAGAAGAAATTCTACAGTTGATGGCGAAAAATAACGTTAGTTTACTTGACATAAAATAATACAACAGTGCGGTACGACAGAAACTAAGACATTTCCGACTGATCTTTGGGACAAGTGACCTCGCTTTTATACCATTGTCACCAGACTTCTTCCCGCGCGGCCATGAGATATGAATAAGGTGCAGTTTTATACCTTTGGGAAACATGAAAACGAGGATGACTTATTTCATACTTCAAATCCTAATTACTCAGTAACAATGAAAGCTTGGACACTCAAATTTCACAGGATTACTTAACTGTGCATGCTGTTTTATCTGATAAGGTAGATTTTCTCGTGATTATTGCTGATCAGTTTATAGCGAGACTACTGTAACCACCGCCGTTAGACAAGGAGAACCAGTCACATTGCAAACACAGCATTCCAACTTACGGTTATTTGGCCCAATCAGTGTCGAGTACAAGACAATAGTATTTCAACTTGCTCCAGCTTCGATGCGATAAATGGCAAATTTGGTGGACTGATTTTGAAGTTGAAGTCTTTTGAATGAATAAAATCACATACATATGCTAGGATTTGTATTGTGGAATGCTTTATTTTCGTTTTGCAGTGTGTTTAGTTCTCGTTGTCTAAGTGGCCCCGGTTTCAGTAGTCGCACTCTAAATACAAACAACATTATTGCATAGGGTCCGTTGTTTGGCATTTATATTTAAAATTGACAATTAGTCTACACTGTAGCGATGATTATAATAAATTGTTATAAAAAAAGGGAGCAAGAATGGCTTCATCAAATCTGTGTACCCTTGTAAATTAGCCATAGCAGAGTACTTCCGGTTATAACATTCTTTCATACAACCGGAACTTGGAGCCCATATTTGCGTAATGTTTAATTTAAAACTTCGTACTTCCGGTTGCATGGAAATTTGGCTAAATATGCAATTTTGATGTAACCAAAAATACCATACTCTTGGCATAATTCTGGATTCCTACAGACGCATAAAGCCTCTAGATGTATTTGGGCAAAGAAAACGTAGTTCGTCTAGTAAAAAACGAGCACAAGAAACATCATGCGACTAGTGGACGAACTTAAGTTTTGTAGTGCGTCCAAAACGAACTTAGTGCGACCAGTCGCATAATGCTTCCTGTGCCCGTTTTTAAGAGACGAACTAAAAAAGTCGCAATAAGTTTTCTTTGCCCAAAAGAACGACAAGGCAAAGGTAAAGGTAAAACGACCTTATTTAACGTCGGTAACTCGTAACAGTCTTGAAAGACTGATAAACTTGAGGCCGACGGGCGACCTACGATCCGAGAAGACGTGAAGGTCTAACCATTTTCAGTTCGTGAACGAGATCGTTTCACAAAGGCAGCATTACTCAGTAATGTTAAGACCCCGAGTGTTGGTCCGGCCGGAGTTTCAACCCGCAACCTCCCGCACAACAGACCGGCGCTTCACCACTGAACTAACCGGAAGGCTAACCCATTCCTTCTAAAAAACATATGGCGCGATTTATCTCCAAGTTCGTCTCATACTTCGTCCCGCCTTTATACTTCGATGGTGGACGCATTATACGTCTGAAACGACCAATGGTTGGATGCATATGATTGTTTTAACGTTATACCCCAAGTTATAAATTTAAAACTGAAAGTATCACAAATTAAACGTTACTCCCTTTGCGAATCGGTATAACTCACCAGTGTTTGTAACAAAATAAATGTTACATTTCATGGCCACTGATTGGCTAGAAAGCCAAGAGTATACAAACTCAACAATACCACGAACCTCGTAATTAGGTTCAGTCTCTATTACAATGGCCATATTTATATAGCGCCATATCACCAGTCTCAGCGCTTTACATATTACTGACATATGCCGTAAGTTATTTTTTTCCGATTGCTTACGGCGCTAATGGCTGCCACGCAGTTTATAATGTTGAGTGTGTGGTTAGTGCCATGGCCAGGCCGATGTACCGGGTAGCCTGCAGAACAGGCGCTTTTCCGATACGAGCAGAGCGAGTTCTGCCAATACGAGCGGAGCGAGTTCTGATACCGATCCGAGCCGCGAGAATTAATCAGCGCCTGCTGCCATCTTACGGAAATTTGAATTCTGCCCTTTTCCGCACGGATTAACATGTTTATTTAACATGTCAATGCTTTGCAAATAGGTCAATGCCGAAGCGCTAATTCCTGTCTGACTCGACTTCCACGGCAAACAGTTGGAAAATAAGGCTTTTACCTGTTGGTAAAACCGCCAAAATATCTCGCCTAGAAAGTACAAATGTAGACTATTCACTGCCTGCTTTGTTCTTCTAAATACTTTCCTGGATTACCGCTCAACCGCTCGATCACTTCTCTCTTGTCGCCGCCATTTCAGTCAGTTCGCAGGAGGAATATGCGACATTTCGTGACACATGACAGCGAATTGACCAATCAGTATTTCCCGTACAGAATCTGTACGGGAAATGAAAATGTATAAGGGTGGCTGTAGGCCCTCCTTCTCTCTCGTGCCAGTCTCCTTTTTCCATTTTTACGCGGCCAAAATATTTTATCACTTCCTTTGTGTTGAAATAACACTGAGGGCCTGTTTCGCAGGCTATGTACCGGGTGACAATCCCCTTCTCATTTTTGAGTAGTACAACAAAAACTGGTTCTTTCACGTCCCCTCCAAATACTGATTACAAGTATGAGACAAGGCTAACGGCTTATAAGCGTCCCTGCCCAAGGACGCGGACGGGATTCGAACCCCGACCTCCCGCACTCTAGACCGTGCTCTACCAACTGGGCTAACCAGTGAGGCGACTGAAGCTGTAGAACATGAAAAAAAGAGTACATGAATGACTGATTTTCGTAGTTTGTGTCATGTTTTTAGGATCTATTACGTTTCACCACTCGAAGGTGGACGGAGAGCCTCAACAGGCTTAAAATCCCCTGCATGGAGGTCTCTGATGGCCAACGATTTATCACCTTTAATATCCGAGAAGACGCGAAGGTCTAACCAAACGAAATTGTTTCACGAAGGCAGCACCTTCTACTCTGTTATTTCAAGACCCCTAGTGTTGGTTCGGCCGGGATTTCCCGCACGACAGACCGGAGCTTAACCACTGAGCTAACCGGGAGGCGGTTTAAAATGTTCTACAGCTGCAGGAGTGTTTTTGTCAGAGTACACAACACCGCAAACCATGTTCTACTCGCTTTACTTCACGTACGCTCCTTGTCGCCGAGGGCAGCTAATCAGTCTTGTTTTAAGTTTTCTTTCCTGTCGCCCCAAAACGGCATTGTGATCTCGTCAACAAAATCTTTGAGTTCTCTGTCAATTTCATCTTGAGAAAAAATATTTCGTCATTCTTTACTAAGACGACGTCATTTCCATGGTTTACAATCTCACAAACCAATCAGAGCGCGCGTTAGTGAAATGTGGCCTCATTTGAGTGGATTACAAGCTCACAGACTTATGGCGTTCGACATTTCAGAGCGCGCATTAGTACCTATTATACAATTATCTAACATTTCATCAGACGATTGCTGTGCTTCACATGTCTTATTATATTCTTCCTATACACGTGACGTCATCGCCGCCATGTTGGATCCAACATTGCCGCCACGTCTTTATCGTTTGAATCTCTGGGGATTGATTGCAAACCAGCAATTGGTTATAATTTTCGCTGTCTCAAAAGTTATTCTAAAATGATTATTGTAGTTATTCTTACACATGTACATGCTTTACAAGTAAAGTTGGAATTAGACGAAAACATTAGATGAATTCTTCTGTTTGATTCTAAATATATGTACATATTTGTAGCTCTGTAAAGCGTTTCGCGAATCTAAAAAAATGTATTCACCTATTTCTAAAAATAAAACGTTGTGTGTTACATTGTGTATATGCATTGCGGGTGCAAGAAATATTAATTTTAAGGTGTGTTTCATTAGTCAAGTCCACGTGTGTGTATTCAGTTCAATAACAATGTGAGGAATTCGCTGTTTCTCGACACCTTCTTTTGCATTTGCTGTACCAAAGATGACAGCTGTACAGTTAACCACAATCATTTACGAACCTAACACAATCAAAATAACCAGTAGAAATCCTCTATTCTCTTACATGACAGTGTATTTTCTAGTTTTTGAGTTTGAAAACTCTCTACCGCGATCTTACAACGAATTTGAAGTTTTTCGCGCGCAAAGGAGTGTGGGTAAAGTACAATCCGCCATCTTCCTCTGTATGGTGAATTGTGCACGAGACAACGTTTTAAAACTAGCTGTATACATGTAATATCAAAGGATGTAACAATAAAGCAGACTGTTTCAGTGGAACTGTCCGGCATAGCACGCAGGTATTTAGTGACCAGTTGAGTTCCCTTTTCGGCCCCTGCTGCCTCAGGCGTCGTTACCAGTCAACGGTCATTGGTTTCACGCGCTCGTAGTTGTGGGTCTGAAACGTAAAGGTAAGAAAGGTATTTATTTAAATAGCGCAAATTCTGTATGGGATATTAAAATGCAATTCACAAGTTTAATATTTTTGTGATACGGACTGCTACGGTGGCGCAATGTGCTGCCGTTCAGCTTACAATCATGAGTGATTGTTAGTACCTAAGAATGCTAGGCTGTGTCGAGACACATGCGTGGGTGGAATAAACACTTACTCTGGGGTGCATGACAGCGTGAATATCTGACATCTTGACCATCTTCCCATGCTTCGGTTGACACTTGAAGTATCGTTTACCTGCTACTAAACCGCTGTTATCGCCAACTGGTGGACAGAATACAAAATATAACAAGATTATGTCAGCTTGGAGAGGGAGGAACATTGTGGCGGCTCCTACCTTAGATTGGCCTGCTTATGCAGGTTATCCAAGTTAATAGAGTGGAATGGTTATGAAACCCGGCAAACTTCAAAGGGGCTAACAACGGCGCTGCGATTTATGTTGGAAGGGGGCAAGACAAACGATTGTGCAGGGTCATAGTTCATTAGCCTCCCCTGAACGACTGAACTCACACGTTTCTATTGGCTGATTGATTAACACATTGGAATTTCTATTGTGTTTTGTGCACGGTAGTGGTTGAAGAAAGCTAACAAAGACATATAACAAAGAAGGTCGCTGGGTTTCATAACCATTCCACTCTATTAACTATGCTCTCATAAATTCGAAGAAAAGAGTAACGTCTGTTTACCCGAGCGCTAATTAGTTTCCAATATGGACACCTCATTGTGTTATGGACCAATCAGATTTTACCTTCCATATCCTGGAAAGTGACGTAATGTTACATTTTAAAAGGCATTCAGACAATACATTTGCCATTGACCAATCATAGGAGAGTGTTCAATGGCGCGCCAATTCACTAAAATTCTAACAATGGCTTTGATTGGGCATAGAAATAAAACAAACGTGCTGACGTCGTGCTTGCGTATTGGAAACTAATTAAGCGTTCGGGTAAGCAGACGTTACTTTTTTCTTCGAATTTATGAGTGACAAAATACGTCTGCATTATAGCAGGCTAACCTTAGATTGGTTGTGGCCGTTTCTACGATTATTTCAGTTTTCCATCATCCGTGACCGAAGAAAATCATCTTACTATTATTATCATTACCGTCATTAATAATGATTATTAATTATCATCGTTATTGGTTATTATCAAAGAAAAATGTTTTCTCCCGAAATTTGGTATTAAATATTGCTTTATTTGCCTTTAATTGTTTTTCACAACCAGATTGTCAAAACAAATACGATCAGGTAGAATGAAAAACAGAGTGATTTACTTTCTTAGGTTCGCGTTCTCTTTTAAAACTAAAATTTTGAGTTTTCACGTTCTGTTTTTTAAGAGAACGATCAAAATGTAGGCGACTGCATGCATTTTCACGTGCAGTTATTGTGACTAATGTTTTATACCGTCGTCCTAGAAGTTGCCGTCCTGGTTGCTTAAGGTCTCTATTCACTCTTTGTTTTTGCTAGGTTAGCCTCGTAGTGAGGGACAGTCAAAACGAGGCTAAACTGGCAAAAACAAAGGGTTGCCTCGCTTTGAATCCAAGATGGCAACCAGGTGAAAAGAGTTAATGTTGGAATGGCTGTTTAATGTTCTGAGGGGCGGTAGTTTAACAAAAAAATCCTTTGCACAAAAATAAATTAAAAAAGAATACCGTAGAATTCCGAAAGTAACGGCCCCCGTTAATTTCGGAATTAGCAGCCCTAAGGGGCCGTAACTGTCTGATAGCAGCTCCTTCTCAACAAGCATCGAATCACGTCCCTAATTTCAGGTAGCCGTTACTTTCGGACAGTTAAAATATGTGAGAAACCATTCCAAGAAATTCATTGAATGAAGAAAATACGACTCTGATTTACTTTAATAGATGTACTATCTCGGGATAATAAAAGACCTTTTCTGATTTTCAGCGAGGTAAAAATACTTGACCTACGATATACAAAGTACATTATATTTCGGCCATAATTTGAACATCGATTATCTCGTTTGTTTGTCATACTTATAAAATCTCACAGTTCACAACCAACGTCTGGTCGAACTAAAGATGAAACACTTCATATGAGTCAGCTTGCGTTACTGTAACGCATTACACACGACTACCTTTTGTCGTGTTGGAATAGTCGTTGTTTTCGAGGGGACGTTACTTGGGGGGGGCTTTACTTTCGGGAGTCCCGTTACTTTCAGAAATGAATAGAAGAGTCCCTAAACGGACGTTACTTTCGGGGAGGCGCTACTTTCGGTGGCCCGTTACTTTCGGGCTTCTACGGCACCGTGACACTTACACGGCTGGTCTAGTTTAAGGCCAACATAGACACTGCTTGTGACCGTCTTCTTGCCGACTTTCCCCACGTACTTCACTACACCCGATACATTTACTTTGTCATCACCTGTCAACACAAACGAAAAACGGAAAGGTTGTTTTACATTAACGACATCGGTAAGTTTTATCCCTTGATTTAGAGTTGGCTTACCTTCCCCTCCTCCAAATCCTCCTCCTCAAGTTCACATCCAAATCCTCCTCCAAATACTCCTCCTTCAAATCCAAATCCTCCTTCATATATATCCTAATCCAAATCCTCCTCCAAATTCTCCTCTTCAATAATCATCGAATCGCGTCCCTGGTTGACCTCCATTTGTATTACTGTGACACTTATTTTTACACCCTTCCCTTCAATTGCCTTCCATTCCTTCCCCTCGTCCAAATCCAAATCTCCTCCTCCTCAAATCCACATCCTCCTCCTCCTCAAATCCACATCCTCCTCAAAATCCACAACCTCCTCCTCCTCAAATCCACATCAACCTCCTCCTCAAATCCACATCATCATCCTCCTCAAATCCACATCATCCTCCTCCTCAAATCCACATCCTCCTCAAAATCCACATCCTCCTCCTCCTCAAAATCCACATCCTCCTCCTCCTCAAATCCATATCAATCTCCTCCTCAAATCCACATCCTCCTCCTCCTCAAATCCACATCCTCCTCCTCCTCAAATCCACATCCTCCTCCTCCTCAAATCCACATCCTCCTCCTCCTCAAATCCACATCCTCCTCCTCCTCCAAATCTAAATCCAAATGCTCCTCCATCGAATCACGTCCCTGGTTGAAGAATACCATAGGAACGTTGACCTCCATTTGCATTCTGTTTGGAGGACGGACGATAATTTAGCATTGGAGAACAAATACTTAGGTCGCGTAAATACGACAGCGGTTGTAATCAAAGTCCAGAACATGAATCTGAAACAAGTAGGGCAAGTCCCCTTTCCGCAGCGCAACAGAGCGAACTTTCTAAGAGCATCAAGCGCTGTGGACGATAATGCGGTACGATTAACAGTCTCGCCCATGCAACGCTATTTTCATTCTTTGTTGCAAGGCCCACGCAAATAAACATTGTAGTGACATCAGAAACACACTAATAAGTCCACAATGGGCGATACTGTTAAAAAAAGACACATTCCCTCCACGATATTCTATATATTTTTTAGGAATATACTCTGGCGACATAAATCCTGGACATGTTACTAAGCCTGAAACCAGTCGCGCCTCGTCGCGAGCTTAATTCTCTCCACCTTTGAGAGACATCTGATATTCAAGCCCAAAAATTCCATACTGACTAATGTAAAGATGAACCAATTAATAAAAAAATATGTAACGTACGGTGGCCCACAAGTGCCACGGCACAATCACCAAAGTCACGGCACAATCACCAAAGCCACGGCACAATCACCAAAGTCACGGCACAATCACAAAAGTCACGGCACAATCACCAAAGCCACGGCACAATTACCAAACCGACGGCACAATCACCAATCCGACGGCACAATCACCAAAGTCACGGCAAAACCGCGGGAAAGGCTACGGCGGAAGTAGAAATACATGGCGGAAGTTACAACATTCCGCGGCGGAAGTGAAAGTTGATCTTCTATGCACAGCCGTGCGTATCCTAAAATTTTACAATTTTACCCGTCGGCATGCCGATTGCCGAACGCTGTTGGGACCAAGACAATGATACTCCTGCCAACCCGGTTTATACAGGAGACTTAAGATTTTGGACCTCATCTCCCGGTCTCCAGGATAGAGCCGGTTTTTAGCCATTTTATTTAATCTTTCTACCAAAAAGCTTGAAACTATTTTTCCGAAAGCTTTCGGAAAGTCTTCGGAACACAATCGGGGTATCTTCGGAAAAAACGGAAATCATTACGTCATAACAAAGCCTCAACCAACATTCTCCAGATTTTAGAACTCCGGGGATTGGAAGGTATGGGAGCCTGTGCGCGTTTCTGGACTCTACACATTCAGGCCGCCTTTTTAAAGTACGTAAACTCATTTAATTCAAAAATCTTTGCAAAGCAATCTCCTATCATTTTCTCGTTTCCTCTATAAAAGATGTATTCTCCGGGGGGGGGGGGGGGGGTTTCCTATATTCGGCTGGTAGGGGTGATCGTCGTGTTTTTTAGGGTTTGAAATCGGCGATTTAGTAATTTTTAGAGGTTGTCCAAGCGAAATTCATTTTCAGGGTGATTTTTAGACCATGGGGTACATTAGGGTGGGAATTTTTTCACAGTGCTTCTTCGTCCGCCATTTTACATGAAGAGACCGAGAAATTATGGTTTGTAAAAGCCCGCGTTTACCAGGCTTCCGCCAGGTACTTTCACTTCCGCCGCTGAATGTTGTAACTTCCGCCGTGTATTCCACTTCCGCCGTGAATTTTCACTTCCGCCGTAGCCTTGCTCGCGGTTTTGCCGTGGCTTTGGTTATTGTGCCGTGGCTTTGGTGATTGTACCGTGGCTTTGGTGATTGTACCGTGGCTTTGGTGATTGTGCCGTGACTTTGGCGGTTTTGCCGTGATGATTGGTGATTGTGCCGTGGCTTTGGTGATTGTGCCATGGCACTTGTGGGCCACCGTAGTAACGTCACGCACGTGTCACCGTTTCCAAGATGGCGAACGAATGTTGTTCAACGCACTCGTTTTAATACGGTGGCCCACAAGTATCACGGCAAAAGTTTGTAGACATCACGGCAAACGTTTGTAGACACTACGGCGCAAACCTCACGGCAAAAGTTTGTGGACATCACGGCAAAAGTTTGTAAACTTCACGGCTAACGTTTGTGGACATCACGGCAAAAGTTTGTAAACACTACGGCGCAAACCCGTCACGGCAAACGTTTGTGGACATCACGGCAAAAGTTTGAGAACTTCACGGCAAAAGTTTGAGAACTTCACGGCAAAAGTTTGTGGACTTCACAGCAAAAGTTTGTGGACATCACGGCAAAAGTTTGTTGACATCGCGGCGGAAGTTTGAGTTCGCGGCGGAAGTGAAGAGACGCCATATTGGATATGACCGAGAAGACCCTGGGAATGAGATTTACTTACCGTGCCCAGTCTTCTATATCAAACACACGTTGGGGTTGAAATATCACGAGAGCAATAGAAGGAACAATCGAAATGCTTTCCTAGGGGTAAAATAATCCCCATTTCTGATTCCTACAGGTGAGATATTAATTAAACAACTCATCCATGGCATCCGATAAAGGGGGGATGTTCGGATTACAAACTACTTGGTATATGTTTCATACTTGCAATTAACACTACAAAACCCCTCGTATAATACGAAGGACACCAAATTAGGTTTATATTAGTCTTAAAGGCATTTACTTTCATGAAATAACCCTCTTTGTTATTTTCTTTCTGTTCCATTTTCCCGAACGGACATACACACGAGCAAGAAAAGGCGCGAAAAACCGAGCGACCGCGCCGTGTGTTTGATAGAAGACTGGGCGCGATAAGTAAATCTCATTCCCAGGGTCTTCTCGGTCATATATCCAAGATGGCGGGATGGCGGGTCGGTATCTTGGTCACGAGGTTGTTCACAGGCCTGGTCTCTTCACTTCCGCCGCGAACTCAAACTTTTGCCGCGATCTCCACAAACTTTTGCCGTGATGTCTACAAACTTTTGCCGTGAAGTTCTCAGACTTTTGCCGTGAAGTTCTCAAACTTTTGCCGTGATGTCCACAAACTTTTGCCGTGACGGGTTTGCGCCGTAGTCGGTTTACAAACTTTTGCCGTGATGTCCACAAACTTTTGCCGTGAGGTTTGCGCCGTAGTGTTTACAAACTTTTGCCGTGATGTCTACAAACTTTTGCCGTGATGTCTACAAACTTTTGCCGTGATACTTGTGGGCCACCGTATTTTAAGGAGAAAACCTAGCAAGAACCGTTGATGTTTTGTGCTGGAGAGTGAGGTGGCGACGTGAGGCGGCTAATCTTCTGCATGACCATCCGTGGAGGTACGTACTACTAATGCGACCTTTAAGGAGACGTTACTTACCAACTATTTTACTTTGTATCATGACACGATCGCCCTTATGCACCACATGTTTTACCATCTGTTCCTCGCTGTCACCACTAGACAGACTCCCATCCTCCATCCAGACATCTTGGTCCATTTCTGCATCGCTGTAGTACCCTCTACCAGGGTCATACCCTCCACCCACAGGAGGGTACGTCCTGATCCCGTAGGACGACATGGGACGGCGCTGTTTGGTCCTGTTGATCTCGCTATCAGGAGGTCGTGGGGAAAGGCGTGGGTTGCTTTCTCTTGGTTCTTGTGTTGAAACTGGGCTGTCCTCTTTGTCCTTAGGCTGGTCTCGTTGTAACGGGCTGCCTCCATCTTCCTGCGAAGCTTGCGACTCGGCAAGTGGCTCTTTTCGTGGAATGGCCTACAGAATACGAAAGCAAGGCCATAAATTGAGAGCGTATCTCATCATATCGGTGAAAGGAGCTATGTCATGGTACTGCGCATGTATCGAGTAATCGCTCGGTTCGTGGCTGTTAATTGCATACACACAGTTAAACTTCCCTCCCTCAATGCTTGATTGAAAGGATTTTCAATATTTTCCCTGGAGACTGTTTATATACACTGTTTGTTAGTCTTTTTTTTGAATATTTGCTTTGACTTTAAGCATCCGACATGGCCGAGAGGTTCGTTAGTTCATATCAAAATCGGCGGAAATAGCTTTTTCCGGCCCGGAACGTGAATGTAAAGTCTATTACCGTGACACAGCCCCTTGAACTATTTAGTAAATTGTCTCTCGGGTAATTTACATTCAACTCCCAGACAGCTCAGGTCCGACGACGGGCTTAGAAAGTCTGATCTTACGTTCGATCCTGCGTTACAACAAAAGGGAGGTACGAGAAATAGGAGGGACAGAAGAGAGGAAGAGAGCTCCCTTCTCCTTCTCCTTCTCCTCCTCCTCCCCTCTCCTCCTCCTCCTCCCCTCTCCTCCTCTTCCTCCCTGCTTCTCCCCTCTCCCTTTCAGTCTTTAATGCAGTCTGATAATTTACATGTAATTGGATGTAAACATGAATATGTGTAATCTTGTTTTTGGTACTATTAGTAATATTGTGAAGCACCATTAGACAGTTAGCTAAAATGACACTAGGAGACTACTGGCACTGTATGAATGTACTATTATTTTGTTACTATATAGTTTTATTATTTTAATATACTATTGTTAAGACAGACAATCAAACAACAACAGTCGAGGGAATAATGAAAACATTATTTAGTGGAAACTACACTTTAACTTACAATGGAGAACTAGTTCCTGTAAAAACTAGTGTAGGTCATCAGCTGGGAAGATAAACACTGGTATAATCAACTACAAGTCATACAATGGATAACTAATTCCTGTAAAAACTTGTGTAGGTCTGCATCGGCGTGTAAGATAAACACTGGTATAATCAACTAAAAGTCATACAATGGATAACTAGTTCCTGTACAAACTAGTGTAGGTCTGCATCGGCGTGTAATATAAACACTGGTATAATCAACTAAAAGTCATACAATGGATAACTAGTTCCTGTAAAAACTAGCGTAGGTCTGCATCAGCTGGGAAGATAAACACTGGTATAATCAACTAAAAGTTGATCAAGGTATGCTAACCATCATGAGGAATAGCAGCTGACGTTTTGAGCATTAGCCCTTCTTCAGAGCAAAAAAGATGAAGGGCTAACCGCTAGAAATCAGCTGATACTCGGTTTACGGTGGTTAGCATACCTTAATCGACTTTTAGTTCATTATACCAGTGCTGTGCTTTAAAGACAACCAATTCAATGGATCTTAACGTGAATCTCGCACTACTTTACAGTAAAACCTCAATACCTTATGCTGAGTGTTTATGAAGTTTGGGTTAATGATGGGCATCCCCAGTTTGTTGACCAGTCGCCTGTGGTATAGGCTGTGTGCTTCAGGATGGGGTGAGGGTACAGGAGGGGGTGCAGCCTGGTTAAACCTCTTGGGAGGGGCACTCTTAGGCCTCCTCCTGACAAATCAACAAACACAAAGATCTGAGAAGGTTTTCCCCATTCAGTGATTATTCTTTATCACAAAGGTTGTAGTGTATACGTATAAGGTAGATTTCGTATGAGTGGGAAAGCAATACGGCAAGACTGCAGCTGTATCGCACACCGCGGCAAAACTTTATGCTCCACTGGCCGAAAGAATGAAGGCTCTGGTTTCAAATAGAAGTTTCCGAGGTCATAAACGTTTTTAGTAAATCATTTTATAACTTAGTAAACTCACAGTGAATTACAAATTAAGAAAACTTAAACCTGTTGAAGTCTTAGGATTAGCCTTTAAGTAGTTTTCTTGTTTTTCGCGAAACATTTCGTATAATTACGCATATGTAGGTAAAACTAAAACACGGGTGACGACCTCTGTTTTCTTTTAGTTTTGGCGGGAAACTGGGGCGGATGCGCGCGCTGGGCTCGTCAAAACGCATGCGCGTGACGTTTTTCCGCGGTGTGGCCGTACGTAACTCTGTCAGAGCAGATTTCGTATGAGTGGGACAAACATACAGCATCTCCGTAGCCTTACCGTAACCGTACTGTAACTTACTGTACCGTAACTCTGTAATTTGATTGGATCAGAAAGAAAAAAAAGCATAGACCCTATGCATAAAGCTGGAACCTAATTTACATAAATTCAGAATTTTAACATTTGAAGACAAATTGACACTAACCTGAAAGAGCAAGTACAAGTTATTCATCATATGCAATATACTAGTTTTATCACAAATTTCTCCAATTGAAAGTTATTACCATTTAAGGCTCAGGAAAAACATGAAAGCGAGGCTGGTAGGGTCTGATGGCTGACTATTTTCATACAAATCTCTCTTATTTCAAAAGTTTATTACTCTGTAGCAATGTAACTTATGACACTCAAATTTCACAGGATTACTTATTTTTGCATGTTCTTTTATGTGACAATGTTGGTTTTCACAAATATTCATTGCTGACAGGAGAAATCCAGTTGTAATCAAAATGTCCTTTATGCATAGGGTGTATAGGGTATAGTAACCATGGCATAGGTAATTGCCGTAACTTGCCCACTCATACGAAATCTGCTCTATTTCACTGGACGAGAAGAGCCGTGCCAGTTAAACTGTCCTGCTCATCTCATACAAGATGTTCTATACATGGATGTTTATCTTTGGTTTGAATTTTTATGTGCACTGTTTTACCTCCGAAATCAGCTTCCCCTCACATCGACCTTCTAAACCAACCAAACCACATGTACATGTATACCTTACCCAACTTGAGAACATGTTTCAGTTTAATCATTTCTCACCTTAATGTTCTGCCAGCCCTGTGTTTCCACCAGGCTTTGTCAGCACTGTACGATGCCCATAACTCATTGAGCTGCACGTTCAGATCATCTACTTGCCCTCGTAAGTGAATCGATTCTATTAACTGCTCCTCGATTATGCTTTCCTTGGTATCAATCATCTGCTTCAGTACTCTGATTTCCTGCTCATGATCTTCACATTTCCTTTTTAATTTCTTGTGGTCCTTGTCCAATGTATCCAGCATGTTGCCCTGCTCCTGTTACACCAACCAATACAATACAATAGGTTTAATAAGGAGCAGAAAATCACATTCGTCAATATTCGAAATAAGACATTCAATGTACAGTGTAGGTCACACTGCGGCAAAACGGTATGCTCCGCTGACCGAAAGAACGAAGGTTCTCCTATCAAATACAAATTACCGAGGGCTTCAACTTTTTTAGTAAATAATTTTATAACTTAGTAAACTCACAGTGAATTACAAATTAAGAAAACTTCAACCTGTTAAAGTCTTAGGCTTATTTATCTTTTAAGTAGTTTTCTTATTTTTTGATAAAACAGTTCACTTTAAGCAGAAATTTTAAAATGACGGTATGTGCCTGTTGTTTCATTTCAGTTTTCGCGGGAAACTGGGGGCGGCCGCGCGCCGACAAGAAATAGCAAATACGCATGCGCGTGACGTTTTGTCGCGGTGTGAGTGTAGGTACTATACAAACTGATACTGATACTGAGGTATGGACTGATGCTAACATTAAAGACTGCAACTTATTATGGTTCTACTGAACCAGTTATGTTACAGCGATTTTAGAAGGCCTTGCATGTAGTGGTTTTCAGATTATAGGTGACTGGACTGATTGAACCGATAAGGAGGCCATGTGGTCCATAAATCAGTAATTATTTTAAAGCCAAACAGGTCATCCCAATCGAATCTTCCAGGTCAATGTTTTTCTGCATTATAATTACCTTATCGGGGATACAAGTTGTCCTAAAATATTCCGAGGGGAGGGGATACATGCTACACTAGTGCCCAGTGATCTGTGAGTTTTTTTGGGGTTTACATGAGGTACGTACAGTGATAGCAAATGGATTTTTAACATATACACGTCTGGCAGGATGTTAGTCTGATTGCTTTCTCTTTCCTTCTAGTTTTGCGAAAACTGCTGAATGAGGGGGACATTGGGGTTTGCGTCAGTTTTTAGTGCGGTATTTCGGTGAATTAAATCCCATTAATTGCGGTATTGCGGTGATCTCAAATCCTGCGGTGTGCATTGTTTGTGTTTTCAAACCTGCGGTGTTTGGTGAAACGATATGTTTGCGGTGTTGTGGTTATTTTCAAAGTCACAGGACTCTTTAAAAATATTGTTGCGTCATTGCGGTGTCTGTATTTATAGTCAACGTTACATGCGGTGTTTTTGGATTTTTTTTGCGGTGTTGCGGTATCGAGAGCCCCCCAAAGTCCCCCTCCTGAATTACTGTCCTACTAAATTATTGTCCTATTGATCTAACCTTAGCTAAGACAATCAATTGACAGATATTTGCAACAAAACTGCACCCTGATTAGTTTACCTTGTATTTACTGGTAATGCTCTTCAGGTTCTCTTGGGAGTCTTTCAACTCTTGTTCTTTCAGTTTCAGTTTCTTGTCTACTCTTGCCTTGTCTTCCTCAACAAAGCCCAACTTTTTCTTTACAAATGTAAGCTCTTCAACATGCTTTAGCGCAAACAGAAAAAAGCAGCAAAATGAATTGTAGACTGGATGTTGAACCACAACCTCCAATTAACCAGATTAACATTCTATAACACCAGAACAGTGCCTTAACTAGGGGCCATCAACATATGCTTAGTGCCTTTCCTAACACTAACATTCACGATTGGACCCCCCTCCCCTCTAATAAACATCCAGTGGACATTAAGCAGGGCACCTGGCATACATGTATGTTGCATGACATCCCCTTACTGCAATGAATGTACATGCATGCATGTGTATAGATGGGGAAATACAATACAGTAGTACATGTAACGAAATATATAAATAACATCAAAACATTACCCCAGTGAATCATGATCAGAAGCACCCAATGGCAAAACTCAAAAGAATATTCTGACATTTTTATAACAGATCAGATGTATTTCAACATATGTTTAAGAACTTTTCTTCACCTGGCAGATGCTATTCTGCCTGAGCTATTCCTACCTGAGCCTCAAGCTCATGAGACAAGGAGTCAAGATCATGAAGAAATTACAAACTATGTTGAGGGGAATTGAAATACTGGCAGGCCAACAAGAAAAGCTTGAAATAATTCAAATTAAATTCCATTACATTTTATGTGTGTCAGGCAAATGTTTACACCCTGCAGAATTCAATATTTTTGAAAAATTGAAAACAGCTGAGAATTATCAGACTGCAGAATTTGCCAGCCAACTCCTTGGCCCAGAACAACAGATATTTTGCAAAACAGTTCATTGGGTGTTCCTGCAGGTGACTTACTCGTTCTAGTTTGGTACACTTCTCCTTCTCAGCATTCAAAGTTGCTTTTAAACTTGTCATGTTTCTTTCTTTCTCCTCAATGATGTTCTTGGAGATCTGATGAAGAGAATTGTGAATTATCAGAAAGAAAAACAATTGCCTACTGGTAAGTAATAGTTGGTGTGTGAATGAAAATATACCAGCTCATGCACAGCATGAAAGGTTTAAAAACAAAACTCTGAATCTCTAACGGGACCTGAAACAACCTAGGGGCTAATCGAAGCCAGGACCTAGCTAATCCACAGATCAAATTGGAATTTAGCATGGTGGTTTTTGTGGAGGGAGGAAAACTGGAGGACCCAGTGAAAAATCTTCTGAGCAAGGATGAGATACCAACAAACTCAACTCACATTTGCAGGTGCCATGTCCGAGGATCGAACCTGGGCCACAGAGGTGAGAGGCAAAGCGTTTAAAGGACTTTCTATCACAGCAGCATCGATATAATTAGAGAATATACACAGTCGGTGAATTGCTAGTAAAGAAAACAGTCAGTTATTTTAGAGAAAATCCTAAATATTTATTCAAATTATTGCAAAGTCAAATGACTTAGATGACGTAAGAATCATCAAGAATCGACCCAGTCTTTTTCTTACACAGTCATGGGTCAGGAAAGGTCAAATTTTCACCATTTCAAACACGCATAGAACATAGAGTATTCTCTGTAAGCCAAAAATGTCTTTGCAGAAGTACAATGTACTCAAAACATTTCAAAGATTTATAAATATGTATAAAAATTGCAAAATGGGTTAGTGGCACTTTAACCACCTGCACCACCCTCACAGGCTTCCCAAAAAAGCAATGTGAGTCATAATTTTGTATTATTAAAATTTAGTGTTGCCATACATAAGCATTAGTGCAACAACTGTAACCACAGCCACTGTAATGTTGAGACAACGAGAACTAAATACACATTGAATGCAAAACGAAAATAAAGCATCCCATTACAAATCTTAGGATATCAAAGGCACATGATTTTCTTCATTCAAAAGACTTTGACTTCAGAACTAGTCCACCAAAATTGCCTTTTACTGGTTGAAGCTTGAGCAAGTTGAAATGCTATTATTTTGTACTATAGACACTGATTGGCTCAAATAATCATAAGTTGGAATGCTTTGTTTTCATTCTGCAATGTGATTGGTTCTTGTCTAAGTTGCCATGGTTACAGTAGTCACACAGTAACCTCTCTTACCGATAAAAAGACTATGACAACCTCCTCCATCACCATTGCATACACATTCAATCACAAGCCCTCCCCCCCTCCCCCCAACTTCCTGTGGACACTCCCCTCTTTCCTCATCTCTATTTATAAATGATTCCTCACCGAGAGTGTATCTTTAACTTCTCTTAACTCTAGGTCCAGCATTTGTATCTTCTTTCCTCTCTCTCTGGCTTTAGTCCTGTTCAATAAAATATTGCACAAACAAACAAACAAATGAATGAGTGGACAGATGTATGGCTAGTTACATGTATATTAGGCCAAACAAAATAAATGTGTTTCCAGTAATGAGCTGAAAAAATCCAGGTACATGTAGCTATAAAATGTAGGTTGGAAATAATTTTATTTTGATTTTTTTTGCTTTTTTATATGCATGGATATTTGTGAGTTAATCCTGTGTCTTGTTGTCATGTTCATGCGATTGCGCTGTAGCGAGAAGTCATACTTCTCATTGATTTAATACATTTATATTTTTATGTTTATTTTATGTGTTTCAAGTCTTGGAAAATAGCAATAAAAAGTTTGAACAGCATGAAAAAACATTGGTTGGTCGGGTAATCAGAAACACAACATTTATTTTGTTTGGCCTAAAATAAGTAAATAAAATTAACAATGACAATAGCCATACATGTAATATACAAATGTAGTTGCTACGGTAACAATCATAATAACAATAATATAATTATTATTATTGAATGAACTAAAACATTAGCACAACTGTGTGACAAAGGGATTGTAATTTTACTGACAGAGGTATAAAGAAGGACTTGAGATATAATTTAGTACTTTTAAAAGTTTGTGAAAACTTTTGGATTAATAGCCCAACAGCACACAGGGAGCTGGGATGGCACAGTGGTTAAGTGCCTCACCTCTCACCTCTCACCTCTGTGACCCAGGTTCGATCCCAGATGCAGTGCCACATGTGAGTTGAGTTTGCTGGTATCTCGCCCTTGCTTTGAAGATTTTTCTCAGGGTTCTCCAGTTTTCCTACCTCCGCAAAAACCAGCACGCTAAATTCCAATTCGACCCGACTATATAGTTAGGATATGGTACGTACCATGATATTGTTTCAGGTTTCATTAGAAATTCAGAGTGGTTTTTTTCAGAGCACAAACTAGGTTCAGCTCCTATGTACATGTATTTAGTTTCACTTCTGATCAATCAAGCAAATAAAACAATGTGGTTCTGCTTACACAGTTGGGTTGGTAGGTACATGAATGTACTAACTTTTTTTTCTAACTTTTTGCACTCAGGTTGGCTATTTTAAGTTTTTGCAGATTTCAAGAAAAAACATGTGCGATTTTCTAATGTCAAGCTTGTAGTTGAATTACACAGCCACTAGCTATAGATCGTCAATTTTGCACATTTACAACTCTCGACCAATCAGAATTAAGATTGTGACTAAAATGAATAATAATTATTGAACATAGTTGATAGACATACTGTGCCATATTAACTTCATGGACTTGATCACTGAGGTCTTTCCTGACATCATCTAACTCCTCTTTATACATGGTTGCATTCTCTTTAACTCTTGCTATTTGCTCCTTGATTGTTTTTGTCTCTGCCTTGTCCTCTTCTGCTTTCCTCAACTCATTATTTAATAATGAAAGCTCATGTTTCAGGTGGTCAATCTCAGATGAATCTAGCCAAAGAAGAAAAGCAAACAGCACATATAGAAAGTCTAGCAATATTATCATTAAAATCAATAATAATAATATTATACTTTATACAAGCAGCGTGGCTGGTGGGGTCATGTTCATTGCAATGAATTGAAAGCACCACTAAAATAACATTCAAAATATTTACTTTTTGATGAGGTGTTAATTTTTTAATTTGCAGCTTCAGAACCAAAGGTTTTACTTCAACTATAACTCACTATTATTGTCCAGGTTCAATTTTCCGCATTAAAGTGGCAGATTTAAGACAGTGATTTCCCTTAAATCTACCATTTTATGTCTTGTTTTTCTCTTCATTTTCTGGTAAAATATTGTGATTCTACATGTACCAATTGAAAATAATAGAATTTTATACCTTAACCGGTATTATAAATGCCCCTCAGAGTAGATCAGCAAAATACAGGACTTTGTAGCCATCTTATCCAATCCCGATTCCCAGCTCAAACCAATTGGGAGCTCTGCACCTGGATGGCCAATTTTGGCTTACCATGCATGTACATAATATTCACTAAAAACAGGAATCAAACCTTACATGTACCTTGTTTCAGTTTTTCATTTGCTTCATCCAGTTCTGTCCTATACTTCTGCAATGCCATTTCTCTAACACTGTACTGTGAATATAAAAGAGCAACAACCAAATCTCATTTAGTTTTTAGGTATCTTAAGTATCAACAAATAAAGAGATCTGGATGCATGCAGACACACCCCCACCCAAAAATCCAGGGAGTATCCTCATATATGTAAAAATATTACTAATAACAGTGAACTTATACTTTTAAAAGGGTTACAACTCACCACTTTATCTACTGCTTCTAATGCCTTCACAGATTCATCATAATCATTCTTTAGCTTCTGCTTCTCCTCATTCAGTTGAATCACTTTTTGTTGTAGCTCTCGCACTCTCTCCTGCATCCTTCTCTGTACCTCTGAAGACAGCTTTTTATCAAGCAGTTCAGCCTGTGACTGTGTCTCAGATCTTGCAGTCGATTGTGTCTCTGACCTAGGAGTTGACATAGCTAGGTTGCTCTTCTCAGAAGACCTCTTCTTCTCCAGCCACTTTATCTTATCTTTTAAGGACTTGATTTCCTCTCTAAGCTTCTGAGATTCTGTATCTGCTTGCTCAGTGAGTGTCTGAGAGTTACTAAGCTTTGCTTCAAGTTTTGATTTATCTTGGTTTCCTTTGCGTACTTCATACTTCGCTTTCTCCAGTTCATCCTGGAGTTGGCTCTCAGTAAAACTCTTTTCCTGTCCCACTTTTCCTAATTCATCTTTTACTGCTCCCAGTTCATCCTCAAGCTTGCTAATCTTCACCTCCTGTTCTTCAGATTTTGCCTGCAAGCTCTCTAATTTTGATTTATCCTGGTTTCCTTCGAGTAGTTCATACTTTGCTTTCTCCAGATCGTCCTGGAGTTGGCTCTCAGTAAGACTCTTTTCCTGTCCCACTTTTCCTAATTCATCTTTTGCTGCATCCAGTTCATCCTCAAGCTTGTTAATCTTCACCTCCTGTTCTTTAGATTTTGCATGTAAGCTCTCTAATTGTTCTTGAAGTTCTTTAGCAGTCTTCTCCTTGTTCTGTAATAATGACTTGGCTTCATCAAGTTCAGTTCTAGTATCCAGTGCTCTTGAGTCCAGCAAATCTTTATCCTCTTGTGAACCTGCTATCTCTTCTCTTAAGTCAGAAATAGTTTTTCCCCTCTCATCCAATAGAGAATTATTTTTTTCAAGCTCTTTTGATGTTCTGGCCAGTTCATCTTGAAGTCGATCATTGATGCTCTTCAGTTTTTCAGAATTTTCTTTTAATTGCTGAAACATTGAAACAACAATTTTATGTATTTATATACCAATTAATTGTCATTAGTTTAAAATATATAATCGTCCTTTGGGTGCACATTGGGAATTTGTCACTATCTAGAGCTTTTTTGAAAATAATGCAGGGTTTTCCCCACAGAGAGGGTTGAAAAGCTTGATCATTATCTACATGTACATTACATTGTATACAAGTCTATTTAAATTCCTCATTATTTATAAATAAATGTATAACTATATTTTACACAGACATGAACTGGTTGCCAAGAAAATCTGGTAACCAATCAGCACATAGCACTGGGTCACACAAACAGGTGTGGACAGAGAGGGGAGGGGAGGGGAAGTGCCAATATGAACTTTGGGACAGTGCTTGAGAGCTTATAGGTTGTCTGACAACCTGAATCAGCATATGGCACTGGGTCCCACAAAGAGGTGTGGACAGAGAGGGGAGGGGAGGGGAAGTGCCAAGATGAACTTTCGGACAGTGCTTGAGAGCTTAATATAGGTTGATTGCCAAGGAAATTTGATAACCAATCAGCACATACATGTACATGTAGCACTGGGTCACACAAACATGTATGGACAGAGTGGGGAGGGAGGGGAAAGAAACACACTTATCAAATGGCATCTGACATGCCAACAAGCAAACAAGCATTATACAAATAAAGCCCAGCAAAATAACCTGAATGAGCGATGCCAGGCCACATGGAAAAACCACCACTGGGTGTAAAGGTCTGCTGAATGCTGGATTGTTTAACCATCAAGTTGCCTAAATTGCATTTTACTCGTGATTATTAAAAGAACAAGCACCTAATGTACAGAACATTGTCATAATAGAAATAAAAACTAAAATAAGTGAAAACACAGTAGCAAAAATAGCAAGGGGGTTTATATATGGGATAGCTAAAAAGTTCTTCTTGCTATGCACACAAAAAAAATATAATGTATGTGTTCATGTCGGTCTTTATCACTTAAAAATTACCAATATTCAAGCATGAAACATTAAAATTAAACTATTCTTTCACTCAATAAATAAATATTTAAAAAGGGGAGAACAGCTATAAACTAGGGTGGCATGAGGGAGGGAACATATGACCAGGAGGGAATTTTCTACACACATGTATGTTAATTAATTACCAGACTGACTGCATGGCCTAAAAGTGGGATTTTACAGTATTATTAGGAGATACATTTAAATGTTTGTATGTTTTTTACAAACCTCATTTGCTGTCATAACTGAAGAAAGTTTCTTTTCCATATTCTCTCTCTCTTCTTCAGCACATGTTGCCATCTTGTTACCTTTTTCACATTCAGTGTGAGCTAATGCCAACTCATTGTTGAGATCCTCAATCATTTTAGACTCTGTGGTGTCATCCTTGCTCTCAGCAGCAGAATTTCCTTCTGTATTTTTAGCAATAGAATTTCCCGTTTGAGCACCAGAGGTAGTATTCACCTTTTTGCTATTTGCTTTAAAATACTCAACTTTCTCAGATTCATCTGAAGACGACGATGACAATGTTGAAGTTATATCTGAATCCGTCAAATCTAACTCTGATTCCTTGGTGACTTCAAACTCTGCAACTGATCCTTTGGAAGTTACAGCCTTGTTTTCTTTTTGCATACTAGTTTTGCTACCTGGGCCTGCTAAGCCAAGCTTTTCAAAACTTCCAATTCCTTCCTCAGCAGGATGGCTTGAGTTAGAACCCACATCAGATTTGACAACCATGGAGTTTTCTTCTACAAATGTCTCATCCTCCAGTAGAGGCTTGTCCTTTGATTCAACGTTATTTTCTATTCCATTTGTAATTACCAATGTATTGTCACCAGTTTTTATTTCATTACCTACAAGAACAGCATTTCCATTTAAACATGATTTGCTGGAGTGTTGAACTTTGCCATCTTCACTTAAAACACCATTTACTTCAGGGCCACTCAAAATCTGAGGGAAAAATAGCATTTTGACTTAATTTATACCCTGTCTAGTACATATACTGTGTATGATGTAAACACAATCAAGGAGCACATTATTTTTCACACTGAGATAGAATTTTGATTATAATTCTGATAGCTCTTTAAATGTTGACTCTTATATCTCTCCAGGATATTAAGTATGTTTCAATTTAACAATAAACTAATTAAATATAAAGGAAGTGATGTATTTATAGCAATGGTGTGATATTTTAAGTTGTTCTGTACATGAATCTTTTTAATGTTAATGAGATGTTGGAGATTAATTAGCTTCCAAGTTAATAAACTAAGCCATAATATGACATATATTTACAGATTGCTTATTATAGTGGAAGACATTAATTAGCATAACAACAAGTAAGGCTTAGCATGTTTCTTTGCCAAAAAAGACATATCAAATTTCTTGGTTCATGATAACAAAAAGCTTAACCTGTCATTCACAAAGTGAATAGGACCTTAATTAAGTTAATCTACCTTTTAACAATGTATGGCAATTATGTGAATTTGTTACTTGGACAAAAACAATTCATTTCATCAATGCTGTGTTCTGAAGAAATGGACAAAAGCTAAATTTCTTTGCAGCTAGATAAATTTCAAGGAATCATATATAGCTCAGTTAATAACCTTCTGTTACATCTATACTTTATATGTTCATTAAAACAGTTGAAAATTCCAACCATCTGTTCTCATCAATAATTGATGCACCAATTACATTATTTTTTAATAATATTGTATGCTATATACAAAAACAAAAAAGACTCAACTGAAGATATAAAAAATAAATAAGCTATAGCTACATAAATTACATATATTGCATCATAATACTGAATCTTTAAGATTAGTTCAAGAATAGCATTGATGCCACTCAATATACTGTGGGTATTTTTAGAAATGGGTTATTTATTATTTATCATGATTTTGGTTCAACAAATTAAGCACTACAATTTTAAAGTCAATATTTTGGGTAAAAATTAGCTAATGCTATGTGATAGGAAGTATAAGTAGGCACATCCAGTTAAGCTGCTTCTCAAGCCTAATCAAGAACATCCTCTCAAATGGATTATTGTTTGCACAAAAGAAGGCTTATGCACCCATTCATCAAGTGCAATCTACTTGATACTAATAAAAACAAATGAAGTGTAGAACTAAAAAAAATCAGGAAATCTACGAAAATCAAGAAATGAGTTTTTGATATTTATGGTTCAAGAGATCCAATCTACAATATATCTGTCTAATATAAATATTTTATAGAATTGAATAATTTTGTATGTACATTTGTACTAAATCCATAGTAATGGCCATATTTCTATAGCACCATATCACCACAGTCTCATGGCGCTTTACATATTACTGACATGTCCCATCAGTAATTTTTTTTCGGCCTGCTTACGGCGCTAATAGCTGCCACGCAGTTTACAATTATGTCGAGTGTGTAGTTATAGTCCTGGGCCATTTTTAAGGCCTAGCTGTACAAGCACAGGGAGTTCCAACTTAATACACATACAGTCAACTCTCTAATAGCGGACCTCTCTCTAAGGCAGACACGGTTGGCTGGTCTCGGCCCAATTTCACTTGTTTGTCTGTAAATAAACTCTCTTTAAGGCAGACACCTCTCTATTTAAAGGCAGACAGCAGACACTTTTAAGCAAACTTTTGGTTAAAATTACCTCTCAAAGCAGTCACAATACAAATGCAAATTTGTGCACAATCAATAGATTATAGGCCAGATATTATTGCATTTTGACCTATGGCAGCACTAATATAAACATATTGTATTGTGTTGCATTCTATTGTTGTATTGAATCGTATTGTGTTGTATTCTATTGTATTTTTGGTAAAAATTTGTGTCGTCCTACATAAAAGGATTGCCAAGAACAGACACTATTTATCAACTATTACAGTTTTTTTTCTTGGTACATTAGTACTGTACATATAAAGTATGCGAAGGTCACTTGCCGAAGGACTATACCATGCACTTTACATAAATCAAACAAATTTTTCCACTGTTCACCATGGAAAGGGACTGTAAATATTGAATCTTACTTGTTGTAATCAAGATCTTGTTCCAGTTCTGACATCATGGATTTCTGGTGTCAGGTTACATCAACTCTTTTAATTTTAAGGCAGACAGCTAGAGATGATCCCAAAGGTGTCCATCTTAGAGAGAGTACTGTACTGTATAGTGTTATAATTGATGTCTTTTTTTAACACAAAAGCTTTCAGAATCCTGTATCTCCCGGACATATCTGTGAACAATGTGTAACCACCAATAAACTCAAGCTTTTTCTACCCAACATGGGCTGAGTAACTCTGGCTCAGACCCTGCATGGGATACTAGGCCCTAACTAGAAGGAAAAGCTTTTTCTTCTTCTTACCCACGTGGGGTCTAAGCCTGAGTTTAGGGGTGGTTACACAATCACGGATATGCCCAGGAGACTCTGGTGCTTCTGTGTTAAAGCAGTGTGATTAAGTTAGAACTCCCTGTGCACAAGTGGAGCACCATATTATATAGAATGATATAGGAAGACTCATGCTCAATTATATATAGCTTATTTTCAAGATTAAGTCAGGACTAATTTTTGGTTGCAAACGAAGGTAGCAACTATTACATAAGTCCTGGGTTCAATCCCTGGCTTAATGTAATTTTTTCCCCTTTTTTTCAGTTTTCTTATTTTATTTTTTCATTTTCCAATACGATGTGATTCTACCAGTTATCGAACCAGCCAGATACTGATTATCTTATTCAGTTCTCAATTTCCCTCCAGCCAATTGGGAGCTTAATGGGTTATTTGCTAACAGCTGTGGGAAGAAAATGGCAGCTAAATTTTTGAAGGTTTGCCCTTCGTCAGAGCAAAAAAGGAAGGGCTATTACACTCAAAATGTGAGCTGCTACTCACTTCCCACAGTGGTTGGCAAACCTTAATTGACTTTAGGTACTTAATTAGTTACAATATAAGCAACCGAACTGTATGGGATATACAATGACAAGATGTTGAACCATTGTACTGTACATTCAATACAATTCATATGCAGATATTGTAATGTACAAGTAGTTTATGATATGACTACGATATATAAAATTGAAAATGTTTCTGAAATTGTGATGAAAAGCATAAAATAAGAGTTTAGCGCTACAGTTTGCCATGTGCAGTGTGCACAAAATCAGGTCCCACATTGGAGAGACATGTCTGTATATATTATCAAGAGAGGAGTTCTACCTTGTCATTTCATCCAGCCTCACTCAGGGATACTAAGGGGAAGTGAGTTACAGTGATCAGTTGTCAGACCTCCATCATACTAATGCTAGCAAAGTTAGAATCCTGTATCATTTGTTATCAAACTCATTAATAATTCATGAAGCAAAACAAAGGAAATCACCAATCGATAAGTGATCTTTAAATCTGAAACAGATTTCATCCCAATTTACATAAACTTTTGCTTCGATTTTCTTGGCCAAACTAGCTAGTCGTATCGCCAAAATAACTGGAAACATGACTCTCTACATCCAGATGTTTGATAAGTACGATAAAGAATGAGCGTCCGATCTTTATGGGATTTAAATCCCATAAAGATGGTCTGCTCATTCGTTATCTAGTACATGACTGTATACAAGATTCTAGTTAGCTTTAAGTTTATAGTGTTCTGTACGTATCACTTGATACAGAATACTTAAAGTGCACCTAACCCCTTTTGCGATTGTTATACCTATAGATGAATCTTTGAAAGGTTTTGAGTACTTCTGTGAAGAAATTTTTGACTTACAAAGAATATTCTCTGTTCTATAGGCTTGTTTGAAATGGTGAACATTTGACCTTTCCTGACCCATGACCACGTAAGAAAAAGCCTGGGTCGATTCTGGATCTTACGTCATCTAATTCATTCGACTTTGCAATAAGTTGAATAAATGTTTAGCATTTTGTCTCAAATAACTGTTTTCTTTACCAACAACTCACAGACTGTATAAACTCTCTATATAGCAATGTTGTCATGATAGAAAGGCACAATGGAGGATAATGCATTAATGAGGTGACGTAAGATCAAGAATCGACCCAGGCTTTTTCTTACGTGGTCATGGGTCAGGAAAGGTCAAATGTTCACAATTTCAAACAAGCCTAGAACATAGAATATTCTTTGTAAGCCAAAACTTTCTTCACTGAAGTACTCAAAACCTTTCAAAGATTCATATGTATAAAAAATGCAAAAGGGGTTAGGTGCACTTTAGCTTTAAAGGGCTTAAACTGCAATATTGTATTGGGTTTACAGGAGTTAATCCATGTGACTTGATCATGAATGCTGTGGTGTATCGCTTTTGGCATTTGATGAGGAGAATAATTTGCAGAGAACCAACAAAAAAAAAAATGTCAAAATTAGCAGATTACAACAATATGTTTGTATCAAGACAAGAATGTATCAAGACAAGAATGTGTCAAACTCATCTGGTACTATAAACAATTGACAATAATAATTAGAGAAACCAATATTCAACCATATATGCTCTAGTTTAAGGTAAAATACATTATATTTGATTTAATTAATCCAAGTATGTGAATATTCACAGTTATTACAGGGCTCGAAATTGCGCCCGATACGGGCATAAATACGCCTAGATTTTTTTCGTTTTACGCCTAACGTTTTCCACTTAGGCGTAAAATTTTGGAGAATTACGCCTAAAATTTTTAAGCTGGGCGTAAAATTACGCCTCCTTTTTTTTCTTAATTTCGAGCCCTGTATTAAGCTATGGAGGACTTCAGTGTTATTTATATATAATTATACAAACATTGTAATTATACAATGTATATAATAAATACTATATGCTGTCTGAGGTATATTACTAATAACACTTCAATTTCCTACCATATTCTGAAATTATCGGAGGGGGGGGATTTATTTTCTACGGAAAACATTGATCCTGTCAAACAATGTCACTCCAATGATTGAAAATTACATCTTTGTCCAAAACAGCTACCTCATTAGAAATGCAGATAAACACTCAAAGAACAGTACTAGTGATGGTACTCGATTCAGGAGTCACTCGAAACTATATTAAACACGGTTATTAAATGTATAAACATTGCTCCTGATATCTAATACAGTGGATGTAATTCAAGTACATATTAGCTATGGCTATGATCATGAGCTTGTGTTCAATTCTCCGAAAGGTTGGGTAAAAATATCCGCACGCACGAAACTAAATTTTATAAGTTAATTTGTACCAATAAAACATTTTTGAGCTTCTAAATATTTTATTAAGTAGCGTACATGTATCTTAGCCTTTGAATATCCAGGTGGATAAGTGGAAAAGAGTTCAGTAATTGTGGTAATTTTCAGTGGTCATGAGTCTCAATTATCAGCCAAACCGCATCCAACAAGGCAACAGCGGGAAAGCATCATTTCGGCATCTTCAACAGAACTCGATCAGAAGTTAATATAAACTTTGGCTGTGCAAGACATAATAAAACGTGATTTTTAACGCTGGTTTAGTAGTTGAAACCTAAATTTTACCTCTTCTGGTTTCCACTGTAGTTCTTCCATGGTGTTTCGGAATGTAATGTTCTTTGTACCGAATCCTTTGTACCACTTTCTCAGCGAATTCTAGAACTGCGTTCGGAGAATTTGCTTCGACCCGTTCACGAAGTTCCCTGCTGCAAATGTCTCTTTTAAGGAGGCCTCATTACACGCCATTTAGTGACATCACCTGCTTTCGCATGTTATCTTCGTTCATTTCGGCTTTCCGCCAAACTTACAGCGATAAAGCGGCAGAATTTTGATTTTTCGCCTTGACCTAACTGCAGCCATGTTGCCCCCGAATCCAAGAAGGGGTTGTCATAGCAACATCGGGCTTGCTGCTCAAATGGCGCGCAAACAGAAACCTGAACCGGAACGTTTGTCGGCAGACAGCATAATCTTTCAAATATTTACATTGAAATAGACTGTCTACGCTAAACGTGAACATTTATATTATGCAACTAGTCAATTGAAACCCCTACCCACTCCCCCCTCCCACCCCTCCTCCGGTCCCGGTGAAGGGTGGGGGATTTGACAGAAAGCATCAATATCCCTACCCTAAGAGGATCAGTTTAGAGTCAGATCAAACGATCAAAAGTTTTGAGGGAAAAAAACATTTAAACGGAGATTATTAATGTTCTTCTTCCATGTTTGTGAAGCTTTTATTGTTTTCTTTAGTAGTCACACAAACTAAGTTTCTTTTGGCTGAAGTTCAGCTTAAATTCACCTATAGACCTCATTGATAAGGGCGTGGTCTCTGTATTTTAACAGTTTAGCCACATGTTCAATGTATGAAAAACAACATCCTTGCCATGCGAACGAGCATACCAACATTGGTGATTCTGTAGAATTTGAGTGTTGTAGCATAAAAGGCTGTAAAGTTATGGCGATTTTAAATTAGAGAGATTTATCAGTAGGCCTTTACAGCTTCGAATTGTTCAAGCAAGCAACCGTGAACGACAATCCTGATCAAACTAGTGATCTAATCGGCTACAAGAGAAGATAACTCTTGTCGGCTATCAAATAAAAAAATAACTATAAAGAAGCAAAGACCGATACAACGTAGAATTTTGAAATTTGTGGTACAATATTTCGGCTGGCCGCACCAGCCTTCTTCAGGTACAATGAAGAAAATTTATATTGACACACCTATTATTATTTCAAAACTCAAATCATTTAAGTATAAAAAATAGGCACATAATTGTTAGAATTCGCTTCATGTACATAATTAATTATTTCTCAAATTCACTCATTTATTTATTTATTTACTCACTTATTTATTCTTCTTTCTCTCCCCTTATATATCTCTCTTCGTTAAGTTATCATACCTGTTTGTAATTTGTTAATTTTGAAGACTATGGCCCGCCTAGATTAGTTAATGCTACCTGCGTGCCAGTCTATCATGTATATATTTTTGGAATGAACAAAATAAAATGTAAATGTGAATGTAATGTACAATTACTAATTTAGATACGATCTTTCATGTGGTAGCAATAGTTTCTCTGTACACATTAATCTTCCAATTTATGCAAATTAGGTGGCGGCCATTATGAACTAAGGGACCATTCATTATTTATGCCTGGGGGGGGGGGGGGGGGGGAGGAGGGGGCTGGCAAGATTCGTTCTAAACAACAACAAAATGTCTTGACCCCCCTCCAAACAAAACAAAAATTTCATAACCCCCCCCCGCACACAATTCTGTGACCCCCCTCTCATGCTCTTGAATTTTTGATGCCCCCCCCTCATTCTTGCCAGCCCCCCCCCCCCCCCCCCCCCCCAGGCATAAATAATGAACGGTCCCTAATGTGGGTTCTCCATACTCTCCACTTGGTGCTGTTGTAAGCCCCTCTATGGGACGGTCTTTATTTTCACAGGCAATCATGTCTCCACACTCGGGCCCTCCAAAAATACACCACGATTCAAGACAGTCCACAGTTGCTTTCCTAGACTTCTTCCCGAATGATTTCCCTTTCTTTTGCAGAAGCTTTCTGTGCACCTGCTTTGCGATGTTTTTTGACATCACTGTACGGAGGAAGTACTAGTTCCCAGTTCCCCTCTTGCCCGAGGTGGGGACGCCCTAATCAAATCTACCACCCCCACGCGACAGACTGTGGTTCAAAAGTGATCAATGCCCCTGTTATCCCCACCCTTAATTGCCCGGGACCGGGGGAGAGGGTGGGGGGGGTGGGGTGGGGGTTTCAATTGACTAGTGCATTACGAGATTTTCTAGTGACGGCTCAAGGCGAGGGCCACAGGTTTGTTGTGCTACCCTCATGAAATACTTATTATCAGTATCAGTATCAGTATCAGTATCAGTATCAGTATCAGTATCATCAGTATCAGTATCAGTATCAGTATCAGTATCAGTATCAGTATCAGTATCAGTATCAGTATCAGTATCAGTATCAGTATCAGTATCAGTATCAGTATCAGTATCAGTATCAGTATCAGTATCAGTATCAGTATCAGTATCAGTATCAGTATCAGTATCAGTATCAGTATCAGTATCAGTATCAGTATCAGTATCAGTATCAGTATCAGTATCAGTATCAGTATCAGTATCAGTATCAGTATCAGTATCAGTATCAGTATCAGTATCAGTATCAGTATCAGTATCAGTATCAGTATCAGTATCAGTATCAGTATCAGTATCAGTATCAGTATCAGTATCAGTATCAGTATCAGTATCAGTATCAGTATCAGTATCAGTATCAGTATCAGTATCAGTATCAGTATCAGTATCAGTATCAGTATCAGTATCAGTATCAGTATCAGTATCAGTATCAGTATCAGTATCAGTATCAGTATCAGTATCAGTATCAGTATCAGTATCAGTATCAGTATCAGTATCAGTATCAGTATCAGTATCAGTATCAGTATCAGTATCAGTAATCAGTATCAGTATCAGTATCAGTATCAGTATCAGTATCAGTATCAGTATCAGTATCAGTATCAGTATCAGTATCAGTATCAGTATCAGTATCAGTATCAGTATCAGTATCAGTATCAGTATCAGTATCAGTATCAGTATCAGTATCAGTATCAGTATCAGTATCAGTATCAGTATCAGTATCAGTATCAGTATCAGTATCAGTATCAGTATCAGTATCAGTATCAGTATCAGTATCAGTATCAGTATCAGTATCAGTATCAGTATCAGTATCAGTATCAGTATCAGTATCAGTATCAAGTATCAGTATCAGTATCAGTATCAGTATCAGTATCAGTATCAGTATCAGTATCAGTATCAGTATCAGTATCAGTATCAGTATCAGTATCAGTATCAGTATCAGTATCAGTATCAGTATCAGTATCAGTATCAGTATCAGTATCAGTATCAGTATCAGTATCAGTATCAGTAT